>OX439483.1:219775318-220321961 GCA_949320155.1 Melangyna quadrimaculata | reverse complement strand
AACTGCAAACTGTGTCAATTTCATTGAAATCGTTCAAAAACACATTTTTTTTGAACCAACCTGCTGTGCAAATCATTGTTTTCTTTCATAATTCTACGATAACTGCAACATGTGTCAATTTCATTAAAATCGATCAAAAAAACATTTTTCTGAACCACCCTGTTGTGCAAAACATTGTTTTCTTTCATAATTCTACCATAACAGTAACCTACGTCAATTTCATTTAAACCGATTTTTCGAACCACCCTGCTGTGCAAAACATTGTTTTCTTTCATAATTCTACCATAACTGCAACCTACGTCAATTTCATTGAAATCGATCAAAAAACATTTTTTCGAACCACCCTGCTGTGCAAGTTTTCTTTCATAATTCTACCATAACTGCAACCCACGTCAATTTCATTGAAATTCGGGCCGGCCCGAAATTAAACTCTATAATAGAATTTAATTTCGGGCCGGGCCGGCCAGGCACTAAATGTTTAGTTTAATTCCGGGTCACATCCCTGTTTAAACGTGACTCAAAATTGAACTTAAAGTCCCTCCATAAAAAAATCTTTCAATTTATTTCTCCCCATAAAACACCCCACTATTTTTTTCCCACCATTTTTCCCATCATAGTTTTTTTTTCAGCCCTTTTGGCCGGAAATTGCAACCCGTGGCTCCGTGGTGATTCTAATTTGCATACTAATTTGATCCGACTTGGAATAGTTTTGGATCCGATTTTGGGTTCGTTTATCAAGTGGTTTCGGATCAAAAACGGAGTCGCTTGCTTGAACGGACACGATCAGGTGTGTTTTCCGCCACAAATAATTTACTACTGATAATGGCTGAGTTCACCACTGTCAAGTTAGCACTACCTACTCTTATTTGTTTAAAAAAGTACGGCAACAAATTTTTTTCTCTCCACAACTAGTTTACTACTAAAAAGCTTTAAGTAGCGGCATGTTTTATTTTCGAATTTCCCTTTTTATTGGCTGAGTTCACCAGTGTCAAGCTAGCACTACCTACTCTTATTTAAAAAAAAAATACGGCAATAAATTTTTTGGAATTTTTTTCTCTCCTCAACTAATTTACTACTAAAAAGCCTTAAATAATGGCGTGTTCTATTTTCGAATTTCCCTTTTTAATGGCTGAGTTCACCAGTGTCAAGTTAGCACTACCTACTCTTATTTTTTTAAAAAGTACGGCAATGAATTTTTTGGAATTTTTTTCTCTCCACAACTAATTTACTACTAAAGAGCTTTAAATGATGGCATGTTTTGTTTTCGAATTTCCCTTTTTATTGGCTGAGTTCACCAGTGTCAAGTTAGCACTACCTACTCTTATTTTTTAAAAAAAGTATGGAAACAAATTTTTTGGATTTTTTTTTCTCCACAACTAATTTACTACTAAAAAGCTTTAAATAATGGCATATTTTATATTCGAATTTCCTTTTTTAATGGCTGAGTTCACCAGTGTCAAGTTAGCACTACCTACTCTTATTTTTTAAAAAAAAGTACGGCAACAAATTTTTTTCTCTTCACAACTAATTGACTTCTAAAAAGCTTTTAATAATGAGAAGATGAAGAAATTTAAATATTAAAATATTGAAATTACTTGTGTTTTAAGTGGAGTGAATGAATAAAATTCAATTACAAAGTACTAGTGACCTCAACTCCAGAAATAATTGTGTTTCGCCCAAGGTATAACAGTGGGCTCTTCAGTCAGTCTGTTATACCCTACTAAGACACAATTTTTGGTCGATGTTTACCGACTCTTATAAAAATCACAGCAAAAAGATACTGTGAATTTTATTATTCTAGGGGAATTTGTTTAAATTCGTGCACCCAGAAAATAAATACCCGTGGTCAGGTTTTTTATAATAAGAAGATGAAGAAATTTAAATATTAAAATATTGAAATTACTTGTGTTTTAAGTGGAGTGAATGAATAAAATTCAATTACAAAGTACTAGTGACCTCAACTCCAGAAATAATTGTGTTTCGCCCAAGGTATAACAGTGGGCTCTTCAGTCAGTCTGTTATACCCTACTAAGACACAAATTTTGGTCGATGTTTACCGACTCTTATAAAAATCACAGCAAAAAGATACTGTGAATTTTATTATTCTAGGGGAATTTGTTTAAATTCGTGCACCCAGAAAATAAATACCCGTGGTCAGGTTTTTTATAATAAGAAGATGAAGAAATTTAAATATTAAAATATTGAAATTACTTGTGTTTTAAGTGGAGTGAATGAATAAAATTCAATTACAAAGTACTAGTGACCTCAACTCCAGAAATAATTGTGTTTCGCCCAAGGTATAACAGTGGGCTCTTCAGTCAGTCTGTTATACCCTACTAAGACACAAATTTTGGTCGATGTTTACCGACTCTTATAAAAATCACAGCAAAAAGATACTGTGAATTTTATTATTCTAGGGGAATTTGTTTAAATTCGTGCACCCAGAAAATAAATACCCGTAGTCAGGTTTTTTATAATAAGAAGATGAAGAAATTTAAATATTAAAATATTGAAATTACTTGTGTTTTAAGTGGAGTGAATGAATAAAATTCAATTACAAAGTACTAGTGACCTCAACTCCAGAAATAATTGTGTTTCGCCCAAGGTATAACAGTGGGCTCTTCAGTCAGTCTGTTATACCCTACTAAGACACAAATTTTGGTCGATGTTTACCGACTCTTATAAAAATCACAGCAAAAAGATACTGTGAATTTTATTATTCTAGGGGAATTTGTTTAAATTCGTGCACCCAGAAAATAAATACCCGTGGTCAGGTTTTTTATAATAAGAAGATGAAGAAATTTAAATATTAAAATATTGAAATTACTTGTGTTTTAAGTGGAGTGAATGAATAAAATTCAATAACAAGGTACTAGTGACCTCAACTCCAGAAATAATTGTGTTTCGCCCAAGGTATAACAGTGGGCTCTTCAGTCAGTCTGTTATACCCTACTAAGACACAAATTTGGGTCGATGTTTACCGACTCTTATAAAAATCACAGCAAAAAGATACTGTGAATTTTATTATTATAGGGGAATTTGTTTAAATTCGTGCACCCAGAAAATAAATACCCGTGGTCAGGTTTTTTATAATAAGAAGATGAAGAAATTTAAATATTAAAATATTGAAATTACTTGTGTTTTAAGTGGAGTGAATGAATAAAATTCAATTACAAAGTACTAGTGACCTCAACTCCAGAAATAATTGTGTTTCGCCCAAGGTATAACAGTGGGCTCTTCAGTCAGTCTGTTATACCCTACTAAGACACAAATTTTGGTCGATGTTTACCGACTCTTATAAAAATCACAACTAAAAGATACTGTGAATTTTATTATTCTACGGGAATTTGTTTAAATTCGTGCACCCAGAAAATAAATACCCGTTGTCAGGTTTTTTATAATAAGAAGATGAAGAAATTTAAATATTAAAATATTGAAATTACTTGTGTCTTAAGTGGAGTGAATGAATAAAATTCAATTACAAAGTACTAGTGACCTCAACTCCAGAAATAATAGTGTTTCGCCCAAGGTATAACAGTGGGCTCTTCAGTCAGTCTGTTATACCCTACTAAGACACAAATTTTGGTCGATGTTTACCGACTCTTATAGAAATCACAGCAAAAAGATACTGTGAATTTTATTATTCTAGGGGAATTTGTTTAAATTCGTGCACCCAGAAAATAAATACCCGTGGTCAGGTTTTTTATAATAAGAAGATGAAGAAATTTAAATATTAAAATATTGAAATTACTTGTGTTTTAAGTGGAGTGAATGAATAAAATTCAATTACAAAGTACTAGTGACCTCAACTCCAGAAATAATTGTGTTTCGCCCAAGGTATAACAGTGGGCTCTTCAGTCAGTCTGTTATACCCTACTAAGACACAAATTTTGGTCGATGTTTACCGACTCTTATAAAAATCACAGCAAAAAGATACTGTGAATTTTATTATTCTAGGGGAATTTGTTTAAATTCGTGCACCCAGAAAATAAATACCCGTGGTCAGGTTTTTTATAATAAGAAGATGAAGAAATTTAAATATTAAAATATTGAAATTACTTGTGTTTTAAGTGGAGTGAATGAATAAAATTCAATTACAAAGTACTAGTGACCTCAACTCCAGAAATAATTGTGTTTCGCCCAAGGTATAACAGTGGGCTCTTCAGGCAGTCTGTTATACCCTACTAAGACACAAATTTTGGTCGATGTTTACCGACTCTTATAAAAATCACAGCAAAAAGATACTGTGAATTTTATTATTCTAGGGGAATTTGTTTAAATTCGTGCACCCAGAAAATAAATACCCGTGGTCAGGTTTTTTATAATAAGAAGATGAAGAAATTTAAATATTAAAATATTGAAATTACTTGTGTTTTAAGTGGAGTGAATGAATAAAATTCAATTACAAAGTACTAGTGACCTCAACTCCAGAAATAATTGTGTTTCGCCCAAGGTATAACAGTGGGCTCTTCAGTCAGTCTGTTATACCCTACTAAGACACAAATTTTGGTCGATGTTTACCGACTCTTATAAAAATCACAGCAAAAAGATACTGTGAATTTTATTATTCTAGGGGAATTTGTTTAAATTCGTGCACCCAGAAAATAAATACCCGTGGTCAGGTTTTTTATAATAAGAAGATGAAGAAATTTAAATATTAAAATATTGAAATTACTTGTGTTTTAAGTGGAGTGAAGGAATAAAATTCAATTACAAAGTACTAGTGACCTCAACTCCAGAAATAATTGTGTTTCGCCCAAGGTATAACAGTGGGCTCTTCAGTCAGTCTGTTATACCCTACTAAGACACAAATTTTGGTCGATGTTTACCGACTCTTATAAAAATCACAACAAAAAGATACTGTGAATTTTATTATTCTAGGGGAATTTGTTTAAATTCGTGCACCCAGAAAATAAATACCCGTGGTCAGGTTTTTTATAATAAGAAGATGAAGAAATTTAAATATTAAAATATTGAAATTACTTGTCTTTTAAGTGGAGTGAATGAATAAAATTCAATTACAAAGTACTAGTGACCTCAACTCCAGAAATAATTGTGTTTCGCCCAAGGTATAACAGTGGGCTCTTCAGTCAGTCTGTTATACCCTACTAAGACACAAATTTTGGTCGATGTTTACCGACTCTTATAAAAATCACAGCAAAAAGATACTGTGAATTTTATTATTCTAGGGGAATTTGTTTAAATTCGTGCACCCAGAAAATAAATACCCGTGGTCAGGTTTTTTATAATAAGAAGATGAAGAAATTTAAATATTAAAATATTGAAATTACTTGTGTTTTAAGTGGAGTGAATGAATAAAATTCAATTACAAAGTACTAGTGACCTCAACTCCAGAAATAATTGTGTTTCGCCCAAGGTATAACAGTGGGCTCTTCAGTCAGTCTGTTATACCCTACTAAGACACAAATTTTGGTCGATGTTTACCGACTCTTATAAAAATCACAGCAAAAAGATACTGTGAATTTTATTATTCTAGGGGAATTTGTTTAAATTCGTGCACCCAGAAAATAAATACCCGTGGTCAGGTTTTTTATAATAAGAAGATGAAGAAATTTAAATATTAAAATATTGAAATTACTTGTGTTTTAAGTGGAGTGAATGAATAAAATTCAATTACAAAGTACTAGTGACCTCAACTCCAGAAATAATTGTGTTTCGCCCAAGGTATAACAGTGGGCTCTTCAGTCAGTCTGTTATACCCTACTAAGACACAAATTTTGGTCGATGTTTACCGACTCTTATAAAAATCACAGCAAAAAGATACTGTGAATTTTATTATTCTAGGGGAATTTGTTTAAATTCGTGCACCCAGAAAATAAATACCCGTGGTCAGGTTTTTTATAATAAGAAGATGAAGAAATTTAAATATTAAAATATTGAAATTACTTGTGTTTTAAGTGGAGTGAATGAATAAAATTCAATTACAAAGTACTAGTGACCTCAACTCCAGAAATAATTGTGTTTCGCCCAAGGTATAACAGTGGGCTCTTCAGTCAGTCTGTTATACTCTACTAAGACACAAATTTTGGTCGATGTTTACCGACTCTTATAAAAATCACAGCAAAAAGATACTGTGAATTTTATTATTCTAGGGGAATTTGTTTAAATTCGTGCACCCAGAAAATAAATACCCGTGGTCAGATTTTTTATAATAAGAAGATGAAGAAATTTAAATATTAAAATATTGAAATTACTTGTGTTTTAAGTGGAGTGAATGAATAAAATTCAATTACAAAGTACTAGTGACCTCAACTCCAAAAATAATTGTGTTTCGCCCAAGGTATAACAGTGGGCTCTTCAGTCAGTCTGTTATACCCTACTAAGACACAAATTTTGATCGATGTTTACCGACTCTTATAAAAATCACAGCAAAAAGATACTGTGAATTTTATTATTCTAGGGGAATTTGTTTAAATTCGTGCACCCAGAAAATAAATACCCGTGGTCAGGTTTTTTATAATAAGAAGATGAAGAAATTTAAATATTAAAATATTGAAATTACTTGTGTTTTAAGTGGAGTGAATGAATAAAATTCAATTACAAAGTACTAATGACCTCAACTCCAGAAATAATTGTGTTTCGCCCAAGGTATAACAGTGGGCTCTTCAGTCAGTCTGTTATACCCTACTAAGACACAAATTTTGGTCGATGTTTACCGACTCTTATAAAAATTACAGCAAACAGATACTGTGAATTTTATTATTCTAGGGGAATTTGTTTAAATTCGTGCACCCAGAAAATAAATACCCGTGGTCAGGTTTTTTATAATAAGAAGATGAAGAAATTTAAATATTAAAATATTGAAATTACTTGTGTTTTAAGTGGAGTGAATGAATAAAATTCAATTACAAAGTACTAGTGACCTCAACTCCAGAAATAATTGTGTTTCGCCCAAGGTATAACAGTGGGCTCTTCAGTCAGTCTGTTATACCCTACTAAGACACAAATTTTGGTCGATGTTTACCGACTCTTATAAAAATCACAGCAAAAAGATACTGTGAATTTTATTATTCTAGGGGAATTTGTTTAAATTCGTGCACCCAGAAAATAAATACCCGTGGTCAGGTTTTTTATAATAAGAAGATGAAGAAATTTAAATATTAAAATATTGAAATTACTTGTGTTTTAAGTGGAGTTAATGAATAAAATTCAATTACAAAGTACTAGTGACCTCAACTCCAGAAATAATTGTGTTTCGCCCAAGGTATAACAGTGGGCTCTTCAGTCAGTCTGTTATACCCTACTAAGACACAAATTTTGGTCGATGTTTACCGACTCTTATAAAAATCAGAGCAAAAAGATACTGTGAATTTTATTATTCTAGGGGAATTTGTTTAAATTCGTGCACCCAGAAAATAAATACCCGTGGTCAGGTTTTTTATAATAAGAAGATGAAGAAATTTAAATATTAAAATATTGAAATTACTTGTGTTTTAAGTGGAGTGAATGAATAAAATTCAATTACAAAGTACTAGTGACCTCAACTCCAGAAATAATTGTGTTTCGCAAAAGGTATAACAGTGGGCTCTACAGTCAGTCTGTTATATCCTACTAAGACACAATTTTAACAAATTCCCCTAGAATAATAAAATTCACAGTATCTTTTTTGCTGTGATTTTTACAAGAGTCGGTAAACATCGACCAAAATTTATGTCTTAGTAGGGTATAACAGACTGACTGAAGAGCCCACTGTTATACCTTGGGCGAAACACAATTATTTCTGGAGTTGAGGTCACTAGTACTTTGTAATTGAATTTTATTCATTCACTCCACTTAAAACACAAGTAATTTCAATATTTTAATATTTAAATTTCTTCATCTTCTTATTATAAAAAACCTGACCACGGGTATTTATTTTCTGGGTGCACGAATTTAAACAAATTCCCCTAGAATAATAAAATTCACAGTATCTTTTTGCTGTGATTTTTATAAGAGTCGGTAAACATCGACCAAAATTTGTGTCTTACTAGGGTATTTCCGGAAAAACACTTGGAAGCGCTCGGGAATCTGGCGTTGGATTGCTGCTTTCCAAAACAGCTCTCAAAAGCCTAATTTCCTGGGAGCCTTTAGGTGACAGGATCCTGAAAGCCAGGTTCCGGACTAGAGTACGTCGCGTCACCATCATACAGTGTTACGCCCCAACTTTGCTCTCTTCTGACGAGGAGAAGGAGGCCTTTTATAACCGGCTGAGTGCTGCTTATGATAGCGTTCCACGAGGTGATATAGTAATGGTGATGGGAGACTTAAATGCCAAGGTTGGCAATGACAACACTGGGCTAAGGCATGTCATGGGAAAACATGGTGTTGGTAACCGAAACGACAATGGCGAACGATTTGTCGATTTCTGCAACGCCAACGGCCTTGTTATTGGAGGGACCATGTTCGAGCATAAGACGTGCCACAAAGTCAGTTGGGTGTCGACTGACAGACAAGCAACTTCCAACCAAATTGACCACTTCGCGATCAGCCGGCGTTTTAGAAGCAGTCTCCAGGACGTCCGTAACAGAAGAGGTGCTGACATGGGAATGGCCCGGGACCACCATCTGATGGTTGCTACCGTAAGATTGCGTACAGCTGCAGTTCGGAGATCCCAAGGAAACACTCGAATGCCCAAGTTTAATACAGATAGACTAAAGGATCCTGCAGTGCGCCAACAACTAGGGGACCACCTTTCACAAGGATTGAACGCAATCAGCAGCACGGAAACCACATCCATCGAAAATCATTGGTGTGCTGTGAAAAATGTGTTCATATCCGGTGCTGAAAGTATAGTCGGCCGGGCGCAAGGAAGAAATAGTGCTTGGCTTTCCGACGAAACTTGGGCAAGGATCGAAGAAAGGAAACACCTTAAAGCTCGCATCGCAGCTACCCCAGCAGCAGGGAGAAACGAGCTTGAGTCTACGTACCGCATGAAGATGAGGGAAGTTCACCGTAGTGTGCGACGTGATAAGCGTAACTACATCAACGCACTGGCTACAGAAGCAGAAGAAGCCGCTAGTAGGTGTGACAGTAGGACCGTCTACAGAATTACCAAAGAGCTCACTGGTGTCCAGAGCTCTAAACAACACCTGGTTAAAGACACAAACGGATCCCTGCTAATTTCGGATGAGGACCAGCTCATAAGGTGGAGGGAACACTTTTCTGCGGTTTTAAACCGCGTTTTCGCAAGTGAAGTGAACCCTATTCCCACTGAGCTACCCGAAGTAACAATTTCCCGAATACGCACCGTACCCCCCAGTAAAGAAGAAATTATCACCGCCATCAAAGCACTGAAGAACAACAAAGCGGTTGGACTTGACGGTATTCCTGCAGAGCTCTTAGGAGCAGCCCCAACGACATCGAGCGAGCTACTGCACCCACTTATTAAGAGAGCTTGGGAAGCAGAGAGCTTTCCTGAAGAGTGGAAAAAAGGAATGATTGTCAAGCTCCCAAAGAAAGGAGATCTCACACAGTGCGAAAACTGGAGAGGAATATGCGTTCTGCCTGCAGTAGCCAAGATAATAGCAAGGATAATATTGGACCGAATTAAAGACCACCTCGAAGACACACTCGACGCCGAACAAGCAGGTTTCCGCACTGGATCTTCCTGTGTTGATCACATCAACACCTTGAGGATCATCATCGAACAGTGCGTTGAATATCGATCACCACTTCACCTGCTGTTCATCGATTTTGAAAAGGCGTTCGACAGTGTCAATAGAGAATTTATTTGGCTTGCTTTGCACAGGAGGGGCATCCCAGATAAATTGATTGCTATTATCAAGGCTACATATGATGGATCCAGGTGTCACGTTTTGCACAAAGGTAGGCTGTCAGAGGAGTTTGAAATCCAAAGTGGAGTTAGGCAAGGCTGTATACTGTCACCAATACTGTTCCTGTTGGTGATAAGTGACGTACTGCACGCAGCTTTGTCAAATGGAAATGGGGGAATTCAGTGGACTCTGCAATCTCACCTCAAACATCTGGACTACGCGGACGACGTATGCTTACTCTCTCATAGGATCATGGATCTCCATCAAATGACAACAAGGGTGGAGAGAGAAGCAGAAATCGTAGGGCTTAAGATCAACTCGGCAAAAACTAAAAGGATCAGCCTTGGAACTTCCTCATCAATCCAAGTAAATATCTCTGGACAACCGGTAGAGATGGTAGAGGATTTCCAATATCTTGGGAGTATTATCTCTACGGGTGGCGGAACTGAACTGGACGTAAACAGCCGAATCAGAAAAGCAAAGGCTGCGTTCGGAATGCTGTCCAAAATATGGAGAAACAACTCTTTTAGCTTAAAGACCAAGCTACGACTGTTCCGCTCCAATGTTGAATCCGTTCTGCTTTACGGCTGCAGCACTTGGAAAGTCACTGAAATTGTCACTAGAAAGCTGCAAACCTTCGTTAATAGATGTCTACGAAACATCTTGAGGATTTTCTGGCCCAACCGTATCTCCAATGCCGAACTTCATACGAGAACGGGTCAGGAGCCCATAGACTCCATTATACGAAGAAGAAAGTGGCAGTGGATTGGCCATACGCTTCGAAAAGGCGATCGGTGCATTGCATCTCAAGCAATGCAGTGGAACCCGCTCACACAGGAGGGAAGACAAGTGGGCCGGCCTAGAAGTACATGGCGAAGAACGGTCGAACAGGAATCGGCACGACTGGGGAAAAGTTGGAGAGAGCTGAAATATATTTCAAGAAATCGTACACGATGGCGCGTAGGTGTAGTGGAGGCCCTATGTCCCGTAAGGGAAACATCACGGACGTAATAGGTCCGAGGACCTAAGTAAGTAAGTAAGTAGGGTATAACAGACTGACTGAAGAGCCCACTGTTATACCTTGGGCGAAACACAATTATTTCTGGAGTTGAGGTCACTTGTACTTTGTAATTGAATTTTATTCATTCACTCCACTTAAAACACAAGTAATTTCAATATTTTAATATTTAAATTTCTTCATCTTCTTATTATAAAAAACCTGACCACGGGTATTTATTTTCTGGGTGCACGAATTTAAACAAATTCCCCTAGAATAATAAAATTCACAGTATCTTTTTGCTGTGATTTTTATAAGAGTCGGTAAACATCGACCAAAATTTGTGTCTTAGTAGGGTATAACAGACTGACTGAAGAGCCCACTGTTATACCTTGGGCGAAACACAATTATTTCTGGAGTTGAGGTCACTAGTACTTTGTAATTGAATTTTATTCATTCACTCCACTTAAAACACAAGTAATTTCAATATTTTAATATTTAAATTTCTTCATCTTCTTATTATAAAAAACCTGACCACGGGTATTTATTTTCTGGGTGCACGAATTTAAACAAATTCCCCTAGAATAATAAAATTCACAGTATCTTTTTGCTGTGATTTTTATAAGAGTCGGTAAACATCGACCAAAATTTGTGTCTTAGTAGGGTATAACAGACTGACTGAAGAGCCCACTGTTATACCTTGGGCGAAACACAATTATTTCTGGAGTTGAGGTCACTAGTACTTTGTAATTGAATTTTATTCATTCACTCCACTTAAAACACAAGTAATTTCAATATTTTAATATTTAAATTTCTTCATCTTCTTATTATAAAAAACCTGACCACGGGTATTTATTTTCTGGGTGCACGAATTTAAACAAATTCCCCTAGAATAATAAAATTCACAGTATCTTTTTGCTGTGATTTTTATAAGAGTCGGTAAACATCGACCAAAATTTGTGTCTTAGTAGGGTATAACAGACTGACTGAAGAGCCCACTGTTATACCTTGGGCGAAACACAATTATTTCTGGAGTTGAGGTCACTAGTACTTTGTAATTGAATTTTATTCATTAACTCCACTTAAAACACAAGTAATTTCAATATTTTAATATTTAAATTTCTTCATCTTCTTATTATAAAAAACCTGACCACGGGTATTTATTTTCTGGGTGCACGAATTTAAACAAATTCCCCTAGAATAATAAAATTCACAGTATCTTTTTGCTGTGATTTTTATAAGAGTCGGTAAACATCGACCAAAATTTGTGTCTTAGTAGGGTATAACAGACTGACTGAAGAGCCCACTGTTATACCTTGGGCGAAACACAATTATTTCTGGAGTTGAGGTCACTAGTACTTTGTAATTGAATTTTATTCATTCACTCCACTTAAAACACAAGTAATTTCAATATTTTAATATTTAAATTTCTTCATCTTCTTATTATAAAAAACCTGACCACGGGTATTTACTTTCTGGGTGCACGAATTTAAACAAATTCCCCTAGAATAATAAAATTCACAGTATCTTTTTGCTGTGATTTTTATAAGAGTCGGTAAACATCGACCAAAATTTGTGTCTTAGTAGGGTATAACAGACTGACTGAAGAGCCCACTGTTATACCTTGGGCGAAACTCAATTATTTCTGGAGTTGAGGTCACTAGTACTTTGTAATTGAATTTTATTCATTCACTCCACTTAAAACACAAGTAATTTCAATATTTTAATATTTAAATTTCTTCATCTTATTATAAAAAACCTGACCACGGGTATTTATTTTCTGGGTGCACGAATTTAAACAAATTCCCCTAGAATAATAAAATTCACAGTATCTTTTTGCTGTGATTTTTATAAGAGTCGGTAAACATCGACCAAAATTTGTGTCTTAGTAGGGTATAACAGACTGACTGAAGAGCCCACTATTATACCTTGGGCGAAACACAATTATTTCTGGAGTTGAGGTCACTAGTACTTTGCTTTTAATAATGGCATATTTTATTTTCGAATTTCCCTTTTTAGTAGCTGAGTTCAACAATGTCAAGTTAGCTCTACCTACTCTTATTTTTTAAAAAAACAGTACGGCAACAAATTTGTTTGAATTTTTTTTTACCCACAACTAATTAAATACTAAAAAGCTTTAAATAATGGCATGTTTTATTTTCGAATTTCACTTTTTAATGGCTGAGTTCACCAGTGTCAAGTTAGCACTACCTACTCTTATTTAAAAAAAAAAAGTACGGCAACAAATTTTTTGGATTTTTTTTCTCTCCACAGTGTTCACCAGTGTCAAGTTAGCACTACCTACTCTTATTTTTTTAAAAACGTACGGCAATGAATTTTTTGGAATTTTTTTCTCTCCACAAATAATTTACTACTAAAAAGTTTTAAATGATGGCATGTTGTGTTTTCGAATTTCCCTTTTTATTGGCTGAGTTCACCAGTGTCAAGTTAGCACTTATTTTTTAAAAAAAGTTAGGCAACAAATTTTTTGGATTTTTTTTTTTTTTTCTCCACAACTAATTTACTACTAAAAAGCTTTAAATAATGGCATATTTTATGTTCGAATTTCCCTACTACCACTACCTACTCTTATTTTTTAAGAAAAGTTCGGCAACAAATTTTTTGGATTTTTTTTCTCTCCACATCTAATTTACTACTTAAAAGCTTTAAATAATGGCATGTTTTATTTTCAAATTTCGCTTTTTATTGGCTGAGTTCACCAGTGTCAAGTTAATACTACCTGCTCTTATTTTCTAAGAAAAAGTACGGCAACAATTTTTTTTCTCTCCACAACTAATTTACTACTAAAAAGCTTTAAATAATGGCATATTTTATTTTCGAATTTCCCTTTTAACTGGCTGAGTTCACCAGTGTCAAATTAGCACTACCTACTCTTATTTTTTTTAAAAAAGTACGGCACCAAATTTTTTTGGAATTTTTTTCTCTCCACAACTAATTTACTACTAAAAAGCTTTAAATAATGGCATGTTTTATTTTCGAATTTCCCTTTTTAATGGCTGAGTTCACCAGTGTCAAGTTAGCACTACCTACTCTTATTTTTTAAAAAAAGTACAGCAACAAATTTTTTTGTAATTTTGTTCTCTCCACAACTAATTTACTACTAAAAAGCTTTAAATAATTGCATATTTTATTTTCGAATTTCCCTTTTTAATGGCTGAGTTCACCAGTGTCAAATTAGCACTACCTACTCTTATTTTTTTTAAAAAAAAAGTAGGGCAACAAATTTTTTGGAATTTTTTTCTCTCCTCAACTAATTTAATACTAAAAAGCTTTAAATAATGGCATGTTTTATTTTCGAATTTCCCTTTTTAATGGCTGAGTTCACCATTTACTACTTAAAAGCTTTAAATAATGGCATGTTTTATTTTCAAATTTCGCTTTTTATTGGCTGAGTTCACCAGTGTCAAGTTAATACTACCTACTCTTATTTTTTAAAAAGAGTACGGCAACAAATTTTTTGGAATTTTTTTCTCTCCACAATTAATTTACTACTAAATAGCTTGAATCAACTGAGTACTTAGTTTTTAGAATTTCAGAAAGTTTTTGTGCCAAGTTGATATCCAGATAGCACTACGTATAAATTTATTTTGGAATGTTAAAAATAGTACCTACTCAAAATTTTTTTTAGAATTTTTTTCTTTCATTTATTGCGCGATGTCAACAAGATAAAATATTTATTTTCCTCAAGAAAAATTGAGTTATATATTTTATGTTTTGCGGTGAAATAAATGTGAATTTTAAATGCGCGTTTAGTTTTATCACAAATGTATGGGAGATACGTGGCGAAATTACAACGCGCCTCCAGAATTATAATTATTAAGCAGAGAATTTGAAAAAAAAAAAATAATCTGAACAGAACAAAACTTTCCTAAGAACACATGAAAATGCTTTAATAAATTATTTTGTTTAACAATTACAATATGTGTTGTGTTTTTTTATTGATTACGGAAACCTTTTCTCTTTCTAAATTCAAAAAAAAAATCATTCGAATTATTTTCTTTTCGTCGCCATATTTTTTTACGGCTAAAAGTTTTTCTTCAATAGAGCAGCAATATTGCTGCAGTTTTGCCTTTTGCTATTCTAGAGCTAGTAGTCGTAAATTGACAGTTTTGCTCTGCTTTATATGAAATAGGGTGTTTTAAAAATTGAAGGCTATAGAGAAAGAAAATGTTAATAATTCTGAACAGCAAAAAATATATTTTTATTTAAAGAGTAGGTGTGCCTATATGAAATGTATTTTGTGTTTAAGGCTTTTTGAACTTAAAGAGCCAGTTTGTGTGATTCAGTAGAATAGCTTTATTTAAATCTTTGATAAGTTTTAAAACTTTATTATGAGAACATGTACCTATATAAAATAATAACATTTGATAAAACATCCTTATAATCTGGTACCTTTACATGGAAAAATGATTTTTTTAAAAATTAATTCTAGGTTGTACCTATTTGAGTGTGAAACACCCTACAAAATCAGTGCTAGAATTTTTTTTGAGAAAGGTTTAGTATTCAGCTTTACTGTTAATGCTTTTTTTGACAATTC
The DNA here is from genome assembly GCA_949320155.1 of Melangyna quadrimaculata. Taxonomy (NCBI): domain Eukaryota; kingdom Metazoa; phylum Arthropoda; class Insecta; order Diptera; family Syrphidae; genus Melangyna; species Melangyna quadrimaculata. The sequence continues at coordinate 220,306,633 of OX439483.1, read as the reverse complement.
ACAATGCGCATGCGTTATTATTTTGTTTGGGAAGTATGTGTGTAAAAGTATTAGTACCTATTCAACCCTATACGGTATTTTGCGTGGCTCTATTAATGCTATTTTTTGTCATCTTGGTAGGCACATGCGTTATTATTTTGACCATGTGTTGTTGAAAGCTCTATAATGCTACGTTGAGTGCTGATATTAAGAGTATGCTCGTTTATGGATCGTATGAACTGTATTACAAGAGCATATTTTTTAATCTTGAGAAGTTATTAGTTCTTAGAGCTTAAACAGTTCAAGAACATCAGTTATAGAGCAAATCTTTTTAATAAAATTCATAGAGCTGGGTTATTAACTCTTACAGAGCTATAGCCTTAGATTACACTTTATTGGAGCTGTAGAAGAACAAATTTACTTCAACTAGCTCATTGATCATTTGTTTGATTTCCGAAAATTTTTTTACCTAAAACAAACTGCCGCGGGGTCTGAAAATATCATTTTGAAAATGTCCCAGAACTAAAAATACTGGTTTAAAGGTACCTCAACCTATATGTATTTTCTACAAGATCCACGATATAGGTATCGACTATCTGAAAAAATAGCTATCCACAAACCCTAATGTAGCTACCAGAATACCCCAACTTCTTTTATACTGATAAGTTATAAACATGTTATGCAGTAAAATGGCCCTAAAATTATAAGTATTTTGAAGAAAATCTTAGCTGTACAAAATACGTTTTATATGTATAAACTCCTACATACTGGCGCGAACGCAGGAAAAATTTCGGGGGGGGGGGGGGGGTAAGTTTTTGAAAATTTTTCGCTGTTATTAAATATTATATTTTATCACGAGAAGTCGAGTTCTTGACTTGAAGGACAATAATGTTTCAACTCCGATTTAAATGAAAACATCTATTTTTAAAACTACAAAAGTTATTCTAAAAAAAAACATTTTCTCTGAATTAAAACATACCTTTGCCAGCCTGAGCAGCACAAGATTTTTTAGTTTTTGTTTTTAAATCGACAAAAAAAAACTAATTATTTCATAATCATTTGCATAAAAATCTCAATTATTTTATTTTAAGAAAGTCGAAAATAAAAAAAAAAATATTAAAGGCACTTACTTTACTTCAAGGTTTCCTACCGAGAATTAGGCGGCTATTTTTTGAGTAAGAAATTGTTTTGTTCATATTTGTATATGCATTGTGGTCCCTTTATGAACAAATTTCTTTAAGCATTTATTGACTGGTTTGTATTCAAAGACTGCTAAATTCCAATTCTTAAGAACTTTGGGCGAGTTCATATTGCAGAAATCTTCGGCAAGCCTAGTTTCTTCTGCACGCAGAAAGCAAGCAGGCGGAAGCTTTTTTTTAATAAATTTTTGCTCGTAAACCATGTTTATGCAATTTAGGGAAATTTGGAACAAAATATTCTGTGTACGCCAAAATTTTGAACCCACAAACCCCCCCCTGGGTTTGCGCCTGGAGTAGTATTATAGGTACATAAATAACGGGTGATTTTTTAGCTGGTTTGTTTTGGCAACACTGGTTTTGACAGCTGACGTGTGTTTAGTACCTTGTGTCACTGTCAAACAGCTTCAGTTTGGTTTGCAATTTAACAATGGGTCGTCTTACAAATGAACAACGCTTGCAAATTATTGAATTTTACTATCAAAATTCGTGCTCGGTTCGAAATGTTCATCGCGCGCTGCTTCCATTTTATGGTCGGCATTCTCGACCTTCTGAGCAGTCTATTCGGAAGATTGTGACCAAATTTCGCACCAAATTTACTTTGTTGGACATTAAACCACCAACACGTTTAAGTACTGTGCGTAGTGAAGAAAATATTGCGGCCGTATCAGCTAGTGTGACAGAAGACCGCGAAATGTCGATTCGGCGCCGTTCCCAGCAGTTAGGCCTTTGTTACAGCACTACGTGGAAAATTTTGCGAAAGGATTTGGGCGTAAAGCCTTTTAAGATACAGCTGGTGCAAGAACTAAAGCCAGCCGACCTACCACAACGCCGAATTTTTGGTGAATGGGCTCTTGGAAAGCTGGCCGAGGATCCGCTTTTTTATCGAAAAATTGTGTTCAGCGATGAGGCTCATTTTTGGTTGAATGGGTACGTAAATAAGCAAAATTGCCGCATTTGGAGTGAAGATCAGCCAGAAGCATTGCAACAGCTACCAATGCATCCCGAAAAAGCCACTGTTTGGTGCGGTTTATGGGCCGGCGGCATTATTGGGCCATATTTCTTCAAAGATGATGCGAATCGCAGCGTTACTGTCAATGGTGAACGCTACCGAGCGATGATAACAAACTTTTTTTTGCCCGAAATGGAAGTTCTTGACTTGCATGATGTGTGGTTTCAACAAGACGGTGGCACATGCCACACAGCACGCGAAACGATGGCGCAATTGCGAGGCGAGTTTGGTGAACAGTTAATTTCACGTTTCGGGCCGGTCAATTGGCCGCCTAGATCGAGCGATTTGACACCATTAGACTATTTTTTGTGGGGGTATGTCAAGGCTAATGTCTATAGGGACACGCCCGCTTCGATTGACGCACTGGAAGCCAACATCCATGCATTCATTCGTGAGATACCGGCCGATATGTGTGAAAGAGTATGCCAAAATTGGACTCAGCGGATGGGCTACCTGAGACGCAGCCGCGGTCAACATTTGCATGAAATTATCTTTAAAAATTAAATTGCAAGGTTCAAACTATCGATTCAAATAAATATTTCATTCATTTTTTCGAAGTTTTTGTGTTTTTTTTTTTTTAAAGTTCTAAGCCTCTTAAAAAATCACCCATTATAACTGAGTACATGGATATCTACTAAAGTTACAACATATATCACCTGGAAAACTGAAAACTTAAAAATTAAGAGTGAAATTGTATGGCGAGGAAGTTAAATTCATACATTTCGGGGGGCCGGGTTGAACCCTCAAATAGCCCCCCACTGCGTTCGCGACTGCCTACATACGTCACTTTTGATCATTAAGATCTCGAATCATAGAAGAGAATAAAAAAAAAGCTCAAGTAAAACTCAGTAGTAAAAGTAAATTGTAAATGCAACACATACCATAGTCTATTAATATAGCTCCCTTAACATCAGCAAGCAGCAGAATCAGCAAGGAAAGAGTTTTCTCATTAAAAGCGAAATTCAAGTATGTACGAGATTAGAAACCATCGAACAATGCATATATATATGTTTGTACTTATTATTTGGTTTCCTCATTGTTACGATCCACTGTAGGGAGCTCTGGGGCACTTTATTCTTCCATTGCGCAAAGTACATGTGTGTGAATTTTTAGTACGTACGTACATATCAACAACTGCCATTGCTGGCTGCACATACCGCTGCGCTGCTCTATATCGGGACGTTCTAGAGTGGAAAATCAAACAATGATTCCTTGCGAACTCATTGTTTCTCTACATATCCATTTGAAAAAAAAATAACTGTAGAGATGGTATTACGAAGGAATATTCCTATCGCATGAATATGGTTATTACAATTTCTATATCTCCTTTTGTGGTGGTATTAATATGTGCGCTTGAAATCAAATTCAAGGATTATGTATATATGTAGGGAAAATGTTTTAAAATGTAGGTACCTATTTCGGATGGGAATGTCGAAATTAATAACAAAATTCAGCTTTTAGTTATTGATATCTGCTATAATATAAAAGTGTCGAAATTATTTTCGTTCTTAAGCCTAGTACGCTACTGATGTGAAGCGAAAGATACCATACAAAAATGACATGACGAAATCATAAACGAAAAATTTCGTTGTGCTTTTCGTTCTGTGGTACGCTGTTCGACGAAAATAATGAATATACCGGATTGCTTTGACAAGTCTCCACTCTATTTTCGCACAGAATTAATTGCCTGGACCATCAATTGTGTGCGGAAAATGACATTTAAGTTTGTTCGTGTTTTTATTTGTTTTTACTTGCATTACAACATGGTTGTTGTTTGATTTTTTCGTTAAATTTTGTTTTATTTATTTGCAATTTGTGAAACTCTCCATGAATATTTGTCCGCTGTGTTTTTGTAAGCTTTTCGTTGTCTTCGTGGAGAGCATAGGACAATTTCGTTTCGCATCATCAGCGTACCAGCCTTTAAGCGCATAGGACCACCATGCTGATAAAAACGAAATTTTTCGCAAGTCTCCATTTTCCAACAGGACAACAAAATGCTAGTTGGAAAAATATTAATGGAGAGTTTCACTAATTACAAATAAATAGAAAATAAAAATAGAAGACAAAAATAATAAACAATAAATTAAAAAACGAATAAACCCAAATGTCATTTTTCCACAAATAACAATTAATGATCCGGGTAGTTAATTTTGTACGAATGGAGGGAGACTTCCTAAACTGAAATACAAAAAACTGATTTCGAAATTAATTATATTTGTATTTATTTTTTTTTCTCCGAAGTTAACAAAAAAAAATTCAATTGTCAAAATTTTCCCGGCAATAATTTTACGGACAATAAATTATGTGCGGAAAATTTGCTACGATTTTCCATTTTCGCTATCGAACTGCGTACTGTTGAACGAAAAGAGAACAACAATTTTCGTTCATGATTTCATTGCATGAAAACTTTCGATTAACTTCAGCTGCGTACTATGCTTAAATCATCAAAAGCACAACGAAATTATTCGTTTATGATCTCGTCATTTGAATTGTGTATCGGATTTTTTGTAACTTATCAGCAGCGTACTAAGCTTTATTGCAGAACTTTTAAGGAAAGTAAATATGAATGAAAATTAATAGAAAAACATGAGAAATAAAATCGTATCGGTACGCGTCGTCACACATCAAGTTAAAATTACCTACTCCGTTGTCTCAGTGGTCGTCTTTTATATATGAATGTTTTTTTTTTATAATACAAATTCTATATACTACTGAAATACATTAGTCAAGTAGAAGACTTAGCATCAGTACTACTACTTTACTTCAATTGAAGTAGATCTACTTCTTTTTTTCAATTAATTTTAAAATCTCCTTTCTACTTCGCACCATCGCCAAAACATTGAAAACTACTTCCTTTTAAAAATCTTTGCTTCAACCTACTTCAATTTTACAAAAAGAAGGCCAAATCTAATTCTTTTTTCTCTGTGAAATATTTTTGTATGGTTAAATTTGAACAAGATCAAACTGAAAATGATATTCAACAACTTGAGGAAGTAAAAAAAATTGTTTACAATTTTATGTTTATTTTTTGTAAGCAAATCCTTAAAAGTTTAAAGCTTAATAATACGGACGTGGAATTACTTCAATATCTTAATACAACAAAATAGAAAATGGTAGTATGCGAACTATTCTGGCAATTTTGAAAGCGTTTCCATTCCATTACTCTTAGGATTAAACAATAGATTTGTTCAAAAATTTACACCTTAAATAGGTGTCTCTTTTGGAGTGAACGATATGGGTTGGATACAGTTCACAATTGATTTTCGCTGTAAAATTGATGTAAGCTGGGCTGGACCTAATAAAAATTGCGTCTTGACAAGGCTCTCACTGTCAACTGAAGAGTCCAAGTGAGAACGCCGGGACGAAACGCCAATTTTTAAGAACGAAAGGCTGTTAAAAGCTATTTTGAACCGGGAAGTCTATTAAAATAGTTGGATCACCAGAAATACACTGAAATATAAATATGTGTTAGTATTTTCTTTCTTTAGTGAAGTAAGCCAGCATTTTAACGTTTAAAATTTAGAATTCTGCTGCCTAGGCAACTGAAGCAATTTTTTTCAAATGATGGGCTTGAGAGTTTTAAAGTACTTCCTACTAGAGGAGAAATTTAATTATTTTTTGTACCAAAAGTAGTAATGGTAATATAAAAAAAAAGTTCAAACGATTTTGATGCTGTGTATAAAGGTACATACAGTATATTGATACTGAACATTTTGGTAAGCAAAAATGAACAATAACTGTAATTAACTGTAACTGTCATACAACCGTTTTTTTTTTTTCAAATTTCTCGTGAATAGCTTCACTGATTTGAAAACGAGTTTCTTCAAAGTTTCAATGATATCGAATATTCAAATTTGCATGCAAATATTTTGCACCTATGTTGAATTTAAAAAAAAAATATAATCCAATTGAAAATTTGATATCTTGAAAACGGATATAAGTCTATATTTGTAAATAATTATATAAATTGCTAATGTTTAAGATATAATATTATACACAACTAATTTTTAAGAAAACCGCTCTAATGATGATAGATTATTGTTCATGATGATAAACACGTGTTGATTTAGGCGTGTTTTCATCTAGGTATTTAAATAGTTTGTAAGGTAAGACAAATCGAGTTTGCAAGTGAAAGTATTTTCCAAACTTTAATGTTCAGCTTTATAAAATATATTATTTAGCTGGGAACTTTATTTGTAAACCAGATTGGTGTCTACGCATTTGAAAAAATCGCCTATTTTATATACCAGGCACAATAAATACCAAAACCACTCTGTCAACCTATGTAAAGGTTGGGCCGTCTAGTGGTTTCTTTTTAAATCAGTTATTTGACATTGACATTGACATCTGTTTCCCGCTCGAAATCTTGACAGAAAGTCAGTATCATACCTCCGCGGAACGAACGAGTTGCCTTACGCTTGAAGAACGTTGGGAAATATGGAACACTTATTTTCAAAGTGAGTGCTGTGAAGCACAAACAGTGCGTTTTTTGAAAAGAAGTTTTGGTCCAAACGAAGCACCCACCTCGCGCCTGCAATGCTAACAAAATTGGCGCATGAAAAGCCAATGCATCCACTCAGTGACAGTTTGTCGCAGATTGTGGAGTGGTGGCATCATTGGACCATTTTTCTTCAAAAATGGGGCTGGGAACAAGGTTTTGGTCAACGGTGGGCGTTACAGAGCCATGTAAAAATACTTTTTTTTTTACTGAAACTGAAGGCATTTATTTGACCGCCCTCTGGATGGCGCGCTATGCCACACAACCTATTCCATAATCAATCTTTTGCGCACTAAATTCCCAAATCTTTATAAGCCGTCTTGTCGATGCCAATTGGCCGATTCAGAGCTGCGATTTGACCCTTTCGGACTTTTTTTGTGGGGAACTGTGAAGAGACAGATGGTATGCCAACAATCCGGAAACGATTTAAGCACTTAAGGCCAACATCATCCCAGCAATCCATGAGCTACAGCCTGAAACCATCAACAAGGACTTGGGAAATTGGATGCGCTACTGCGAAGCCAGCCGAGGCAGCCATTTGAATGACGTTGTGTTGTAGACTTAAAGGGAATGTTTGCTCTTACTAATAAAGCCATAATACATGGAATAAATTTAATTTTGTTCATTTTATTGAATTTTTAAAAAGAAACATGTATTTGCAGAATGTGCCTAGAATAAAAATCTTTTGAACAGCGATTTGGAAGAAAAGTAAGTAAAAAGTTCTATTCATGTTCATTAGGTATCCATATGTCTAGCAACCTACCTATCCAGCATATAGGTATCAACACAATGAAAATTCAGGTCCTATTGAAATAAGAAACACAACCGAAAGTCAAAAACAGCGGCAAGGCAACAAAGCATTTATCGCATTCACAGCGAATAAGCAGCCTTACAAAAATTGAATGAATGACTGACTACTCTAAACCAATAACGGTAACCACACTTACTCAGAGCAGAGCTCCCACAAAGTAGACATTTCACAAACAATAAGAAGGGACCCACCACCCACACCCATCTCATCTTCACAGTTGATGAGCATCCCCCATCCATCCATCAACAATGTAAACAAAAAGCATTCAGGTGAACAAAAACCCAAAACACCTAACACCAATCGCTTCTCTTTATGATGTTTTTGAAAGCAAAATAATAACTCTCCCGCACCTCTTTGTCCATGTACCTAAATCTATACCCACGCATGTATGTATTTGTATATAGTTTTCGCTTATGATTGAATTGTAATCTTACACTCATAGCAGGACTCCTCCTTTGAATGCGAAATATTCGTAAATACAAACTAGCTGCGTTCTGGTTCTAAAAGAGATGTTATTAGCCAAGTTTGACTTGATTTTGTTGCTGTAGTATTGATGTCCCGTATACGATATTTGTATTTATTCACAAAAAGTTCTAGCTTGTTTTTAAGGGGCTTTGGTAACTTATGATACCAACATAGCTTAACAACACAAGCACATATAAAGGGTGAGCCATATAGTGGTTTCTTTTTAAATCATATTACATTTTGACACTGAAAGCTGGTTCCCGCTCAAAAGAAAGTCAAAATTATTCCCACGGCGAAACGAAATGAGTCGTTTTACGCTTGAACAACGTTGTGAAATATTGGAAACTTATTTTCAAAGAGAGTGCTGTGTAGCCCAAACAGTGCGTTTTTTGAAAAGACGTTTTGATCGAAATGAAGCCCCCCCGCGCCTGTAATGCTAATAAAATTGGCGCATTTGGGGATCAGAAAACCCGTACTATGACTGATGAGAAGCCAATGAATCCACTGAGTGACAGTTTGGTGCGGATTGTGGAGTGGTGCCATCATTGGACCATTTTTCTTCGAAAATGAGGCTGGAAACAACGTTTCGATCAACGGTGGGCGTTGCAAAGTTTTTTCTTCACTGAGCACTTAAGGCCAATATCATCCAAGCAATCCATGAGCTACAGGCCGAACCCATCAACAAGGTCTTGGAAAATTAGAATGACAAAGTGCGGTACTGCTTCTAACCAACGACAAATTATCGACCTAAGCATACTGGTGTATGTATGTATGAGCGTATTTATTAATAAACTTTAAGTTATTAATAAACTTTTTATTCATAATTTTAAAAGTAACCCATTAACCAGAGAAAATAATAGTTCTGTTCCTTATTAATGTAGGTAGGTGTAATATAAAACTTATATCTGTGTGGCATAATATGAAAACTGTCGCGTTGTTCAAGTCACAGTCAGGCCTTATCATTTTCAATCAAAAAAAAACAGGGTACCATTAAATTTAAAGTCATGACCGGCACTCTCGTATACGTTTCTTAACCTTTGGCTTGTCTTGAAGTACGATCACGACACTGTAAGGCTTCGTCACGTTCTCACTTTCATTTATTCTCCAGAAAACGATGGTCGAAAAAAAATTCATAATCCAAAACTCCCTCCATGATATATATGCTTCCCGTCTTCATTGTTGGTAAGAACGTATACAGCTTTTATATACCTCAGTCAGCCTTAAACCCCCTTTTTCTTATTATATAGGTGCTGCTGTTCCGTTTTTCCAGCATCTGAATTTTGCTTTTCATTATACAGTCACTTGGCACGTTCTGAGTATACAAAAAAAAAATGACATGCTCGAAATTAAAAAAAAAAAAATGCAAACAAAACAATGAAAATTACGAAAGGACATCTTAAGTCCCCATTGAGATTTGGGTCAGGTCAGGTCAGGTCTCCCGAGGTTAATATAGTTATGACTGCACACAATTTTAAAAAGTGCGGACGTTAATGGTTTTTATTTTTTAAATTGCACACAACAAAACTCAACAGTTCGTTGGCGTAACGAATGACATCGAAATTATTGTGAGTGCTTCAAAGGAATGATGTTAAAGGTTATATATATGTAAAGGTATATATGTATAAGTATATACAAAGTTTAGTATTATACCTAAGTAAAAAGGACTGGGTCACCCTTAATCCTTTCAAAACGTTTTCTTCTTCTTCATTCTTCAAAACGCTTTAATGGTAAGAAACAAAGAACATAAATGTAAAGGAAAAATTCACGACTGGATCGAACGAAGCTAACAACTAAATAACTTAGCTGAAAAGATGCAGGTAGGTATGTTATTGGTTGAGTAACTTTATGATATCGTTAAAAGTTTAAGAAACAAGTTAGAATATAAATTCAATTGGGTTCTTATAACACACTCACAGTTTTGCTGCATAGCTTTCGCTTTGTCATTATGAATGCATGAATGAAATATAAACTATTACAAGAAATAACTATAATCTTGGTATTTAAATATGTATGTACCTTAAAAAAAAAAACATGAGAAATAGGTAGAGTTCAAAATAATGTACACCTAAGCCATCTGATTTGTTTGATAAATATGAATTTATAGGCCATTGAAAATACCTTTCAGTAAGTCACAGTTGGGTTCACGGGTTTTTTTTCTTATTATTGATTCTGTTTGTCTGGAACAGTGGAACCTATAAGATTTAAACATAAAACATAAAATTCGTCCAATTTCACACATGCATTATTAAGAAAATGGTCACATTGGTCATTTTTTTTTTAACGTTACTCGAAAACTAAGCCGAATTTGAGAATTTTACTTAAATTACTTTTTGTTGTAAGGACGTGTGTCAATTGCGTTAAAAGTGTGTTAAAATTGATTCCGTGGCTAAATTTTGACATTACTGAGGTGAATACAGACGTCAAAATTTAACCTGCTCAGGAGCTCGTTTAAATTTTAACAAGTGGATTTATTTTGACGTTTGTATTAAGCTTCTTGCACATTACTTACACCATCGACCTTTTATACCTGGGCTGCTAGGAGCCAACATCACGATGGGTTCCCTTTATTAAAAAAAAATCGATACACTAGCGGCAATTTGAAAACGACTTACACAAGAGAGCGACCAACGACCGAAAAATGAATGAACAAATGGAATATAAAACATTAAAAAACCTAAATTCCTTACAAAATCTAGACAAAACGGAAGAAATGTAATTGAGGATTATTTTAAGATACTAAAATTTTCATTTTAATTGCTAAGCCAAGTGAATTTTAAAAAAACAATTTGTTCGTCGCGAATAGCGATTCAAATTTCTCATATTTAAGCAAATAAAAATTAAGATTTTATAATTTTAAAATTAATATTACATCGAATTCTACCATTTTGACTACATTTTGTTAAATATTAAGGTTTATTAATGTTTTAATTCCCATTTCTTTGTTCATTCGTCGGTCGTTGGTAGCTCTCATGTGAATGGTCCTTTAGGCCTAATTAATATTTACTCAAAGTTGAACATAACTTTGGGATTGTTACAGTCAACTTGAGAAATAGTTTTTTTTCACTCGAAGTTGACGTTTTCAACTTTTGATTTTCAACTCTAGAGTTGATCTACGAAACACTAGAAGTTAGCGATTAAACTTGGGAATTTTCATCATTTCTGTTATTCATTCATCGAAAGGAAAAAAGTATTCAAATAAATAATAATTAAATAAAAATCGAACTCTGTTTTAATTGAAATAATGAAATAAAAAATGTTTCGTGCAAATAACCTACTTCTGGGAGAATAGGGCGTCATATTTTTGGAGCAGCGAAGATGCTGCAGAGGAAGAAAATTTATCCCTTGAAAGGCGGCAATATAAAATGCTTCCCCGTGTTGGTATCAATAAATGGGACGACCATGATTTCGTTCTCGCCTCTCAAAAGCAACGACAATTATGTTTTTTTTTTTATTTAATAAAGTATTCATTGCTTTCTGACGAAAGATGTTACGGAAAATATCGGTTAAAAAAAAAACAGGTTCTCGTCCGATCACCGAAATCAAACATCTTCGGGCGCGGTTAGTACTTAGATGGGGGACCGCATGAGCTTTGAGTTTTTTTTTCTTTTGACTTCGCACTTCAGATGGAATGAAAAATCCATTCCAATTATTCGGAATAAATGAAAAATCGACAATAATGGTTTATCATAAGTATTTTATTGAATAAGGAAACACAATATTCTTATTCCAAATATTTTGAATATATTAAATGAATAAAAAAAACATATTCACACACAAATGCAAAATTATCTAATGCAAACCAAAAGTTGCGTCTTGTGTATCATGCTTCACAAATGAGAATGACTATCAATTAGCAGTCCAGGTATACTAGGTTCATGACTGCCACTACCAAAATGCAATTTCCGCGTTCAAGATCATATCCAAAGCAATTTGAACAGATTTGTGTTGTAATTCCTCTGAAAAAAGCCATTGCAACAACAAATCAAGGTATATCCAAACATTTTTGGATATGTTGACACCGTCTCGGATAGGTTCCGTTATCGCAAGGAACGCATGTTTTAGAAAATTCCATTTAATGCAGTTGACACAGCAAAAAAATTTCAGAAATTTAAAATAATTCAATAAATGAAAAATTTGACATAAAGAATACCTCACTTCAAATCCATTGAATGAGTGAAAGAGAAAAATATGTATTACTTCTGTAATTTAAAATTCTTTTTTTTTTTTTTTTTTTTTTTGCTGCACCTTGAGTGAGTGGGGGTAGTAGCCCGTAGCGTAATGCTTAGTGCGTTCGACTGTCACGCTGGAGGTCTGGGATCGCTTCCCAGCCTCGTCCACCTAAAAACTAAAAAGTTTTTTTTCAGGGCTACTGCCTCTTGCGAGGAATTGACAAATCCTCCAAGAGTATCACTTGTCACGAAAAAGTGCTTCTCGTCTAGCCGTTCGGATTCGGCATAAAATTGTAGGTCCCTTCCATTCCTGTCGAAAAGGCGCACACAGGAATGGTTGCGAGTTGTTAGTCACTAGGCCCTGGTTCTTCATGAGCCGTTGTGCCACCCGATTTATTTTTTTTTATTTGAGTGAGTGGGGGAGAAACATTCTTTAGTTTCACCATGCGTGAATGAAAGAAACATATTTATTTCTTTTGTAATGTATAATATTCCTCTTTTTTCGCTTGCACATTGAGTGAGTGGTGGTGAAACATATTTGTTACCTACTTCAGTTGTTTGTAATCTTTTTTCTCATTATACAAAGCCGAATGCATTTTCATAGGTATCACTAGATTGCATGAATGAAAGAAACATATTTGTTAATTTATTAATTTAAAATCTTAGAAGAAGAAATAAAGGAAAGGGCAAATCGAGGAAAAAGTGAGGCTATTTTTTTTTCAAAATAGTTCGAGTTACACAAACACAAATGCATTTACACAGGGTCGGAATGCAATGAAATAGGCAGCTAAATGCTCGGGCCCATAAAAGAATTTTTAGCTGTGTTTTTGAGAGATGTATTTACGAGATTTAAGTTTAAAGTAAAAAAAACTTATTAAACTAAATAAAAAAGTGAAATAAATGTAAATATAGTGAATACATGCAATACTTCATTGAAAAAAAATATATAACATATGCGGTGCTGCGTTAAATCCTGTAAACACATCATGTGGAATATGAGACACAATCAGCCCGTGAGATGCAAGAAATGTAAACTCCAAATTATAGGTATTTTTACACGATTTAACGCATATTTTTTTAAATAATGAATTGCAAATATTCACTATGTTAACTTTTATTCCACTTTTTTATTTAGTGTTTTCAAAATTTTAACGTTTTGAAATCTGCGTTCTTTTTCTATAAAATGTTAAATATTGTTGTTGTGTCAAAAAAAAAATCAAAAAGTCATTGTTAAAAGTGTTACACTGTGTAACATTTCTCTTAGGAACGATCAATGTTAAAAATATTGTTAGTATGCCAATCGAAAGGGGTTGAAAAAAATCCAAATACATTTAGAATGAAAATAATCAAAGAAATTTTTGTATTGCATCAAATTTTATTAGAACAAATATTATGATCACTTATATGCATAATATCTATAATATTTAAACTAAATTCTTCTAATATGTTCATATCAATAATAAAAAGAATTTATTTATTTTGTTCAAACATTCTATTTAAAAATTTAAAGCGAAATTTTCGCACGGGTATTATGGTCTTATTTATATTGGTTGAATGAACGTTATTTCTGGAGCTAAACAAATATGTTCAATTTCCCCTTTAGCGAATTTGGGCATAATGGCCAAGTTAATAATTACAATAAAAAGGGCTAAAATCACAAAGCGCGATGTAGTTCTGCGTTTTTGATAAGTTGTTTGGGAATGTTCTTAGAGTAGTCTGAGCTAAGTTTGCAGCTTCGAAAAACCTGTGCTCGATGCAGGAAAAATGCAACAGTGAAACAAATCACTAAAATTACCCCATTTTTTCTGATATTTTCCTTTATAACTTTGGAAATATGCAATTTAGGAAAAAACTATTCACCATAAATTTGTTTGTCATACAACTTTCTACAAGACCACATTAGTTTTAAATTCATGCATCTTACATTTATGTTGCTATCTAACCTTAAATTATGAAAACAAATCTGAAAAACTATGTAGTTTTTAAACACTCAAAACACAGGTAAAAAATTGTTAAGTTCACCTTAAAATTTGGATTCAAACAATCTAGAGTATAACAAGACGAAATTCTGAAATTCGATCCAAATAGGTCTAAAAGTTTTGGCAAAAAACATAATGTTAACTAAGTGCAATGCGCAATGTTTGCATTGTTGCTGTGGTCAAAGTGGTATTGGTGTGGTCAAAGGACACTTAAGTTGGCACTGATTTTTGTACACGTAGGTATTTGGAACTCTTAAATATCATAAAATCATAATCATTTTTTAAGCAACCTTGGTTGTGATTTTAAAAGTTCCGAAAAGTGTTTTTGTTAGCTTATAATTTCATGAAGAGTTTTTTGTGAATATTTAAAATTGCTAACAAAATTGTTAAAAAAAAGAAAATTAACTTTATAATGACATTTTATGATAGTTAAGGGTTCCAAGAGTACGAGTACAAAAATTAGTGCCAACTTTAGTGTCCTGCTTTGATCACAGCAATAATGCAAACACTGCGCGTTGCACTAAGTTAACATCATATTTCTTGCCGAATATTTTAGACCGATTTGGATCGAATTTCGTCTTGTTTTACTCTAGACTGTTTGATTCCAAATTTTTAGGTGAACTAGACAATTTTTTACCTGACCGATTTGGATCGATAAGGATGTGTAATATCAAATTTCAATCCTAAAACGTCTTGGCTTACCGACAGAAGAACACTAAAATGTCTTATAGAAATCCCCTAATTTAACAAGAAAATATACGATTTTCAAAGAATTGAATTGTTATAATGATTTTTTTTTTTTTTCAAAAAGTTTAAAATTGATAAAATTTAGAGTTTTAGTTGTAAACGGTATTTCAACTTTTATAATCAGTAAGATTGGAGTAATAAACTAAAATAGAATGAAGCTATTGATAACTAGAAAAGTCAAAATGCGATAGCTGGTGGTATAATAAAACAACAGGATGTATACACTAACCATTGACAGCCATAAGGGATACCTGTGTTTACTATCATGTAAAATAATTTATTTATTAATAAAAATTGATTTTCTTTCAAACAAAATATAATCACATGTCTTTATTAATATTATTTCTTTATTTATAATTGCAGTGCTTTGGAAATCATCAGCTGGAGACCACAAAAAGGAGAAAGAAAAAAAGCCAAATATAGACAGCCTAAGTAAGTACTAAGTAATTAAACTACCTACAATATTCTGTTCAGGATATTATTTATGTATATTTTTTTATAATATTTAATACTTTGTGTGCTAGGAAGATATATTTCCTTAGATATGTAGGTATTTTGGAGGTACATTCTCTTTAATAATTTAGAAACACGGCCTAATGAACGTAACAAACTCATACAGTTTTTAATTATTTTCTCATTTTTTTTTTCAGAATTGATTGCTCCCAGCCTATTTGACCAGCCGGCAGCTCAGAACACAGCAGCACCTGGTGGTTTTGGTGCTTCAGTTCAACAAACCTCTGTCTTTGGGGCACCTTCAACAAAAAATAATCCAGCCTTTGGTCTGGCAGCGTCTACAGTCAATATTGGATTCGGAGGATTTGGTACTAATGTCAATACCAGCACTGCAGGTGGGTGACTATTTGCACAAAAGCCTGCTCCAGCATTTGGGAACACTTCTGTGTTTGGAGCAGTTGCTCCGACCACTGGTTTCAGCAACTTCCAGACCATCCAAGTCGGTTCGTTGTTCAACTCGAGTTTGAACAAGCAACCCCACAACCGGATTTGGTGGTTTCGGAACACAAACAAAACCTGCTCCACTCATATTCAATAATATTCATGGACAACCAACAACGCAAGAAACTTGACGATAACGCCAGTTTCTCTGGGACAAACAATAACGCCGGTCCACGGTGATCATTTGTTATCAAGGAAGTTGAACGTGTAAAAGAAAATCGTCGAAAGGAAACATTTTCGTGAATCTTAGTCCGGGCAGTCCGAATTGGGAAACTGCATCAATAATACGGTAAGTTAAAAAAAAAGTTTTAATAAAAAAGAGTCAATAATATTTTTTTTATTTCTAGTGAATATCAAATCAATTTCGATTTTACAAAGTGCCAATTTAGCTAAAAGGAGAATATGCAAAAAAAAAACTATCAGATCTAAATGAAAAATTTGATTCAAAGGTTTATTGTATAAGTCGTATAAGTATAATAAGATGTAGCCCTTCGTATAAGATTAAGTAAGTACAATATCTATGAGTTAACATTAACTCTTTAATGCATTTATGGTTTCCCATAGCAGAGTCCACCTCCAGTTCCACCATCACGTTCATATACTGTATAACTGGAAATTTAAAGATTGTCTTCTCATGAAAATGAATTTCCCCGAGGATAGTTACTAATACCCATCTGAGCAGCTCAAAAAACGTGATACTGTAACGGTGGTTGGTGCATCTTCTTGTCGTGGGCATTAAATTGTCCGACACAATGGGCAAAGCTTCCACATTGCATTTCAGTGCATGGTGGGCTCCTGTAAAATATAGATAAAGGTTAAGGATTATATTCATTGAAACACATTTAGCATGTACTCTTTTGGATTGCAAACAAATTTTTAAGATTGTAAGTAATTTATTTTAAAAATTAATTCACTTTAAATACATAACTTAATTTTCTACTTTTCGCTGTTGAACAATTTAATTTAATAATCAAGAAAAAGTCATACAAAATACTTGTAAATGCTAGTTATAAAACTGTTATGTCCAAATCACTATCTTGATTTGGTGGATTGAAACGGCTCTCAGTCTTAATATAGGGGTCAGTTATAGCTATCATTGGAAACCATCATTGAAAATGTTAGCTGTTGATTTTGAGACCCTTCGAAAGTATATTCATTAAATATTTTAATGCAGAAAGATAGCTTACGACTTCAAAATTATTTCTCATCAAAAAAAAATTCATTTTGATCCATATCTTCCCCATAACTTAACTTTTAATTTTTTCAATGATCATTGGTAAGGAAGTTCATCATTGAAAAATTAAAAGTTAGTTTATGAGAAAAGTTGTGCAAAATTGAATTTTGTTTTACCTAGAAATAAATATTAAGTTAATTAGCTTTACTTTGGCATCAAAATAATAACATATTTTTTCTTCAAAATGTCTCAAAATTGACAATTAATATTTTCAATGATGGTTTTCAATGATAGCTATAACTGGCCCCTTAAGTACTCCTATTGATCATTATAATCATTCTTAATACAGATAAATATTTTTAAAAAAATTCATATAAAACACGTCTGAAAAATTTCAGTCGATTTTTTTTTTAAAACGTGTCCCATATGAAATTTTTTTAAAAATATTTATCTATATTAAAATAGATTGTATCTAGTGTTCACTACCAGGACAAAATTTAAGACTCAGACACAGAATTCAATCAACCAAAACAAAATCTCGGCCGAAAATAAATTCTTTTCTTTGATTTTTTTTTTAGATCTACAAAAACTATGAGAGTAAAATAAAAGCAGAAGGAACAAAGATTGATACATCAGAGGAAGCCTTCATGTCAAAAAGGCAATTTCAAATCATACTTCCATTGTAAAGGTTTTAAAATCGTATTTAATAGAAATCTAAGAAATAATTTCTCGGCATAGTATTTTCATTGCATTTATTAAAAAAAAGTATTTAATTTACAAAGCCACATAAAGATTTAAATGTCTTAAGTGTATCAATAATTTAAATAACAAAATTCTCTAAATGTTCAAATTTATGAAAAAGTAATTGTTAAAGGTCAATGATGTACAATTATTAAGTTATTAAATAATAAACTTAAGAATTAAAGTTACTTGTAACAAAAATAAAAATATATACCTTTAAAATACTTAGATTTGATTTAAGTTTAGTTTAGTTTCCTCATAAGATTCGTTGTTGCGATAGTACTGCTATAGTGGATCAAGAATAAAAGTGTACATAATTTTTGATCTAAAAAAGTAATGTAGTTATACTCAAATACAAGCAATTTTGAAAATTTATATAAAATATGTAAAAAGTCATACAAACATCACAATAATAAAAATTATTATATTATCAATAAAACAAAGCAGAAACTAAAACAAAATATTTTTATTTGTTTCAAAACACTTAAAAAAGTTCAACGAATATGAAGTTAAAAGGCATTGGAACAGTTTCATCATACACATTAAAAGCCGATTTTTCCAGTAGTTTCTTAAGAGGAACTCCATAATGACCAGGATTAGCCGCGGAATTGTCTGGAATAAATCAAAAATGTAGGTACAGCCACAAATTGAAAAATTATAATATTCAATAAATAAAAGATGGTAACAAAAGGAAAAAAAAAATTATAAACTGAAAAGGTTTTGGACTGTGTCTTCGGAACAGGTTGTCGTATAAAGGCGGTTGATATCTTTTTGTAATCGGAGCTTTATACTTTCAAAACAAGCACCAAAAGTTTTTACAGAAAAGGCTTATTGAAAAAATCACTCTTGAAACACACTTATTTGGAATGTGGTATATGTATTCCAAGAGTTACTTTTTGTAATACTACTTCCTTGGAATAATTGTTGGTGTTGGAGAGTAGGAAGTGCTGACTCAAAAAAGGTATCAACCGCCTTTATTGGAGAACCCGTTCCAAAGTTATACTTTAAAAGCTTTTCCCTGTTCACTTGGAAAAGTAAAATCTTAAAATTGATTGGGGTGTATCCTTGGAACTGGTTATCCAAAATACGAGGTTGATACCTTCCGGTGTTTCCTCATCGATATCGCAGAATCTGCATGTGGCACTGCTTACTAAGCCGAGCATGCTAAGATGTCGTTTTAGTTTGCAGTGTCCAGTGAGGAGACTTGTTATTTTTCTTAGGTTGTTCCTACTTAAGCTGATACAGTTTGGAAACCGCTCTTGGTTTTAGTTCCCAAGTAGTAGTTTAGCCTGTGTCAGGCCTGGTAGTTCTTTCCAATTTTTAGATCTAATTCCATAATCTAATCCCATAAATTCCTGCACCAGTCCCTTCGTTCGCTTCGATCCATCAGTGTACCACTTGATGGCGTTTGCTTTAAGGGAGTAGTTACTGGTTTCGCCTACCCACTATTTCTCGCTACTTAACTCAGTTTGAAAATTTTTCTCGAAGTTAAATTTTTTACTCTCATGGAATGTCAATAAGGTTTGTTACTGAAGACTTCGGAATGCTAGCTCTTTCTCTGAGACCTATACATTTACCAGTTCCCTCTTTGGCAAATCTCATAATGGCTCCCTTTGCAGCACTTTCAATAACCTCGTGTAGAGGAGATAGATGGAGGATAACCTCCTTGGCTGATTTAGGGCAAGTACTCATTGCTCCCGTTATACATTAACATGCGAGCCTTTGCCTAGTTGTTAAGAGTTCGGTTCGTTTCACCATTGCACCATAGGTAATGATTGGTCTTACCATCATGGTATACATCCATCTAAGGATGTGTGGCTTGCAACCCCAAGATTTCCCTGCAAGTCTCTTGAATATTATGAGGGCCTTTATGGCTTTCCCGACAGTTATTTCTAAATGTTTGTTCCAGAGGAGTTTGCTATCTAGTGTTATTCCTAGGTCGTTTACCTCCCTCTTCGTTTCGATTACTTCACCAGCTAACCGGATAGGTTTCATGCGTGGTAGAAGTCTTTTCTTGGTAAATGGTACAATCGTAGTTTTTGTAGGATTGATGTTTAGTCCTACTGATGTACACTATTTCCTTGTGATTGCTAACCCTCTTTGTATACCATGATGGTCTTACCATCATGGTATACATCCATCTAAGGATGTGTGGCATGCAACCCCAGGATTTCCCTGCAAGTCTCTTGAATATCATGAGGGCCTTTGTGGCTTTCCCGACAGTTATTTCTAAATGTTTGTTCCAGAGGAGTTTGCTATCTAGTGTTATTCCTAGGTTGTTTACCTCCCTCTTCGTTTCGATTATTTCACCAGCTAACCGGATAGGTTTCATCCGTGGTAGAAGTCTTTTCTTGGTAAATGGTACAATCGTAGTTTTTGTAGGATTGATGTTTAGTCCTACTGATGTACACCATTTCCTTGTGATTGCTAGTCCTCTTTGGATTATATCACATAGAGTTTCTTCAAACTTCCCTAGGGCTGTGATTATAATATCATTGGAAAATTCAATAAAGCGTATGCCTTGGGCGGTTAGATTTTCTAACAGTTCATCCACTACAAGATTCCACAGCAAGGGTGATAGAACCCCTCCCTAAGGACAACCTCCTGTGGTGATAATGCCCTGTGTATTCGTTCCTGCTAGTGCCTCTGCTGTTCTGGTACCTAACATTTCTTTAATCCATCTGGTTATGGTGATGGGAACACCCTTCCTTTCAAGATCCTTGTTAAATGGGTCATGAGAGGTGATGTCAAAAGCTCCTTCTATATCTAGGAATGCGGATAATGCCGTTTCCTTAGAGTCTAGGGCTTTTTGTAAGGTGTGCGTTCGAACAGAGCAGTTTCTATAGATCTACCTACTCTGTAAGCATGTTGTCGCAGATTGAGAGGCCTATTTATTAAAACTTCTGATCTTATGAAGTTGTCTATCCTTTTCTCTAAAGTTTTCAGTAAAAAGGATGTTAAGCTTATTGGCTTGAAAGACTTTGGATGGGTTGTATCCTTTTTTCCGATTTTTGGAATAAAGATTACATTAGCCCTTCGCCTTGGTATATACCCAAGAGCAATGCTACTTCGAAGAATGCTAACAAGATAAGGCATAAGATCTTCTTTACCCTTTTGCAGAAGGGCTGGGAAAATACCATCTACGCCTGGTGATTTAAAAGGTTAAAAGGTACTAATTGTCCAATCTATCCTTTTACTTGAGCAGATAGTTGCAGCTATCTTCTAGTCTTCTCTGTTTGGTCTGAGAGGTTTTCTATCTGTCGAGTTTCCTACTAAAGGTAGGCTACCTGGAAAGTGTGTGTTAAGAAGCAGAGATAATCTCTGCTCTTCGTTTTCAGTGAAACTTCCATCATCATACCGAAGTGGTAATGATGTGATTGTCTTTTCTTTTGCAAGAGCTTTGTGTACTCTTGCCGCAGCAGGGGTAGAAGAAATACCCTCAAAGAAAGATGTGAAACTATTTCTCCTTGCTTTTCTTAACTCTTTGTTGTACTTAGTCAATTCTGTGGAGTAATTTTGACATTCCCTGGTTCTTTTTGCCTCATTGAAGAGTTTTCTTACCCTGGATCTTAGTTTTGAAAGATGTTTGTCCCACCATGGAGCGTCTTTCTGTCTTGTTTTTGGCTTAAGTGGGCAACTGAGTCCAAATACCTCCAGTATGGCACCACTTAAATCATTAAATGAAACTTCTAATTCTAGGTGATCATTTGTCGTACTTACTGAGCCCACATTTTCTAAGTTGGACTTTAAGACAGTTTTATACAGGTCCAGACGGTGTATACAAATTGTATGATAATATTTCTACATATATTGTTGACGATAATTTTTCTACATATATCTTTGACGAGAAAATAATAATAAAAACAAGTTAAAATTGAAATTTTTTTAATTGTTTTTAACTTAATAAAAAAAACGTTAAAAATAAAAAAAAATAATCTATTTGTTCTTTTTTTTCGTACAAAAATGATTCATGCAAGTTTTAAATGCAATATTTTTCTTTTGCTGGGAAAGCCTCCCTCCTTAGAGAATAAGGAACGTGGGAATGGACCTCGAAAGCATTTTGCAATGGGAAATAGATTTCTAAAATTAAATTTTTTTTCTAAAATAACAATGATATAGAAAGGCTAAATAATAGATTTTAGTCTTTAAAAAAAATAAAAAATAGGTGTGGAATGACATTGAAAGTATAGGTACTACTGTAGATTTTTTTTTAATAATTTGCCTCTATATACAGGGTGTCCAGTGAATAATAGATAACCTTGGAATGCCTCATAGTAGACTTTATGACCCGTCCTGAAAACTAATAAAAAAAGTCCATCCCAACCACAAGAAAAGATATGTGCATTTTTTTGTTCAGTGCATTACTTTTTGCGTTACTTTACGTTTTTGAATACCACGACTACAAGTGAATGAATTCTACCGTTTATTTTTCGTAGCAATATTAAACATTGTTTGTGCCAAAACATAAGAAGACAAAAATTATAATAACTGTTGGAATTCTTAAAAAAAAAAATTATTGAACTTTGATTTTCAATGCAAAATGTGAAAGAAAATAATTTTTGAAAAAGTTAAATCATCTTTGGTATGAAAAAACGCATGAATACCTAAGTGGCCAACTATTTTAAAAATATGCGCGTTAAATGCGGATTTCAAAATGGTATAATTTACTATCGCATCTTGAACCAATC
Source organism: Melangyna quadrimaculata (assembly GCA_949320155.1). Lineage (NCBI taxonomy): Eukaryota > Metazoa > Arthropoda > Insecta > Diptera > Syrphidae > Melangyna > Melangyna quadrimaculata. The sequence continues at coordinate 220,284,220 of OX439483.1, read as the reverse complement.
AGCAACAAGAGAGTCAATTAAGCAAAATCAAATGTTTTAAAAAGTAGCAAATTAATCGTGAACATAATATTATGCGTCTAACATGGTAGATTTTTGATTGATTGCCTGTTTTTATGATATTATCCTAGTGATAAATCCAAGCTTTTCACTTCTAAGGCCGATTGCAACATTACCTAAAATGTCAACAAAGTGCAAAAAACGGATACATTTTCAAGCTTGTTTTGAATTATACCTGGTCCCTTGGGCCCTAACAAAACCATAAAATATTTTCGCAGTTGCTTTAAGTTTATTTATTTGTTATTTTCTTCAAAGAAATAGCTATAGTCTTTTGAGTTTAGAGCCAACTTTCAATCACTTGATCACTTAGTTAGAAAAGAAAAACAAAAGTAGATATTTTTTTTAATTTAAAGCAAATGCTCAAACTGTTTTCAACCCATTATAATACAGGTTCTGCACCTCCAAATAAATAAAAACCTTATAATAATCTTGTTAATTTTTGCTCAGAATCTTGTAATGCAGTTGCCTCCCCAAGATTTCTCATCTCCTCTAAGGACCTAATGGGCTTGCTGAACACGATTTTCTTGATGCAACCCCAATAAAAAAATCAAGTTGATTTAGGTTTGGTGAACGGGGTGGCCATAAAATTGGCCCCAGACTTCAAGTCCATCTGCCTGTATATCTGGCATATTTGTAATGCAGCGGCTTGCACAAGATTGCATACCTCCTCAGAGAAGCTGATTGGCTTTGCTGTATTCGATTTAATTAATGCACTACTTATAAGAAAATTAATTTGGTAATAACCACTACCAAAATATTTGATGGTTTTTTAAAAGGCGAATTGAAGAGGTATAATTCAAAACAAGCTCGAAAATGTAGCCGTTTTTTCACTTTGTTAACATTCTTGGTACTGTTGCATTCGGCCCTGGAAGTTTAAAGCTTGGATTTATCATTAGACAACATTAAAAAAAGACCGGCAATTAATCAAAAATCTACAATGTGCAACGCATAGTATTGTTTTCACGTTTACTGTGCTAATTTTGAAAACTTTTGTTGTTGCTAAATTGGCTCTAGTATTGCAGATTTTTACAAATAACTTGCTATTGGTTCTAGATACAATAATAAACTATACCATTTTGAAATCCGCATTCGACACGCATATTTTAAAAATAGTTGGCCACTGTGGTATTCATGCATTTTGTCATACCACAGATCATTTAACTTTTTCAAAAATTATTTTCTTTCAAATTTTGTATCGAAAATCAAAGTTCAATAATTTGTTTCTCTAAGAATTCCAACCGTTATTATAATTTTTGTCTTCTTATGTTTTGGCACAAACAATGTTTAATATTGCTACGAAAAAAAAAAAACGGTAGAATTCATTCACTTGTAGTCGTGGTATTCAAAAACGTAAAGTAACGCAAAAAATAATGCACGGAACAAAAAAATGCACATATCTTTTCTTGTGGTTTGGATAGACTTTTTTTTATTAGTTTTCAGGACGGACATAAGGTCTACTATGAGGCATTCTAAGGTTATCCATTATTTACTGGACACCCTGTACGTAATAGGTATTTAAAAAAGGTTAGTTTCTTAGAAAACTAACCTACCTCTTAAACAGGGGAAATACACCCCTACTCCAAATTGTTTTTCTCGTTTCAACCCAATTTGTAAGCTCTAGCCTATTGTCGCATCGAATGCCAAACAACGTAACTCATATTGATAATGTACCTTGTTACTGCCAGGTCAAATTTAAAACTGAAGCTGACATTTTAGCTTTATGGTGGATTTACATGTATCTGAATTTCGTTTCTGCACAAAAAAAGGGATGCCAAATACAAAATGTATATTTGTTAGATAGAGAGAAAAGATCAAAATGCAGAAGAACTTCGTTTCTGCATTGTAGGAAAGTGCTATAATGCTGAAATGAAGACGAACATATTCATATTCTTGATGGTTCTCTTTCACTCGCTCGGATTTTTTGTATACATCTGTCCTGCTCTACTTTTCTGCATTTTGCAGATGAAGATACATGTAAATCCACCATTAAGGACGAAAAGAAGAGACAGTAGAATATACATGCCTATATACCTACCTAGAGCATACTATAAAATATTAAATATGTATCTCCAGTCTATCTCTATTTGTAATAAAACTTATTCAAAAAGTATCGTATAGTTCTGTTTAAGGAGATCTTTAAGCCTTAACTACATAGACCTACTTTTGTACAAAAGTACAAAAGTGAGAAATTGGAATGCTCGATAAAGAAACATTCTTGCAAAAAAACATACAAAAATTGTTCTGATACATAAATTAAACCACCATGCTCAATTTTCCATTGTTTTTTTGCAGAATAGATATCTATTTCTCACTTTTGTACTTTTGTACAAAAGTAGCCCTATGTAGTTAAGCCTTTACGGTTGGTTGCTAAACAAAATTAAAAAATAAATACACAGTTATGTTTCACATAATATCATAACAACCAATACGTCCCTAACCCCCAAGGCCCTTACGAAAGTACCTTTACAATAATATACACAAATACCTAAACATCCTTACACACATAGCTACATACGATCGAACATAAATAGCTACATACACGGACAAACATATATCCTTGCAGCCAAGCAGCAGCAGCATCATTTTTTTTATTTAATAACAAACCATAAATAACAAAGCTAGCAAGAGATTCCTCTCAATGAAGCGAAATGATAAATGACTCTTGGAGACTTTTGTGTTCCGGATCGCTAGGAATGCTTTTGGACTTATCCCTGGAATGGAAGTATTGGACATGCTCTTCTTAGAATAATCCTACCCAGCTATGCTTTTCGAAGATGATGAAGGTTGAATACCTAGGTGTATGTTTTGTTTCTTGGGTATGTTTTTGTTATAAGTAAAAGCTATTCGGGTTTTGTTGGTGTTAAGAATATTGGTAGGTAAAGTAAATATAAGTACACTACATATTCTGCAGTAACGAGTAAGTACTACTTTGTTATAAGAGTTGAGTATTGTCAATAAGTGTAATAACATCTATCATACGAAACTCTAACTCGACCGTGAAGCAGAAAATCATTGTTAATTGAAACCCAACTACTGTATATGTAGGTATGTATATGCATTATGTATAATGTGCGTATATGTATTTTTCTGAGTCGTCGCTTTTTGGATTGATATAATGTTTGTTTTTGAAAATGAATGCCTTTAGCTGCGAGGTGTGAATGACTATTATTAACTTCCCATTGGAAGTTATTGTAATTTGCGCGATTTATCGAATTGAAAATTTTGACATATCTTCACGTTTTGAAGTCTCTAGAATCAGAATCCATCTTTTTTTTTTTTTTATATTTAACGCGCGCTAAAGGGGTTGTGAATACCTTACAGTGATAAACACAGCACGAGCGATTAGGTTGGTTGGAGGGGATTTGAAAGGAGAAACCGATGTACATTAGTTTTGAATGTCTGTAGATCACAATGGGAGGGGAAGATAGAGCTGGGTAGAGCATTCCACATTCGTGTAGTGCGACTAAAGAAAGAATCTCTGTACTTAACAGTACGTCCGAAGTTGGGCTCAAGGGTAAACTGATGGGCATTCCTAGAAGCGCGAGTATTACGGTTGAATTGTTTAAGGGGAGGAATGCAACTGGCTATTTCACTAGAGCAATGTTTGTTAAAATAACAGTAAAATAACGAAAGGCATAAAACATTTCGACGGTGCTCCAGAGATATAAACGTTTCCGTTATAGTTCTTTCACCTATCATTTTAAGAGCTCTCTTTTGAATTCTGTCCAATAGACTCATGTGGGTTATTGGAGCACCTGCCCAAATATGGGAGTTGTACTCAAGTTTTGAACGAATAAAGGCTTTGTAGATCACAGCCAGATCAGAGGGGGAGAAAAATTTCTTGCATCGACGGAGAAAACCTAAACACCTAGCAGCATTTTTGGCGATGTCAAATATGTTGTCGTTCCACAAAAGGTGGGCTGTGATACACATACCGAGGACTAAAAGCTGTTCAGTTTCCTCAATGCAAGTGCCGCTCATGGATAGCAGCATTGGGGGTGGATTCCGCTTTAACGACAGGAGACATCATTGAGTTTTAGAAGCATTAAATTCTACACGGCTTTTTATTCCCCCACTGGACAATACTGTCAAGATCAGTGCATAAAAGAAACAACAAAAAGTGCACCCATGCATCAAAGATGATGATGCTCAACCACAACTATCCATAGCACAGCGGTAAATTCCTATCTCTCCTTCCCACATCACTCACAGTGCTTTGGTTTAGTCAATATATGCCGGTGTGTATGTATCATACCATATAATTGATTGAGCCAAAGCATATCAGATAAATTGTTGTTATTGATTTTGGGTATCCAGGGGCGGATCAGTGCAATTGCTATTTAGGTATAACACTGGTAGTATTTGTACTGTGAAGTTATTTTGGGGCCCAAAATTGATAACAGCATAGATAGCTGTCTGATTTGGTTTCTTGTGTCTGTTTTTTCGTAATGGGGGGTGAATTTAGGGTTGACTACAGCAACATTCGGGGACTTAGGCAGATTTTTTGTGCTGCATATACCTATACTGTGAAAAACAGGCCAGCTGTTTTGGCACTTAGTGAAACCCAGGTAGGGGAAAATACCGATCACTCGGAATTCAGCCTACATGGTTATAGCTTAGTGCCTTTATTTTTTTCTCATCATGGTCTCGCCGTGTATGTTCGAAACGATGTTGCTTATCAGCTTCAACCACAATATGGTTCTTGTTTGAATACAAACTTTAATTTCATGTGGTTTAAATTCACCGTCAAGCGCATCATCCATACTTGTTTTATTTATCGTAGTCCTAGTTTGGATGGTAATTCGACTTCCAATGAACTCGATGTACTATCCGACTCCATCCAGAGAATTATTTCCCATTTTCCGCACAGTGAAATCGTTGTTATGGGCTATTTCAACGTACAAAGTTCTTCGTGGCTACGCTATTCGGGTCAGACAACACCCGAAGGAAGGTACGCCGAGATTTTTGCTGAGTTAAACAACTTAACTCAGCTTGTTGACGAGCCTACTCGGATTCCTGACGTTGCAGGTCAATCCGCTAACACTCTAGACTTGTTCCTTACCTCTGACCCTGATAAATACACTATTAGTATAATATCGCCTCTAGGCACATCAGACCATTGTGTCATATCTGCAAATTTCTCATGCCAACAAAATCCAGTTAGAGAAAAAACTCCCAAGAGAACCGTTTGGCAATATGAGAAAGCCAACTGGGACGTCTCAATGATTTTTTCAGGAGCTTTAACTGGTCACTATGCTTCCTCGATAGTGACGTAGATACAGATATGATCACAAATTAAATTCTTTGTGGAATGAGAAATTTATTCCCGAATAGGGTAAAATCTATCAAACCCAAAGAAAACCCATGGTTTGATTCGAGCTGTAAAGAGGTTATCAGGATCAGAGAAATAAGCTTCCGTTGTTATAAAGCCAACCCTACTGAGGAAAACCGGAAAGAGTTTCAACAAGCTAGAAAGACCTGTAACGTTAATATTCGACGAACCAAATTTTTACATGATCAAAAGTAACGGCAAAAAATACTATTTATACTATTTACCAAAAACATACGAAACACCACCTCGTCCTCGGCTCCAACGCTCGTCTTCAATGATAATCCTTTTGTCAGCTCACTAGATAAAGCTAATTTGCTTGCAGCACAGTTTGCTGTTAATTCAACGCTGCCAGAAAGTGTTATGACTCCTCCTGTACTTGAGGTCGTAAATGGTTTTATGGTACAAATCTTCTTTCGCACTCGTGCAGTTGCTACAGTTCTAAAAGATCTCGACGTTCACAAATCCGCTGGCCCGGATAGTATCCCTCCCATTTTTTCGAAGAGGTGTTCTTACACGTTGGCAAAACCACTGCGTAAGCTTTTCTATCTGTCCTACTCTACTGGTCTCTTTCCGAGTGGATGGAAAACAGCATTTGTCCAGCATGTCCCTAAAAAAGGCGTGTCTTCTTCCCCCTCCAACTATCGACCAATTGCGCGTACGTCTCTTCTTTCCAAGGTCATGGAAACGCTGATAAATTTTCAGCTAAAGAAACATCTCGAAGAACGAAAGCTTCTTAATGACCGGCAGTACATCTTTCGTAGCAATAGGTCCACTGGTGATCTGATGGTATATCTCACCGAACAGTGGCACAAATCTTTACATCATTTTGGAGAAAGTAAGATTATTGCGCTTGATATTTCAAAAGCATTTGATGGAGTTTGGCATCAAGCTCTCTTATCGAAAATGCGTGCATTTGGTATCGATGAATCTCTTCTTCGTTGGATTAGAAATTACCTTTCGTACCGCTCAATACAAGTTGTATTGGACGGTTTCAAGTCTGAAATCCACAAAACAAATGCTGGTGTACCCTAGGGCTCCGTTTTGTCTCCGACCCTCTTCCTTATATTCATAAACGATCTCTTATCTGAAACTTCTAATCCATTTTAGCAAGATGTCTCTATGTGTGTATGGGGTACTATTTTCGTCCACCAAATCTCGAGAACGCATAAAGATATCGACCTCGGATGAATTTTATTTTACAGATTATATTATTATAACGTGCTGAAAAGGTTTTCTAACAAAATGAATAAACCAATTTTTTAATACAGCAATTTAAAAAGAAGCTGTAAAATGTCATTTATCTGGAATATCTCGAGAACGGAATAAGATATTCACTTCAGACCAATTTTGTTTTACACATAATAACACAGCACCAAATGGGTAAATTAAAAAAAAAAATCAACAAACATTTCTTTTTAAACTAAGAAAAACAGTTGAAAAATAATTTTCGTCACAAATATTTCAAGAACCAAAAATGATTCTGAACCCAGTCTATTTTTTTTTTTTTACATATAATAACGTAGTCAACAACTGGTAATTTGTAAAATGTATACCAATACCATCTAAATGTTGTGTTGTGAGATTTTTGAAACCACCCTTTAAAAAGCTAAAAATAAAAATGTTGCAAGAAAAAACTTTGCAAAAATGTTTTAATTCGAAAAAATCTTAAAATCGAAATTTTGCATATGACACTTAATTTGTCTTTTTATATTTTTTGAAACCATGTTTTTTTTAAGTATTTACAATCCCCTGATTTTTGGTATTTTTTTAGCCAATCTGTTTTGAAATAATTGGCTTAAATAATTAATACCTCTCTACCAAAAAGAGTTAGGAAAAAAAGTACAAAATATAGGCTATGTCACGTTTTGCCCTGTATATCGACAGACACCTATCTATATGTATACTGATTATCCAAAAACCTAAAGTTATTACAATATAGAATATATAATTATATAATATGTAGATATGTATATTGTATATACTCTACCACCCACCACTTAAGTAAATATGTACATATATATTTACAATTGTACATGGTACATGGTTTTCAAGTGCATCAATAGGAAGTTACTAGTGTGGGTCGACCCAGACTCATTTTATTTAATTTTGATTGATAAGCAGACATTTGAAATTATTTTTCACAGTTTATATTTAAATATATATATTAGGGTGGTCCTTATAAAGGTCATTGTCTTACTTTGAATGACGCACCACCCTAATTTGTTCTAAATCATTGAAAAAAAATCCTGTAAAGATGTCTGAAGTTTTATATGGGAAATCCCCAGTTATTTTTGTACATCCAACTTTAAAAATTCATAACTTTAGTAATGATTGATAAAGAACATTGAATTTTTGCACACATGTATTAACTTTTGTCATGTTTGAGAAAATGTATTAAAAAAAAAAAAAAATTATAACATACGTATGTATATTAAAATTAAAAATGAAATAAAAAAGAGTTGTATATATTTATACGCTTAGCAAAACCTAAGCAAAACCTAACGGTAGACTTTTCTCTGTAAATAGTCAACGGAACTACATAAATTATATAACGTTGGAAAGGTTTTGCCCCACAGATGTGCAAAAACAATTATGTCCGTATGTGGCTATTAAAGCATTTAATGAACATTTCAATTGTTCCAGATAAATGATTTTTTATTATTTTAAGGGTTGGGCTTAGAAGTCTGAAATATCGGGAGATAATGACCATTAATGATTTGGATTGCTGTTGGAAAATTTGGAATCCATATCTTACCGTAAGCACAGAAAGTAACATTTTTATATATCTTTGACCAAAATAAACTTTCATAAGAAATATATAAATGTTGAAGTATAGTATACTAAACTTTAAAATCAAAAAAAAAAAAAATATTTTTTATGTACGGCGTACATACACACATAAATTTGTTTGACAGTATTTGAAAAAAATTGAGTTTGTGTGAAATTAAAGTTTATTTGATATCATATTTCTCAATATAAACCAGTTTTTATTTCTGCATTTCCCAGGGCCACTAGATACACGTTATGTTGAAATTACCCCCGACATCATAAAAGTAAACATTCTGAATCAATGTTTGAACAATCGCGAACTAATTGTTATATTAGTGTACATTTTTGCTTAATTTTGATATGATTTCTGAAAGCAAACATCAACACTTCTAAAAGAGTAACGTTTATAAAAAAACTTAAGTGTGGCATTGATTCAGGATGTTTATAATTATAAACCTTATTTGAAACTCGATCGAGACCTGCAAAAAATGTTAGCTTAAAATTTTTTCCAGCAACATTGAAAAAAGTCGGACATTTTATGTTTTCAAATTCATTTTGAACGTTTTACAACATTTTTTTGGGCATCAGTACCTTAGATGACCCGCTTCACGGGTTCCGAGGATTTTAACTTATTTTATGTGTCCTATGTGTAACTCACGCAAATCTTTTTAAGCATTATGGTATGTGGGTACTCGCAAAAACTGGGGCCAATTTCTCCGCTACTACATCAGATACAATGTAGTAGTATAACAGTTGTATTACATAATTTCTGTTTCAAACATACATTGGTTTTTCAGGTGTAGTACATCAATGTAGCATTGGAGAATCGACTGGAAATATTGGAAAAAAGTATGATTCTGTTTCACAGCTTTTGATACTACATTGTTGTAGTACAACTTACTGTAATTTTTTGTTACATTTTCACAATAAAAATATTTGCTGTGATTGCTGTAACAGAATAAAATTGCTGCATTTAAAAGAAAATATACGAATGTAAGTATTTTTTTTTTGTATTTAAACATAGGAAATTCAAAAAATGTATGATTTACCTTTTGATTTTTTGTATAGTCGGTGAAAATTGACTCGTTGTAAATACACTTTCGGTCTTCTTTCAATTCTTATGTTGAATTCAAAATCTTCGTCGAAAATATTTATATCGAAATCCATTTTTGATTTGCTTTTTTTTATTTGTGTCTCTTCAAAGTTCAAATATCTCACTTCTAAAAAAAACAAAACAATATAAATGGCCTCGTTCACTTTGCACTGAGATATGTTATCTCGAACAATTCAACGTAAAATGTAAATTTGAAGTCAGCTGTTCTTGACATTTCTCTTCAGACGTTCTAAATATATATTTTGCCTTCTTTGAACTCTTAAGGCAAGACCGCACTCAACTTCAGCGGAACTACACTTCACGTATCTTCAGAATAGATATTTATTTCTCACTTTTGTTCTTTTGTACAAAAGTAGGCCTGTGTAGTTAAGCCTTTATTTTGAATTATTAATTTTCTTTCGATATTTTGGCGTTCATGGATTTTGGGGTTGTTTAGTGATAAAACAAAAAGTTTTTTAATCACTTCATTCTCAAAGACCCTGTTTAGATTGGGAAGTTTGTGCACGGACTTACGCCAGTTTGTAGGAAAGAGACGTGCGGAGTAAGTGGTCTCGTGAGGCACGTAGAAAATATAAACACCGGACTCACCGAGTCTGCTTTGTTGTTCTTTCAATATGGAAGTTGTTGTTGTTTCAATGCATTTTGAGGCACCTCATAGTTTGTAATGTAAACACGGTGGTACTCACCAGTCCGTACTCAATCTAAACAGGGTCAAATATACTCGTATATAAATTATACTCAATTACGAAAAACTATTATCCAATTCAATCATTTGAATCCAAATCGTATCTTGCTAACTTATGGTGGATTTACATGTATTTGCGTCTGTATAATGCAGAAAGTAGAGCAGGACAGATGCATACAAAAAATCCGAGCGAGTGAAAGGGAACCATTAACCACATTCTTCATTTCAGCATTATGGCACTTTCCTATCATGCAGAAACAAAGTTCTTCTGCATTTTGATCTTTTCTCTCTATCTAACAAATATACATTTTGTATTTGGCATCCCTTTTTTTGTGCAGAAACCAAATGCAGATACATGTAAATCCACCATTAAAGACGAAAGTTAAAACAACCGAAAAAAAGAATGGTGTAGTCGGGGTCTAGGTCTACATCATCCAGCTACATCATACAACACTTCCAGTGGGATATGTGAAACAGAAAAATGTAGCTGGTGTAGTTGTAGAAAGTAGTTGTATGATGAAGTTGATGTAACTGATGTAGTAGCGCTGAAATAGGCCCCTGCCTGGTTTAACTTAAATTAAGGGTAATGTTAGCATGAGTACTTTTAAGAAGAAAACAAATTAGGTGAATTATATCCGTCCATTTTGAACTTACTAAGCGGGATCATATTTTCATATATTTTTTTAAAGCTATACAGTTGGGCACTTATTTAATTTACAAATTTAAAAAATGTACGTATACGCCAGGGTGTACGCAATTTCGAATTTGAATTTAGAAATTTATATTTTCATAATTTAGGCAGAACAAAATTTGGTTTAACTAAGATAATAAAGTAGTGTAATATGATGTGCTTTATAGATAAATTAAGGTTTACAATTGAATAGTTAATGAACAAAATATTTAAAAAATAAGTAACAAAATTATTTTTATTTTTGTTTTAAGTTCAAAACAAATTTGAACAAATGCTAAGGGAATATACGTATCCGTAATTTTTTTTTTTTTTTTTTTAATTAGTTTTGCTTTTCTAAAATTTTCAATATTGTCATGGATCTCTTATAATAGAGTAGTAAGAAGATAATCTATGACGTATCCATGAAGTTGGTGTTTGTTTCGCTGGCCGAATATTCGGCCACTGGCGATACTAGTTTTTGTTTAAATGGATATAAGAAGGGAAATAACCGTTGTAAATTTTTTTCTGATACATTTTTATAAATATGACAAAAGTGATTACATGTATTCCAAAATTAAAAATTTTTTTATCAAAAACTAGCGGGAACACCCGGCGTTTCCCGGGTCCCTTTTGTTAAAGGATAGTTTGTTAACAAATCTTGAAAAAAAAAAAATTTCCCGTGGAAAATAGTTTTCCTTGAAAATATTTCTGCTACCGTGAATATCTCTGAAATAAATTCGATGAATTGACCGCCCAATTCCCCAGGAAAACTTATTCCCGACATCATTCAATTTTCAACATCATTCATGTTCTCAATTTTCAAAGGATAGAAATATTGTGCAAGTGTTAATTATTATTAATATAAACGCTTCTACAAATAAAGTCCTTACGAAGTTTTTATCATAAGTACTTACGGCGCAGTTATCGATAACATGGATCAGGGTACCCCAAAGTAAGACTTTTCTTAAATTCCCGATAAATGATATCAAAATTGGAGATAGGCCCTTACTGTAGAACAATTTTTTTCTTAGAATATACCCCAGATTCATACGCTAAAATACTCTTGACGAATTAAGGGACACCCTGTATATTCACGTACTTCTAAGTATCTATGCTAAAGACACCTACTTGTAAGAAAATATTTGAAAAATTTGTATGGTTTGCTATCTCGCCCCCAACTATCAAAGCGAAACGTGTGATTTTTCGGATTTTTGACATTTTACCACCATCACTCTCAACCGTCAAGTGCGATTTTTTTGATTTTCACTGTAATTAGAGTCCAAATCGTTTGGCGCTCTCAGATCTTGACATTTCGACACCTGTCAAATTGAAAAGTGAAATTTCTTATTTTCTGTTGGTGCTAAAGTGCTGGCCGAGACATTAGGTAATAACACCATCCTTAATCGATTGGTGCCCTTAGATTTTGACATTTCGACACACGACCTGCAACGCACAGAAGAGAGGAGCGGTAATACGGCAGTTTTTGCTCTTATAGCATTGCTGTTACCATTTTTGTTATCATTGTGTATGATTTACTCTACGGAGCGAATGTTTCTCACTGATTTGGGAGATTGTGAAAGTATTCGCCGTGTTGATTTCAACATAACTAAATTTTCACCGACGATGTAAATCAAACATACCTTCCACCACAATCCAATCAACAACCAGCGCATTTTTACTTACTTTAGAATCATATCATGCCATTCATTAGCCTTTCATCACTACTTATTATATTTTCCAACATTCTAACATTTACTTACACATTCAACAAAAACCAGGCAAAAAACTCATACGCACTTGAAACGTCAAATCTCATAGCTAAGCTTTGTACAACGCTCATGTCTTGTTCAAAAAGTTATATTTTTCGCCATGTCGGTCGCTGCATGTGGACATAGATTTTTTGGACTCCATTGGATTCTTTCTGAACGTGTTCATAATCCTGCCATCTGTTTAATCGAATCATTCTTTAAAATTCCATAGTTGTCTATTAATATTTGGTATGTATTTAAATAGTGAGACAACAACCTTTCCAAAGCCATCTGAGAGTTTTCGGGTAAGTACTTTCCGATTTATATCCCATTTTATGCAGATAAATTGACAATTTTAAATTTTTTTCTGGATTTTATCTGTAAAAAATATTTCTAATGTAAAATTTTAATATTTGAAATTATTTTGTGAAGCTTGTGAGCAACGCACAGTTATGTTTTTAATTAAAATTTTTATTAGATTTTCAAGATTTATAATTTTTAAATTTGAAAATATTTTATGGGCGTGGTGAAATTATAAAAATAAAATTCGTTGAAAAAGCATGATTTTTTGGTAAATAAATCAATAAAACTAATTTTAGAGTGCTTTTTGTTGAAATAATCACTTTAGATTTATTAGCAATATTTAAGAAGAGTATTAGAGCAATTGGCGTGTTGGTTTTGTTTTACAAAATTCATAAATTTTTTAGTAACTTTTGCATTTAAAGTACCAAAAATTGAACTGAATTTTCACTAAATCACATCTTAAGTATGAATTTTTTTAAGATTTTGCAAAAATTTTAACACAGAAATTTAGATTATAAATTTTTTCCTCAAATTCATATATCATTTGTTATAAACTATAAAATATTACTGAAGTTTGAAACCTCTTAAGTTGGCTAAATGGAGCCTTTTTGTGATTTATATTATTAAATTGTCCCTACTTTTTTTCCTGTTAGATTTACAAAGACAACATTGCTCAAATATTTGTAGAAGAAGGTGACACCTATAAATGTGCATCATCAGTTTTTCAAAATTTATATTTTTTTTTCAGTAACTTTTAGCAATTTTCCAAGTAAATATACTCAAAAGGTATGCATTTTTCGCTTTATGGAAAATTCTTTCTATTTTACAATTTATTTTGTCATACCAATTAAATAATTTTTATTTTTATAATTTTTCCAAATTTGCCCAAGTTATGGCTATTTACATGTATCTTACGTATATTTTTCCAAAAAGAAACAATTTTATCGACCAATAGACTGGATTTTTGCAAAATTTTTCTTTCAATTATGTTTAAAAATCCATGTTAAGGCTTACGGTTATTGTAGAAATATGTTTTATATACCAAAATAATTCTTGATTGGTATAAATTATTATAAAATTTAAATTTCGATAATCGGTTATATAAAAAGTTATAATATTTACTATTTAATCAAAATAATGCAATTTTATCTGTTCAACCGTATAAGTCTTTAAATTTATATAGTTGTCTATAAATATTTTTTATGTATTTAAATAGAGAGACAATGACCTTTCCATAGACATCTAAATTTTGAAGTTCGGATAAGTACTTTTCGATTTATAGCCAATTTTATGCAGACAAATTGACAATTTAAAAATTTTTTTCTGGATTTTATCTGTAAAAAATATTTCTAATGTAAAATTTTAATATATGAAATTATTTTGTGAGCAACGCACAGTTATGTTTTATATATCAACATTGTTATTAGACTTTCAAGGTTTATAATTTTTAAATTTAAAAATATTTTATGGGCGTTGTGAAAATATAAAAATAAAAGTCGTTGAAAAAGCATGATCGATTCTGCATTTTTTTGGTAAATAAATCAATAAAACTAACTTTAGAGTGTTTTTTATTGTATTAATCACTTAACTTTTACTAACAATATTTAAGAAGAGGATTAGTTTAATTGGTGTGTTGGTTTTGTTTGTCAAAATTTATCAATTTTGTATTAAGTTTTGCACTGAAAGTACCAAAAGTCGAATTGATTTTTCACTAAATCACATTTTTTGTATGAAGTTTTTCTAAGATTTTGCAAAACCTTTAACACAGCAATTTAAATTATATACATATTTCTACCTCAAATTCATGTATCGTTTGTTATGAACTATTTAGTATTACTCAAGTTTGAAGCCTTTTTAAATTGGCTAAATGGAGCTTTATTGTGATTTATCTCATTAAATTGCCCCTTCTTTTTTTCCCTTTAGATTTACAAATATAAAATTACTAAAGTACTTGTAGAAGAATGTAACACCTATAATTGTGTGTCATTAGTTTTTCAAAATTTATAAATTTTTCTTTAACTTTTAACAATTTTCTAAGTAAATACACTCAAAAGGTATGAATTTTTCGCATTATGGCAAATTCTTTCTCTTTTAACAATTTATTTTGTCATGAAAGTCAATTATTTTTTATTTTTATAATTTTCTATGTCTTACAACCTTTCATTTAATAACTCATTTAAAAATATCAAAAAAGTATTACCCATGTTATGGCCATTTACAGGTATTTTATGTATATTTTAGCAAAAAGCAAAAATTTTATCGACCAATAGACTGGATTTTTGAAAATTTTTCTTTCAGTTATGTTTAAAAATCCATATTAAAGCTTGTGGTTATCGTAGAAATATGTTGTATATACCAAAATAATTTTGATTTTGAGATTTGTATAGATTATTACAAAGTTTAAACTTTGATAATCGCTTAAATAAAAATTAACAATATTCACTATTTAGTCAAAATAATGCTATTTTATCTGTTTAAGCGTATTAGTCTTTAAAATTGTATGAACGTCTGTAAATGTTTTGTATGTATTTTAATGGTGAGATAATGACCTTTCCATTCGGATAAGTACTTTCCGATTTATAGCCAATTTTATGCAGACAAATTGACAATTTAAAATTTTTTTCTGGATTTTATCTGTAAAAATTATTTCTAATGTAAAATTTTAATATTTGAAATTATTTTGTGAAGCTTGTGAGCAATGCGCAGTTATGTTTTATATATCAAAATTTTTATCAGATTTTCAGGATTTATAATTTTTAAATTTGAAAATATTTTATGGGTGTGGTGAAATTATACAAATAAAATTCGTTAAAAAAGCATGATTTTTTGGTAAATAAATCAATAAAACTAATTTTAGAGTGGTTTTTGTTGAAATAATCAATAAACATTTATTAGCTATATTTTAGAAGAGGATTAGAGCAATTGCTGTGTTAGTTTTGTTTTTCAAAATTTATCAATTTTTTATTAATTTTTTCATTTAAAGTACCAAAAATTGAATTGATTTTTCACTAAATCACATTTTTAGTATGAATTTTTTTAAGATTTTGCAAAAATTTTAACACAGAAATTTATATTATTAATTTTTACCTCAAATTCATGTATCATTTGTTATGAACTATTAAGTATTACTCAAGTTTGAAACCTCTTAATTTGGCTAAATGGAGCTTTTTTGTGATTTATTTTATTAAATTGCCCTTTCTTTTTTCCCATTAGATTTACAAATACAAAATTATCACATATTTGTAGAAGAAAGTTACATCTATATAAATGTGCATCCTTTGTTTTTTTTTTTTTTAATATATACATTTTTGATTAGCTTTTGTATTTAAAGTACGAAAAAATAAGTTGATTTTTCATTAAAACGCATTATTAGTACACATTTTTTTAATATTTTGCAATAATTTTTACACACAAATTTAAGTTATAAATTTCTATCTAAATTTCATGTATCATTTATTATGAACTATTAAGCTTTGCTCAGTTTTGAAACCTCTAAAGTTGTCTAAATGTAACTTTTTTTGTGATTTATTTATTAAATTTCCCCTTCTTTTTTTCCCGTTAGATTTAGAAATACAAAATTATTCATCATTGGCTTTTTGAAATTAAAAAAAATTTCATCAAGTTTTGAATTTGATATACTTACTTTACTTTTGATGGCGCTCACAGCCCAGGATGGGCTTCGGCCTCAACTTGTTGTTTCGGAACAACCTTTTTTTTACGTGGTAGGGAAGTTACCCCGACGCACAACCCCCGACCCGGAGGACCAGACCCTTCGTATAGCTCCAAGGGTAGGGAGCCGGATAAACTGCTCCTTATAGGCCTGAGCTACAAATATGTCGTAGTAGCCCATATAAGGTGTTCACTAAGTAGTTCAACCTAACTGGAACTGTAGACGCCACCGTTGATTCCATCTAGAGAATTCGTCCGCTGCCGCCTCGATAAAAGGAGAAGTGCCTTAGTGGGAACACTCCTCCCCCCTCCCTCTCTCGTTGGCTGTCCCCAACAGCTTTCCACGGGGATTTAAACCCCGTCTCCAGCTGAGGTACTATACACCCGATGTTCACCACTAGGAGGTAAGAGTAGGAGTTGGTAGACAGAGGTGGGTTTTGAGAAAAACCTGTGGACGCTTGTGTCCTCTTGAATGCACATAACTACCTTTTTGAATTTGATATATGTAATATAATTTTGACGGGTCATTTACACACCCTTTTAGTATGAAATTTTTCACCCCCGCTTAATAATTTGTATACACAAATTTAGTCACATCTCATAGCTAAATTCTGAGACCAAAACTTTAATAATCGTCTGAGTTGAAATGAAGTTATGATTTTTTATATTAAAAGAACTCCAATTAGAAATTTAATTGAGATAACGGCGATCTCCACTGGTAGACGATTGTTGACAATGAACAAAGTGGAGCATTTCTATGGATTTTATTCGATTTTTTATGAATTTTAAAAAATCAATTGTGACGCTAATGTATGAGGTAGATTAAAAAGTGAGGTATCAAATTAATGGCTTTTCTATTGAGATTAAATATAAGAAAAAACTAAATCAATCCAATCCATGCACACACCCACATGTTATTAAGTAATATGTTTGAACAATATTATATTGTGAATTTCTCAGCTCAACGGTACAATAAGAATATTATTTTTTGTATACAAGTTCCAAGTACATATAGCTATAATTCATTAGTACATTGCAAACCTCTACGACTGTTAAAAACCCAAAAAAAAACAAATTAAATTTTTTTTTTAGAGGCTATCTATCGGATAGCAGGGGGAAGGCATTATTGATGCCACACAAAAAAGTTAGTATTTTGATTGTTTTGTTGTTAGTTTGGACACCCATACAGTCAAACTGACAAGAAAACAAAAGAAGACTTTTATATATTAGTAAAGATAAGATTAAGATTACCAAAGTTAAGATTTTTCAAATTTGGATTTAAAAAAATACATGGGATTTCCCATATAAAACTTCAGACATCTTGGGTGCCGGGTAAACGTTAATATAATGAGCTAAATTTGTACAGGATTTTTTTTAATTTATTTAGAACAAATTAGGGGTGGGTGCGTGATTCAAAATAAGACAGTGACCTTTATAAGGACCACCCTAATATATATATATACATATTAATATATATATTTAAAAAAAATATATATATGACCCATTCGAGAAGACATAAATAAAAAATGAAAAATGTCTTTTATAACCTTCGAAATTTTAAGATTAAAAATATTTTTCAATTTTTTTTAAGACACAAAATTGGGTTTTCATAATAAATAATAAAAGAATGATAATTAATGACGTGTTTTTCTGAAAAAAAAAATAATAATATCAAAATCAAAAAACAACCTTGCAATGCCAACACAACGGGTTTGGTAATAAATAAATTTATCGACCAATAGACTGGATTTTTGCAAAATTTTTCTTTCAATTATGTTTAAAAATCCATGTTAAGGCTTACGGTTATTGTAGAAATATGTTTTATATACCAAAATAATTCTTGATTGGTATAAATTATTATAAAATTTAAATTTCGATAATCGGTTATACAAAAAGTTATAATATTTACTATTTAATCAAAATAATGCAATTTTATCTGTTCAACCGTATAAGTCCTTAAATTTATATAGTTGTCTATAAATATTTTTTATGTATTTAAATAGAGAGACAATGACCTTTCCATAGACATCTAAATTTTGAAGTTCGGATAAGTACTTTTCGATTTATAGCCAATTTTATGCAGACAAATTGACAATTTAAAAATTTTTTTCTGGATTTTATCTGTACAAAATATTTCTAATGTAAAATTTTAATATATGAAATTATTTTGTGAGCAACGCACAGTTATGTTTTATATATCAACATTGTTATTAGACTTTCAAGGTTTATAATTTTTAAATTTAAAAATATTTTATGGGCGTTGTGAAAATATAAAAATAAAAGTCGTTGAAAAAGCATGATCGATTTTGCATTTTTTTGGTAAACAAATCAATAAAACTAACTTTAGAGTGTTTTTTATTGTATTAATCACTTAACTTTTACTAACAATATTTAAGAAGAGGATTAGTTTAATTGGTGTGTTGGTTTTTTTTGTCAAAATTTATCAATTTTGTATTAAGTTTTGCACTGAAAGTACCAAAAGTCGAATTGATTTTTCACTAAATCACATTTTTTGTATGAAGTGTTTAAGATTTTGCAAAACCTTTAACACAGCAATTTAAATTATATACATATTTCTACCTCAAATTCATGTATCGTTTGTTATGAACTATTTAGTATTACTCAAGTTTGAAGCCTTTTTAAATTGGCTAAATGGAGCTTTATTGTGATTTATCTCATTAAATTGCCCCTTCTTTTTTTCCCTTTAGATTTACAAATATAAAATTACTAAAGTACTTGTAGAAGAATGTAACACCTATAATTGTGTGTCATTAGTTTTTCAAAATTTATAAATTTTTCTTTAACTTTTAACAATTTTCTAAGTAAATACACTCAAAAGGTATGAATTTTTCGCATTATGGCAAATTCTTTCTCTTTTAACAATTTATTTTGTCATGAAAGTCAATTATTTTTTATTTTTATAATTTTCTATGTCTTACAACCTTTCATTTAATAACTCATTTAAAAATATCAAAAAAGTATTACCCATGTTATGGCCATTTACAGGTATTTTATGTATATTTTAGCAAAAAGCAAAAATTTTATCGACCAATAGACTGGATTTTTGAAAATTTTTCTTTCAGTTATGTTTAAAAATCCATATTAAAGCTTGTGGTTATCGTAGAAATATGTTGTATATACCAAAATAATTTTGATTTTGAGATTTGTATAGATTATTACAAAGTTTAAACTTTGATAATCGCTTAAATAAAAATTAACAATATTCACTATTTAGTCAAAATAATGCTATTTTATCTGTTTAAGCGTATTAGTCTTTAAAATTGTATGAACGTCTGTAAATGTTTTGTATGTATTTTAATGGTGAGATAATGACCTTTCCATTCGGATAAGTACTTTCCGATTTATAGCCAATTTTATGCAGACAAATTGACAATTTAAAATTTTTTTCTGGATTTTATCTGTAAAAATTATTTCTAATGTAAAATTTTAATATTTGAAATTATTTTGTGAAGCTTGTGAGCAATGCGCAGTTATGTTTTATATATCAAAATTTTTATCAGATTTTCAGGATTTATAATTTTTAAATTTGAAAATATTTTATGGGTGTGGTGAAATTATACAAATAAAATTCGTTAAAAAAGCATGATTTTTTGGTAAATAAATCAATAAAACTAATTTTAGAGTGGTTTTTGTTGAAATAATCAATAAACATTTATTAGCTATATTTTAGAAGAGGATTAGAGCAATTGCTGTGTTAGTTTTGTTTTTCAAAATTTATCAATTTTTTATTAATTTTTTCATTTAAAGTACCAAAAATTGAATTGATTTTTCACTAAATCACATTTTTAGTATGAATTTTTTTAAGATTTTGCAAAAATTTTAACACAGAAATTTATATTATTAATTTTTACCTCAAATTCATGTATCATTTGTTATGAACTATTAAGTATTACTCAAGTTTGAAACCTCTTAATTTGGCTAAATGGAGCTTTTTTGTGATTTATTTTATTAAATTGCCCTTTCTTTTTTCCCATTAGATTTACAAATACAAAATTATCACATATTTGTAGAAGAAAGTTACATCTATATAAATGTGCATCTTTTGTTTTTTTTTTTTTTTAATATATACATTTTTGATTAACTTTTGTATTTAAAGTACGAAAAAATAAGTTGATTTTTCATTAAAACGCATTATTAGTACACATTTTTTTAATATTTTGCAATAATTTTTACACACAAATTTAAGTTATAAATTTCTATCTAAATTTCATGTATCATTTATTATGAACTATTAAGCTTTGCTCTGTTTTGAAACCTCTAAAGTTGTCTAAATGTAGCTTTTTTTGTGATTTATTTATTAAATTTCCCCTTCTTTTTTTCCCGTTAGATTTAGAAATACAAAATTATTCATCATTGGCTTTTTGAAATTAAAAAAAAATTCATCAAGTTTTGAATTTGATATACTTACTTTACTTTTGATGGCGCTCACAGCCCAGGATGGGCTTCGGCCTCAACTTGTTGTTTCGGAACAACCTTTTTTTTACGTGGTAGGGAAGTTACCCCGACGCACAACCCCCGACCCGGAGGACCAGACCCTTCGTATAGCTCCAAGGGTAGGGAGCCAGATAAACTGCTCCTTATAGGCCTGAGCTACAAATATGTCGTAGTAGCCCATATAAGGTGTTCACTAAGTAGTTCAACCTAACTGGAACTTTAGACGCCACCGTTGATTCCATCTAGAGAATTCGTCCGCTGCCGCCTCGATAAAAGGAGAAGTGCCTTAGTGGGAACACTCCTCCCCCCCCTCTCTCGTTGGCTGTCCCCAACAGCTTTCCACGGGGATTTAAACCCCGTCTCCAGCTGAGGTACTAGACACCCGATGTTCACCACTAGGAGGTAAGAGTAGGAGTTGGTAGACAGAGGTGGGTTTTGAGAAAAACCTGTGGACGCTTGTGTCCTCTTGAATGCACATAACTACCTTTTTGAATTTGATATATGTAATATAATTTTGACGGGTCATTTACACACCCTTTTAGTATGAAATTTTTCACCCCCCCTTAATAATTTGTATACACAAATTTAGCCACATCTCATAGCTAAATTCTGAGATCAAAACTTTAATAATCGTCTGAGTTGAAATGAAGTTATGATTTTTTATATTAAAAGAACTCCAATTAGAAATTTAATTGAGATAACGGCGCTCTCCACTGGTAGACGATTGTTGACAATGAACAAAGCGGAGCATTTCTATGGATTTTATTCGATTTTTTATGAATTTTAAAAAATCAATTGTGACGCTAATGTATGAGGTAGATTAAAAAGTGAGGTATCAAATTAATGGCTTTTCTATTGAGATTAAATATAAGAAAAAACTAAATCAATCCAATCCATGCACACACCCACATGTTATTAAGTAATATGTTTGAACAATATTATATTGTGAATTTCTCAGCTCAACGGTACAATAAGAATATTATTTTTTGTATACAAGTTCCAAGTACATATAGCTATAATTCATTAGTACATTGCAAACCTCTACGACTGTTAAAAACCCAAAAAAAAAACAAATTAAATTTTTTTTTTAGAGGCTATCTATCGGATAGCAGGGGGAAGGCATTATTGATGCCACACAAAAAAGTTAGTATTTTGATTGTTTTGTTGTTAGTTTGGACACCCATACAGTCAAACTGACAAGAAAACAAAAGAAGACTTTTATATATTAGTAAAGATAAGATTAAGATTACCAAAGTTAAGATTTTTCAAATTTGGATTTAAAAAAATACATGGGATTTCCCATATAAAACTTCAGACATCTTGGGTGCCGGGTAAACGTTAATATAATGAGCTAAATTTGTACAGGATTTTTTTTAATTTATTTAGAAC
The DNA here is from genome assembly GCA_949320155.1 of Melangyna quadrimaculata. Classification (NCBI taxonomy): domain Eukaryota; kingdom Metazoa; phylum Arthropoda; class Insecta; order Diptera; family Syrphidae; genus Melangyna; species Melangyna quadrimaculata. The sequence goes on along the minus strand of OX439483.1, from coordinate 220,262,029 downwards.
AAATTAGGGGTGGGTGCGTGATTCAAAATAAGACAGTGACCTTTATAAGGACCACCCTAATATATATATACATATTAATATATATATTTAAAAAAATATATATATGACCCATTCGAGAAGACATAAATAAAAAATGAAAAATGTCTTTTATAACCTTCGAAATTTTAAGATTAAAAATATTTTTCAATTTTTTTTTTAAGACACAAAATTGGGTTTTCATAATAAATAATAAAAGAATGATAATTAATGACGTGTTTTTCTGAAAAAAAAAAATAATAATATCAAAATCAAAAAACAACCTTGCAATGCCAACACAACGGGTTTGGTAATAAATTGCAAGAAAACTGTTATCGCCATAGAAAAAACGGGTAAAAACTGCTAACTGCTTTTGTAAAAATATGTATAAATACAAAAAACAAATCAAGAATCGGTTGCAATCAGCTAAGAGAAAGCAGACCAAAAATAACAAAAACCGTTTTAAGTCGAAAGCAAGGAAAACTACCTCTTAAAATTACTTCATGGTTTTCGTCTGGGCTGATGACATGTTTTCGTCTTCGGCTTTAGGAGTATGTGTCTTCCGATGATCATACATCATTGGGTTATGGAAGAAGCTATAGTAGCTGGATGACGAAACAAAAATTTAACGGACGTGTATGTATTTCCAAATTTTGTTATACGTTTTTGATAGGTACGCGAAAAAATCAAATTCTGAATTGCCTTATGTAGGACGTAGGTATATCTTTTTCGTTGATGGACACAGTGAGAGTATGCCAATGTCAGACTCTGGCTGAGTCTATAATGTGATTAACTGGAGACTTTACCCCGGAGTAAAACAAAACCTAACAGAAGAAATATTCGCTCCATTACTGAAGGAAGTCGTAGACAAGAGCATTTCTCCATCAACTGTCGTAAAATGTTCCAGAGGCTTTCCCCATTGAATAACAATGGCATTCATTTTTTCAGAGGTCCTAGTAGATCGAATCGTGTTACCAGCACCGAAAAACTCATACTTACTTACTTTTGCTCGCGCTCACAGCCCAGCATGGGCTTCGGCCTCAACTAACAAGCCCCTTCAGCCAGCTCTGTACCTAGCTAGCCGCTCCCAGTTGCGCACACCGAGTGCTTTTATGTCGTCCTTCACTTGTTTGCGCCACCTTTAACGGGTTCTTCCTCTGCTGCGTACCCCATCGGGGTTGGATTCGAAGACTCGTCGGGCAGGTGCGTTGCTTTCCATACACTCCACGTGCCCCAGCCATCTCAGCCGCTGTATTTTCAGCTTTTTGACCAGGTCAACGTCGCTGTATAGCCCGTATAGCTCGTCGTTGAATCTTCTCCTCCATACTCCTTCGATACACACCGGACCGAAAATCACACGAAGATTCTTCCTCTGAAAGCACTCTAGTAGATTTTTATCCGAACCTTTCAGTGTCCATGCTTCTGACCCATAAAGCAGGACCGGGATGATTAGGGTCTTGTATAAAGTCTCCTTGGTTCTCTGAGAGAGGGCCTTACAACTTAAATGCCTTCTTAGACCGAAGAAACAGCGGTTGGCAAGAGTAATTCTTCGCTTGATCTCTGCTTGATGTCATTCTGCGATGTAATAGTGGAGCCCAGGTAGGCAAAGTCCTTGATAACTTCGAAGTTATATCTGTCCATCGTGATATTTTGCCCGAGTCGACGATTCCTCTCTCGATGACAGCATATACTTCGTCTTGTCCTCATTAACCTCCAATCCCATTCTAACCGCCTCCGAATTAATGCTCGCAAATGCCCCTGCCACAGCTCGCTTCGTTCTGCCGACAATGTCTATGTCATCCGCATACGCAAGCAATTGAACGGACTTTTGAAAGATTGTACCGCTGGTGTTGACATGTGCGTTCCGTACAATGGCTTCAAGAACGATGTTGAATAGGTTGCATGATAACGCGTCGCCTTGCCTCAATCCTTTCTCAACATCAAATGAATCGGTGGTGTTCTTACCAATTTTGACGGGGCAGCGAGATTTCTCCATCGTCATCCTGCACAGGCGGACGAGTTTGGCAGGGATGCCGAGACTCGGCATGGCTCTGTATAATTCGTCCCTCTTCACGCTATCATACGCGACTTTAAAATCGATAAAAAGGTGGTGTGTATCGATCTGGAATTCCCGGCATTTTTCTAAAATCTGTCGGCGTGTGAACATTTGATTTGACTTGCCTGGCCTAAAACCTCACTGATAGGGGCCGATCAGATCGTTGAGAAAAGGTTTTAAGCGGTCACACAGGATAGCCAACATGATTTTATAAGCGACGTTTAGGAGACTAATTCCTCTGTAGAACATCTCCCTTTTTATGGAAGGGGGACACTGTACCGAGGTTCCATTTATCGGGCATACTTTCATCCGACCAAATTTTGCAGATGAGCTGGTGTATGCTCCTAGCCAATTCATCTCCCGCTGATTTAAATAGTTCGGCTTGTAAGCCATCCGCACCAGCAGCCTTGTACGACTTAAGTTTGGATGTCGCCAGCCGCACTTCGGTTAAGTCGGGTGGACGGAACTCTTGGCCATCATCGTCCAAGTTGAATGGAGCGTTCTGCCTATTAGCGGCATCTTGGCTGTCTTCGCCATTAAGCAGTCTAGAGAAGTGTTCTTTCCAGATCCTCAGCACTGACTGTGTGTCTACTACCATTGTCCCACTCTCATCTCGGCAGGCTTCCGTTCTAGCCTTGTATCCTTGGGTGGATCGCTTCACCCTCTGATAAAATTTTCGAAGATCTCCCCTACCGCTACAACCCTCAATAGACTCTACCGCCCGCTTCTCGTGCTCCCTCCTTTTCCTCCTGAGAAGTCGGCGTTCCTCTTTTCGTTTCAGCCCGTAGAGCTCCCGGGCTACTCTCTTAGCAGCTCTTGTTAGAGTCTGCAGCATTGGCTGGTAGGCCTCGTCCTTAGCCAGCCGGCACTCTTCATTGAACCAGGGGTTTCGTTGTATTCGCCTAGTGAAACCCAGCACATCAGAGGCGGCACTTCTGATGGCTTGTTGACAGTGTTTCCTCTGCACTTGATGCTGGTGGCGGACCTCCTGAGAGATGAAGAGTTACGTGGTCTGCAAAAGTTCATATAGAAACAAATAAAAATGCATTTGTAGTATTTTAATATTTTCTGACATAGGTAGTTGGATGACAGAAAGTAGAACAACTTGAAAAATATTCTAGTTCAAAAAGCAATTAGAGATGATTTTTAAAATTTGCATGAACTTTCACATTTTTCAAATCCAATGAGTTTAAGCAAATCGGACGAAAAAAGAACATTTGCTTAAACATCTAGGTTTACACACTACACACATAGATCATATCTCACAGACCAAGAGCCGACAGCAAATTTTGGGAGTGGAGTGATAACCAAAATATAATTATGAGGGTTTGTAGGTGCATATATCGTGGGAACGAAAACCAAAGTCTGGCAGGTTTTTTTTCAGCCTTTGGTGGGGTTGGTGGTTTGAAAACAGCGGTTTTCCAAGTTTTTATCAGAGGTATTAACACTTTAAACTTAAATAAATTGAAAAATCTCCAAGAAAAAGCCGATAAGGTCCTCTTAAAAAGCTCATATCTTTAGTTCTATTGGTAGGATTGCTAAGATTAAGATTTTTGGACTTAAGCAAAATAATAGAGCATTATAAAATGACATATATTATTTAAATTTATTGAGGTAGTAATACCTCTGGGAAAAAAAATTGGAAAATCGCTATTTTGAAAAACCCACGATATTCACCTAAGAACCCTCATACTCATAATTTGGTGATCCATCCACTCCCAAAATTAGCTGTTGGCTCTTTGAATATAAGGGTATAACCAATATTTTGTTTGTCATATAACCGATTTTTTTATTTTCAAATTTCTCGTTGACTACTTCACGAATTTTGATCAAACATTGTATACAATAGGTCCATTACAGTTTTAACAATTTTGCATTATAATATTTTAAACAAATATTTTTGAATCATCCTCAAACTTTAGTTTATATTTAAATTTTTAGGGAGAGTTTTCCATTCATGTCGATAACAAATTGAACACCATATGGAATAATTAAAAGTTGTAGGGTTTCTATCGTTAAGATCAACTGCCTTGACTTCTCAATGAATAAAACTTCTTTTCATTACCAAATAGTTCAAATTAAAATTCAAATCAAAGATTCCATTCGACTTAGCAACATCTAAAAAATTAATATGAATGTCAAGTTTCTGTCTAGTTCAGACAAGGCCCTTTAAAGTTTTCAGTAGGAAAATTGAGCACGGGCTTGCCAAGTATCTGACAAATACTTGGCAAGCCCTTGCTGGATATCAGTACCAACAATACATTAGACGAGCGATTTTTTTGCAAACACTTGTGAGGCCCTCCCTAGTTAAAACTTGTTGCACATGTTTCGGTACCCCATCAGGAATGTCTCTTTACACCAAAAACAAAACAAAATTAAGCAGCATGCAATTATTCCAGTATCATGCGAGACTTTTTTCTCTCTTTCGTTTGTCTTCTTTTTTCCTTTATTTTCACTTGTCGAAAACTAGATTGTTTTTCTACTTGGGCAATATCAATCCTTCAAAGAAGTGATAAAAACACCCTCTATCACTTTTAAAAATTGTTAAATAGCAAAATAAATAAAGATACATAATTGAGCAACCGAAATAAAAAAAAAAATTAGTTTCAGCTTTTCAACAAAAAAAAAGTCATGAATAACATTCAGAATTCTAGGATTAATAAGATTTAGTAACCTGAGCTCGTTTAATAAAATAAATTTTAAATTGACTATAGGCACATTTTGATTCTTTTGGCGGGAACAACAGGACATCCAATCAAATTTCAGGACACCTGCGTATAGTATAGTATAGTTTTGCGACTACAACAACTGAAGTCGTTGCGCTATTTCTTTATTTTCGTGTTGCCCGAAATATCTGTAGATATTCACTTTAACTATTTAAAGGTGAATTGTTCCACTGCCACCTTAATTCAAAGAAAAGTGTTTTGGTATGGAAACACAAAACACTTTCCAACCAAATACAACAAAATAGAACAGTCTGAAAATAAGATAAATATTTGCTTATGCATCTACCTGAATTTGTACAGTTGTTCATATTCCGTAACAAAAATCACGCAAAGCTAAATCCATATATTCCTAAAATGCTTATAATGTTAACTATGATACAATGCGAATAGCATTTAATAATTTTAATTATGTTAAAACTTTCAATAATTTTTTGCTACATTACCTTTTCTTTGAACCTTGATTAAAAAAAACGTTCCTGTTTGGAATAAATCTTTTAGATTGATAAAGCTTCCCTCTTTGTCACTTTTGGTGCTCAAACCTAAAAGGCTTTTTCATAAAGGTAAAAAGGTAAAATACAAAATAAAAATGAAACTTTTATTTCAAACAAAACAAATATTTTATTTAACGCAATCTCTTTATATTAGGTACGTCTACTCGTCCTAACATACCTTTCAATACCCTCATCCCATCCAACATCCGAACCATCAAAATGTTATCCCTTTTTAATTATTTTTCATTAATTCTACTTCCGTCCCAACGGAATATCGTACAATTTCCTTTAATTTTCCGTTAACCTTAACGAAAAACGATTGCGAAAGAGGAAATGTCCTAAAATTATTTTTGTACCCCAAACCTCCAACTGCTCCGAACATAACATTTTGGCTACCCCATCAAAATATGAGTTCAACTTTTTGAAAATGGTATTTATATGTAAGTTGTTTATTTTTCAAATTATTTTGCTTAATATTGATTCATATTAAATGGGAGAGTTTTAAAGCAGTTTGATCAGAAATGTAAAATACTCTATTCAAAATGTGTTCAGTGACTTGGCGGTTGCCGACTTATCGGAAATGTAATCAAACTTTACGCTTAAAACTTGGTCCTTGCTAAAATGGAACTGCCCTTATGCACATTCATTTTCATTTCATTTTGTGTATAAATTAAAACAAGAAATATGTAAGCTTTGAGAGCTTGCGTTCACAAAACCACATAACTGTAGGTACTATACTTGTTTTTGAATGCCAACTTTACTTGGCGCTTTTAATATTAATTTCGCGTTATCTTCTTGGAATTTAGTTAGTCAAAATGTGGTTTTTTACTTCATTTGAACGATAAATGAAATTTGCTGAAATTGGGTCCCAGGGTTCGGGTCCTGGAAGTTCAATGAAGGTACAGAGAATCACTTTGTGTGAAAAGGTGTTGAAAAATCTATATTTCTGAACTTTTATTTTCATGGAACTTAGAGGGAAAATTATTAATTAAGAAAATACATTAGAAGGAATTTCCATTATGCTTCATTTTAAATTGAGAAAGCAGCTGATAAATTCGTGTAAACTGTGAAAAGTTTTATTAAACATTCTTGCTGATACACAGCTTAATTCATTGGATGCGCTGAATGATTGCTTAGAAGAAAATTTCCAGAATATTGATATGCTTTGCTGCCCTGCCGGTATCATTTACCAACATATATGTAGTAAGTATATCAATAGTATTTTGCTAAATGAATATTCTTTTGTTTGAAGAGGACAAAAACTAATCAATGGATCATGACAAAAGCAGTGAGTTTAGTTTGTTAGGTCCCTTATAATTATTTGACTTTCAATGTGGAATGGAAAATTCAAGTATGTCTAATTCTGTTTTGCTTTTGTAGTGGGTATTGCTTGAATGGTTCGGATGGCATACTGACAATGGGTTCAGAGTTCCGACATGAAAATCATAGCGGACGAAGTCATAGATTTACGTAAAATGACGAAATATCTACGTATTTTTTTGGTCCAATCTAAGGAGTCTGAAAAATAAATGTTGGAAAAGCTCCTAGATTCCCGTTAATTTCACATCGCGTTTTAAAGTGAGATATTTTTATTTGCAAGAATAATATTTTAATGAAAAATTTAATAAATACCTATTTATTGAATGGCGAATGAGTGTTTAGAAAATAATAATAAAGGAAAGTTTTGTATAAATTTTACTAATTCAAATTTTTTATAAAATTAAATTCTTAGTTGCGGCTTAGTTTTCAAGTTATACCAACAATATTGAAAAGTGACCAGTGTGACCATTCACTCGGAAACCTATGAGTGAATTCGGGCGAATTTAGTGTTTTTAGGAAGGATATGTTCCACACAAACATAATACAGTATTTTACGGATATAAGAAACACTCATTTAAGAAAAACTCGCTTATAAGAAATGCAGACCAACACATCGTGCCTTTTTCTGGAAATCCCCTTTGAAATTTATCGTATAAAATAAACTCGCAGATAAGAAATACACGGCTATAAGAAATCATTTCTTTGCACAAATATTGATTTCAAGAATAAAAAAGTACCTATATCATATATTTATATGAAATGTATTTCAATTTTTTTTTACATTTTCTAGTTTGTGCCCATAAATATGTTTCCATGGTTAATGATAACTTTTAATTTTCATATAGAATTGCAGAAACGGTTTTAAAAGCACTAGAATGCTCATTTAATATGTATTATTGCTTCACTGAGGTAAGGAATCGTTTGCGGCAAACGTAAAAATTGACCAAACGACTTTTTCGTTTGCCAGCCAGTTTTGACAGTTCGTTTGCAGCAAACTCTTAAATTCATTTGAGACAAACAATTCATACTGTTGTAGCAAAATTCTATCGTTTGTTTCAAACGAATAGAGTGTTTGTGTCAAACGAATGTAGTGTTTCTGTCAGACGAAAAATGGTGTTTTGTAAACATATTTACTGTTAGTAGCAAACGAATGGTGCTTCTAGAGTAAACGTTAATAATTTAACGACAAGCGAATGGGTCAATTGTTGTAGAAGATCAAAGTGGTTATGACAAATGAATAACACATTTGTTGCTAATGTCTTGTACGTTTGTCACAATCAATACAGTGACTGCTGGTTTTCCCTTAATTCTGAAATTATATTATTTTATTTTAATTGAAAAAAATGTCAAGCATTACTTACCTGGGTTTGAACTGGTATCCTTCCATATCGAGAGCGAGCATGCATCCACTAAGCTAATTTGCAACATAAAATCCTCCGGCAAAATGTTAATCAGTTGAAAACTTCACACATTTTCCTTTTATTTTAGTTGAGCAGAGGAAATGTACTGATTAAGAAATGTGGCTTAGACAATTTCATGTATTTTAATTATTTTAACTATGATTAATTATTTTCACTATGACGAGGACGACCGAAGTATTTAAAATATTGGGTCAGTTTTTGTTTTAAACTATTACTACGTAGATGTGTTCGACTGAATCAAAACTTTTAAGAAAATCGTTTTGTTTAACACAATAATTGTTTTTATGCGTTGTAAATTGATTACATATTGATGGAAACCCAACATGTGCTTTAAGTAAGTATTCAATGTTTATATTTTCATCATTTTAACTTCATTATTACAAAAAAAAAAGTTGGGCACCAGCAGGGATCCAACCGGCAACCCTCGGGTCTATGCTATACCTGGAGTAAAATTTTATATTCTCCAGTCATATGGATTTAGTACGATAGGTACTTAAAAGATGTGATTTTAACTTTAGTAAAATGTAAGGGGATAGTACGATGCTAAACTCGTTTGAAATTAGCAAAACACTATTTTTAACATAGTATCATACTAAAATTAATTTAACATCGTACTTAATCATCTAAAATTTTGCACCATTGTTTTCCGAAATGAACAACGAGATGTAGGTAATTTGTATTAATTTTTAAAATTGAACTTTTATTTTGAATGTAATTATTTTAACAATTATTTTTAATGCAAAGATTTTTAAACTAGCATTTATTTTATTTTTTAATGCAAATATTTTAGAATTTTGACTTTGCTATTTTTTAAAGTAACAAATTTTCAATTTTGAATCGCATTCTTTTTAAATGCAACATATTTTCAATTGAAATTTGATTTTTTGTACAAGTAGTGCTGAACTTCAGAACAATACCAAATTGATAAAGCAAAACATGTATTGAAACGTACCCAATACTTGCCCTATAGATTACCTGAAATTGGTTAGATAGGAATTAAACAATAAAATACTTTTTCCAAATAGGAAATTTATTGCTGCAAGCGCATTTCTTTTAAAGAAACCTAAAATCAAAAATTAGATTTAAAAATAAATACCCTGCAATCATTCAATCGTTTGCTACAAATTAGTTTACTTTCTACGAATTAACCATTCGTCCCAAATGTTCGATGAATGTAATTTATATAGTAAACGTAAAACTTTTTGCAGCAAACTGCATTTCAAAAGCTTAATTCGCAATTGATTCATTCGTTTGCCATAAACAATTAACCTTGCTTGCAAACATCATGTCGTTTGAATTTAGGAAACATTGTTATTTACTGTAATCAACCCAGGCAAATTGAGCTCCGAACGAATGGGTTATTTGTTATATGTTTGATGCAATGGAAAAACTTTCTGTGGTGACTGTAATACAATTGCTACAAATGAAATACGTTTGCAGGGATTGTATTACATTTCCAGCAAATGTATTACAATTACAGCAAACGAAATTCGTTACTCGCAAACGCAAAACAAAATATTAATTTTCTCAGTGTTGGTTTTGCGTCTCTTGTATGTGTTGTGTCTCCTGTTTATCCGTGTTTCTCATACAAAAAATTGTCTTTCTAATATCCATTGTTTGCATATAAGAAAAACTCGGATATAAGAAATAAATTTCTTGAATTTTCAGAGTTTATTATATCCGTGTTGTACTGTAATAAAAACCCTTAAACATTTGATTGTTCCTTTCTTGTTTTTATTATAGCCTTTAATTTTTTTTTAGAAAAGCTTGACAAATGATTTTACTTTTTTTTTGCAAATTTTGTCCACGAATTAAATATTTCAAATTTTCAATTTTTTCTTCATTTGTATATGCACCAAAGTACTGTTGACTGTTGTGCGAAACGACAAGATTCTACTATGTCGCGACGCGACGTGCTCCATAAATTTGATGATCTGTCAATAAGAGGTTGGGTCAACAACGTTTTTTTTTTTGCGATTTTTGCAGTCCTATCTCAGGAACTACTAATGAGTTGATATTTTGTGAGGCGTCTGTGAAGATGAGTCTGCGAATTTAAAGTTTCTGTCTTTATTGGTTTTTAAGTTACAGGGAAATGTCGAAAATCACATTAGTTTGATCCTGTAAAAACGGTGTAGTACCAGAACATGAAATTTTTGTGTTTCAGAGAAACGAACGAATATACTTATGTTTTTCATTCGGGTTTCCTCCTCGTGGGAAGTGCAGACGCTTGACCCCATCTTAATCAAAATTTAGTGCGTTAGGAACATGTTTTTTCGGTTCAAGAACGAAAAGCATATCTATTACTATTTGAAATGTTTTTTATATACCTAAATGATAATACAAAATCTATTCAAATTTTCCTTTCATAGCCAAAATCTCAAAGACTGAATACTACCTGCCTACATCACACAATTTCATATATATTATATCTGTTGTCAAACTCCTTTTTTCTCATTTATAAAATAGTCAAATCCACCTAAATAGGTATCACTGAACAGGAATTTACACATACTCATGGCATTGCACAAAAACTTTATGTTATACCACACTATTTTCTATAAATTTCGGAAATTTCAAATAATTCAATAAATGAAAAATTTGACATAAAGAATACCTCACTTTTAATCCATTGAATGAGTGAAAGAGAAAAATATGTATTACTTCTGTAACTTAAAATTCTCTTTTTTTTTGCTACAACTTGAGTGAGTGGGGGAGAAACATTCTTTAGTTACACCATGCATGAATGAAAGAAACATATTTATTACTTTTGTAATGTATAATTCTCTTTTTTCGCTTGCACATTGAGTGAGTGGTGGAGAAACATATTTGTTACCTACTAGATTGCATGAATGAAAGCAATATATTTATTAATTCTTTAATTTAAAATCTTAGAACAAGAAATAGAGGAACGGGCATATCGAGGAAAAAATGAGGCTTTGTTCAAAATAGTGTGAGATACACAAACACAAATGCATTCACACAGGGTCGGAATGCAGTGAAATAGGTAGCTAAATGCTGGGGCCCCGAAAAGAATTTTTAGCTGTGTTTTTGAGAGATGTATTTTTGAGATTTAAGTTTAATAGTTAAAAAGCTGATTAAACTAAACAAAAAAGTGAAATAAATGTAATATAGTGAATACATGCATAACTTCATTGAAAAAAAAAAAATATAACATATGCGGTGCTGCGTTAAATCCTGTAAAAATATCATGTGGAATATGAGACACAATCAGCCCGTGAGATGCAGAAATTGTAAACTTCATATTATAGGTGTTTTTACACGATTTATCGCATATTTTTTTAAATAAAGTATTGCAAATATTCACTATGTTAACTTTTATTTCACTTTTTTATTTAGTGTTTTCACTATTTTTACGTTTTGAAATCTCTAAAAACTTTCCACTAGCTCGGGAAAATGACATTGGTGCGTTCTATTTCTTGAAATGTTAACTATTGTTGTTGTGTCAAAAAAATGTCATTGTTAAAAGTGTTACACTGTGTAACATTTAAATGTTAAAAATATTGTTGGTATGTCAATCGAAAGGGGTTAAGCAAAAAATCGAAACACATTTAGAATGAAAATAATCAAAGACATTTTTGTATGGCATCAAATTTTATTAGAAAAATATTTTAATCACTTAAATGCATATCTATAATATTTAAATTAAATTCTTCTAATATGTTCATATCAATAATAAAAAGAATTTATTTTTTTTGTTCAAACATTCTATTTGAAAATTTAAAGCCTTATTGAATGTGCGAAATTTTCGCACGGGTCTTCTGGTTATTATTATAATAGCCGTTTTAGGCGCCAATAATATTTTCAATTGAAAACCAATTGAAAAAAAATGAATAAATAAACACCGATTGAAATATATAATTTTTGTTTGTCACTGGTTCCAGGACTTAAACTTTTCAAGATATTAAGATATTAAGAAATTAAGAAACCAACTTCTTATTAAAAACAATCAAAAACGAGTTTGATGATAATCAACTGGTTGCTGAGATGATCATTTAGCCGGATTCTCATTGGTTTTAGTTGGTTCATTTTTCGATATCTTAAAAAGTAAAGGTCCTAGAACCATCCGGTTTTCAGTGTTTGGCTAAAAAATTGATAAGAACATTGGATTTTGAAGTCAAAACAGTATTTAATAACTCAACATATTGATAAAAAAATTGGTTGAACATTAGTTATTTTTTTTTTTTTTTTCAAAATTTTGAGATTGAAAATTAATTTTTCAAAAACCGTTCATAAATAAATGTATTTAAAAATAAAATCAAAAAAAGAATTTTTGGATTTACAAAAAAAGTAACATATTGTCATTGTAAATGTTGCCGTTGTTTTTTAATAATTTATTTTCAGTTTTAAGTCAGTTTTGTAGAAAATTGCCCCTTCCGTCTAAACAAGGGGGATAGTGCTCCCTTCCTATACGATTTTTACTTGCGATACACTTCGCTTCAACATTTTCGCAAAAACATTTTCTATGATTTGTCATGATTTTTTCAAACTTTTCGCGTTAATGTAATATTTGATGATGCTGTTTCCTTATGATGTTGAGAAACGAAATCAGAAAGAAAAATTCAAAAAGTACCGCTATTTTTTTCTGGCTCTCTTACAAAGCGTTGGACTTCGAACTTCGATCAATTTTTTAGCACGACCGGTTAGACCTTGTTCTTTTAACAAATCGATTTTAGCTTTTTCAACAACATAAGCAATGAATGACCTTGTGTCTATTCAGTTGACGCAAAAAAAATCTGCAATTTTTCCATATGGAATTTATATGGATGTATATGCATGTTAGGTTATCCGTTATTTCCCAACCTAATTTTTTTTGGATAGCACACCCCGTCAATCGAAAGTTTATGCCGAAAGAAAAAATGAATCCTCAATTAATTAATGACCAAAAAAATTTATTCCGATGTCATTAACCCGTGTCTCTAAGGTCATACTTTTCCCATATAGTTTGTATAGGAATTTCGAACTTTATTTTTTTCTCTGGAACTATAAGACTTATTTTAAATTTTTGGGAATTCGGATTGATTTATTGGTCCTTTAAAAAACAGCATTTAAAAATGTATTAAAAAAATTTAAATTAGAATTTATTTTGATTTTTTAAGTTAATAAACACTTTAATATTATATATTTTTCTCTCTCGATTTTCAGCAGTTTTCGTAGTTTTTGTTATTGATTATGTTTAAGTAATAAGTTTTTTTTTGAAAAACTGCAAAAAAAAATAAGTACCTGTTTTTTTTTCTTATCAAATAAAGTTTTTTTTTATATAATTTTTGAATGTGGGTTTTAAACAAGATATTGGTCAAAACAAATCATAAAAAAAAACTTTTTTTGCTAATACAAAATCGAAAAAAAAAATAAAAATCGAAATAAATTTTTTCTAATTTGTTTTCATTTTTTTTTAATGCAGTTTTTAAGAAACTTATTACTTAATGATAAAGATAATAAATAAAAAAAACACAACAAATCAAGAGAAAAAAATATATAATATTAAAGTATTTATTAAGTTAAAAAATCGAAATAAATTATAATTTAAAATTTTGTATTACATTTTTAAATGCAGTTTTTTAAATAAATCAATCAGAATTCCCAAAAATTTAGAATAACTGTCATAGCAAGTTATTCGTAAAAAAAATCGAACTCGAGATAGTAATTTTCCTTAACATTACGATGATAAACGTGAAAAAATAAATTGGGTCGCAATCCTGTCTCTCTGTTGTCTGTCCTCGCCTTTACCGCTCGGCTGTAGGGATTTTCTTCAAAATTGGTACATAGTGTATTTGTTTTTGTAGGACCAAAAATAACGGTACCTACCATACAATTTTTTTTTTTCGCCAAAAAAGAAAATCATATTTTTCTCAAAAACGGCTCCGAGGATTTTGTTAAAAAAAATCAAATAATTAACATAAGGAAATACTATACTTTAAAGTATTTTTTGTATTTTAAAAAATAGGTTATTTTTGGTACCTCCAGAGTTCAGCAACCATTTTTTTTTTTGGTTTTGATTTTCTCGAAAACAGTTAAATTGAAATTTCTTTTTTTTTTATTGTAAATCTTCTAAAAAATATAAACATTGTTAACCAAACATTTTTTTTTTTTTTTTGGAAACTAAATATTTTGAAAACGACTTGGTCAATATTTTTAAAACTAGGTGTAAAATAATTTTATATTATTTTGTAGAATACTTGAAAAGATCATGTTCCTAAATTCAAAAATAACGATAACCTCCATACAAAACTTGAAAACCCGTTAAGAAAAAACTTATTTTTCTCGCAAACGAACGTTTATCTACTATAGTTTATGACCATACCCTTGCGAAACCCACTATTTTCGCTTTCTCTATCATCGTAATGTTAGGGAAAATTATTATATCGAGTTCGATGTGTTTTACGAATCTATAACTTGCCATATTCATATTTATACCTATCCTACATATCGCAATAAAATCCTGATTTAACATTTAAGGCAAGGCTATCTATTATTTACTAGACACAAAATAATGAAAATTATTATTTTTTATTTACTTGTATTTGTATCTGTAGACTGACAGTATCTTAAGTTAAAATGTAGAAAGGACCATTTCACAGAAAATCACTGTTGTTGAAAATCCGTATCTTTAACTGCATATTTCACTGTCTTTAGATATCTGGATTGTTAGACTGCTTTCACACAAGGAAACTGTGTTGCTGTAAACTGGGAGTTTGTAGGCGAGAAGGGCAAGAAGTAAGGGGAATGAAAAAAATCTCCCCGGTGAACGATTGAGGAGATTTTTATCACATTCCTTCTCACACTGTCCGTAAGGTGCGTTCAGCCAATAGACTTTTTATGGAAAAAACAGAAATCTCCGGCAATTCAGTTTCCTTGTGTGAAAGCTACAAGGCAATTAAAAGAAAACGTCAAAAAAATCTCCAGCAACTGGTTTCCCTGTGTGAAAGCGGACTTATCTTCAACAAGGCGTCTTTTCATAACAATCAACATCACAATTACCTATACCTAGTTATACTATTTCTTCTATGTCTTTATATTCTATCTTTCAACCTGAGTTCTCACTCCTGACTGAATCATTTTCAAAAAGCCTCAAGGCTTAGTGCCACCATGTTCATGTTCCAGTCGAGGCAGTTGAAAAATTGTTCGGTGAAGAGTTTTATGTGAATTAATTAAATTTGTATGCGCTTTATTTGCGACGCGACGATGCTCATTCCTTATTTTTAATTTAAATATAACCACTTAAGAAAGACAAAGAAATCTATGAACACAAGAAATAGAAATAATAAAATCCCGGGTAGGTATTTTTGAGAAACTAATTTTTTGTTTTGTTTTGTATTTATGAACACTTTCACAGCAAATAGTTTTAATTAGTTAAGATGAGAAGGAGTAGATTTGATGATAAGAATGGAAAACATTATTTTAAAATGTTTTTATTCTAGCTTTTTAATACATAAAAATAGTTCTGAGAAGTTGGAAAATTTACAAATATATGTAGTACCTAGATGGGTACGACTTTATATTATACATGTATGTGTACGTACATACATATATATAATATAAAATCATAGTCGTAATATATGTCTATAAGAAAAATTTGCTCGAATAAAAATAAGGTCAGTAGGTGTGGAAGGACCCCGAATTAAACGTTATTACGAATGAAGTATACATTGTAAAATGTGCGTAGTGATGTTTTCTAGTAGGTAGTTAATACCTATTTGCAGTTGATAACCCTAAATCAGGTTTCATTTAGTTGATAATTTACACTTCACTGCACCCACCCTTCATTCAACCAGTTCAAGAAATAGTCTCCCGTATTTATAAAAAAAAAAAGTTATTTCAGCTTCCGCGTTTAGGAAAACTACACCATAGAATAAGAATTTTCTGCAGTCAAACTTAAGACAATTGCTCACTGCTCCATTTGAGTCCGGAACATTCTTATTCAATGGTGTAGTTTTCCTAGGCACGGGAGCTGAAAATACTATTTCTTCTTTATAAATACGGGGGAGTATTTTTAAAAATGTTTTTGCCAATAGGTAGGTATTTATTATTTAATCAATGTGTATGCAGCCACTTGGTATTCTAATTACGAATGAGACTTTATATAATAATTAAGATGAAGACATTTTAAATATTAAAATCGCTTCTGATTTAAGTTAGTTCACTTGTAATTTTATAAAAGAATGTTAATTCATATATATTGCGCCTAGGGACATTTTTCCTAGTGACATACAAAACTGCTCCATTTTATTCTGATCTCAACCTCTTACATGGATACTTTATGCCTTAATTTGACCGCATTGAATTTTCCCACTCAATATGTTGACTAAACGACTTCACAGGCAATTTCAAATTAAAGTCTAATAGCACAACTTTAAAATTTATTTAAAATTGCTTAATTACTTAATTGCTTGTTATTTTTGAATTTAGAGACAAGAACTTTTTCATCTATTTTAGAAAATAATAAAAAACTACTCTAAGCCAAGTTTAAAAACAAAATCGTTAAAAAGGTCGTTTTTAAAGAAAAACAAATTTTTTTTAAATTTTGGTTTGCAATAATTGTTTAAACTTTTTAGAAATCTCACCACAAAAATTTATCAAGCGAACCGTTTTTGAGAAAATCAAAATCCAAAAAAATGGTTCTACCTTCTACTAGACTAGAAGTACTTAAGAAGTTTAGAGTTAGGAGTTTTTGAAAAATAAAAATTAAACAAGCAGGAGATTTTCTCAATTATACAGGGTGGGCCAAAAGTCACTTCCTAATTTGAAAAAATCATAACTTTCTTTCTTTTTGAAGGTACTTATAAAAAAAACTTGGGAGATTTAATAAAATGAATTACAGCCCTTTGGATGGACCAAACTAATTGAATTTTATTTTTAAAATAATCACTCGATTATTTTAACCCTTATATCGCTTATCGGCGTCATCTCATAGTAAGTGATGAAGATCGTTTCAACTTAAATTGATTCATTAGTAAACAAAATTGCCGTATATGGGGTTCTGAGAACCCAAGGTTGATCCATCCGCGGGAATTGCATGCACTTACGTGCACTGTCTGGTGTAACTTCAGAAAAAAATATCGGGACATTCTTCTTTGAAGACGATGCCGCCAAAACTGTTACCATAAATGGTGAAATGTATTGGGCTATGATCGAACATTTTTTGAGACCAGCGATTGCCGATAGACCTGAGATGTGGTTTCAGCAGGATGGAGCTACTGCGTACAATGCTCGCGATACAATGGCGCTACTACAGGAAATTTTCGGCGACCGAATAATTTCCAAAAAACTTCAGGATTTTATTGGCCTCTACGTTCTCCGGATTTGACTGCACCAGACTAGCCTGCAGCTGAAGGAGAACACTCGTGATGAAATACAGACGCTGAGCCCAGATGTCCTACCAAGTGTTATGGAAAACGCTCTAGAAAGAGCTCGTCTCTGTGAGTATGAAGCTGGTGCTCATTTGAAGGACATTATATTTCATACTTATCCCATAAAATCTCCATAAACCAACTTTGTGATTCTAAAATAAATTATTAATAAATATTAAATCTATAAAATGTATTATCACTTTAAATTAGGAAGTGACTTTTTACCAGTGTTACCACTGGGACTCATATGAGTCATAAGGGACTCATTTTTTTAAACTTGGCTCAGGGACTCATCTTTTTTAGATTTGGCTCATTTTTTTAAGAGTAAAAATAAACACTTTGGGCTTTACTAATAATAAAATTTAGTGACGAGTTAAATATTTCTGTAAATTGAGCCAATGGTATGGAATCTAACTAATTAACTGTACATGGTACAACCTTAATATTAATGTTAACTCTAAATAGTGAATTAAATATGAGATTGACTTCAAAAAATTAAACATTCCATAAATAGTACATTTTTTGTGATCAATACAAATAAGGTTAATGTACTGGAATATTTAAGCCCTTACTAAATATGATTATTGGTAATGCCCTTTATATAATACGGTTAAGCCAATTTTTAAGTTCAAGCGCTTTTATTGCGTTTGCTGAAAAAAATTTATGTTAAATAAGTTAGTTTAATTATATTTATGAATTAAATATATCGTTTTATGATTTCAAAATAATTATTTTATTATTAAAAAATGAAAAAAGTCTTATCATACACCTTGAACAGATTTTTTATTAGGACTCATTTATTTTCAAAATGACTGATTTTTTCAGAGTCCAAGACTCATTAAAAATTAAACCTGCGGTAACACTGCTTTTTACCCACCCTGTAATTATTTGAATTTTTTTTTAACATAAACGTTGGAGCATTTTTTGAGAAAAATATTATTTTCCTTTCTGGCTAAAAAAGTTGAATGGCTGGTACAGTTATTGTTGGTCCTAAGAAAAAAATCAAAAAAAACTTGTGACTCAAAAAACAGTAATTACCAAGTTTGAAGAAAATCCTATGCAATTTTTTAAGGTAAGCTACCTTCTACACCCCAATGAACATTAAATTTAATACAAAAACTCCAATTTTGTTTGTTGGCCACGCTGGCAAATTTTGTACTTTTTGCAAAACTAAGATTTTTTGTTAGTTTTTCTCTTGAAAATTTCGGTTTTGACTTAATTGTATTGGACTTTATTTGAAGGAACCAAAGTTATTTTAATAAGATACAAAATATTCTAACCACAATTATTGTGAGGCAGGCGATTAATTATTTTTTGTTTACCATTTGATATGACTTATAGAATGAATGGCGTCATCAAGCTCAATTTTGTTATTGTAATGACTAATTCCCCTTAATCTTAATACACTTACGGTGGCATGTTTCCATCATTACCTTCTTGTAATGGATTAATAAAAAAAAAACAATCTATAGCTGGAAGAAAACTTATAAAAACACATTAAAGATACAAGCACTAAAATCAAAGTTTTGATTGATGTATACGGTACTGTGTACATATGTATATATACATTTACGAAATTATGTGAGAGTTTTTATATAAATTCCTCAAAAAGACAGGTGCCGTTGACAATGTCTTAAATGACAAGATTGATAAGAAGCTCTTTATTAATCACACAAAAAAATTGATTTCTTTGTTAATTGCTTTGATTAACTTTTGTATCCTATCGCTAAAGTGTACAATGTACATCAATTAAGATCTTAACAGGACAAACATGATTTTGCTGACGTTATTATCTCGTATGTTTTTCTAACTTGATTTATGGGCTATTGGCAAGTATTGGTTTCCTGTATAGGAAACAAAAAAAAACTATGTATAATTTCTGTTGTTGACCACAAAATTAGTGGACTGTAATTACAATATTTCCTGTGAAGAAAATAGTGTAAATCTATTATGTTATTGTACGTGTATATAGTACAATATTGTACACTGTTTACACTGTTGAGAT
The DNA here is from genome assembly GCA_949320155.1 of Melangyna quadrimaculata. NCBI lineage: Eukaryota > Metazoa > Arthropoda > Insecta > Diptera > Syrphidae > Melangyna > Melangyna quadrimaculata. The sequence continues at coordinate 220,242,627 of OX439483.1, read as the reverse complement.
ATAGAAAATTGATTTTAATAAACTTCCACATTTCCCCATTTTTGTCGTTCCCTAAAAAACTTAAGTGAATTAATTAATAGATAAGAATTTTAGAACACTAAACTTCCAACCTTTCGATACATTTTTGATAATGATGCGATATCTATCTATTTCCATTGCGTTGAACGAGATGCATTAGCATTTTATTTTTTCAAAAAACCTTTTTTCTGAGGAGAATTATTTTTGAGGGTTATAAATGTAGGTACAATTTTAAAAATATTTAAAAAATTGTCCTGATATAGGTACGTCATAATTTTTAACAGTAAGGACCTGTTTAAAAAAAAAACTTTTTATTAAAATTATAGGAGCCGTTTTCGAAAAAACATTCTTAACGAATTTTCAATTTACCTACCGCTTTTTTTGAATTAAGGAACATAATTTTTATTTGCTCTTTAGATAGAGCAAGTATTGGTTTCGTGTCAACAAAAATTGGTGGTTTTAATCAAAACTAACTTAACGATGATGGATAAGTCCAAAAATGTGATTTTCGTAAAGACGTCCGTCAGTCTGTGCGTCCTGATGTACATACATCGAGCTAAATGAGTCTAAACCAATAAACGGATTTGTTTAAAATTTGATGTGAAGTGTTTAAATATGATTCCCTAGAGCCTAGAGGACAAATTAGAATATTTGTTTTAACTCACCTAGAACGGGTAGTTGCCATACAACGATTTCGGTCTTATAAAGTTTTCTCTAAAACAGCTCCAACGATTTTATTTTTAAATTTAAGGGAGTGCAAGGATTTTATATAACCGAAGAAAGTTATTTATTAGTTTTAAGTTCAAATTTCATTTGTTTTAATTTGAAACTTTAACAGTAAATCATTAGTTCATACCACACGTGATCTAGATTTTGTTTGACATTACACAAAATTCTTTTGCAATCAGTCAAAATTCGCAATATGATTTCACACATTTAATTTTTTCCTTCTTTTCCATAAAAAAAACAGTATCTTCGAGCTTAGTGAACGGTTTGAACCATCAAACATTCATAAAATATTTTTAAAGATCTGTTAACTGTATAGTTTTTTGCCGAATGTTATTTCTAATGCTACGACAAAAGGCATTAAAGTCAATTGATGACATTTCAAAAAGCTGCATTTAACTTGTATCAGAGGTAGTCAATCTTCTCAAATTCTTTTTTTAAAGTTAATGGGCCCAATGCATAGTCATTTTAAACTATTAAGCTTAATATAAAGGTAACTATTAAATATGCGCAAGCTTATGTTAATATTAAACTTTATTAATTACTAATGGTATGGTATGTATAATAGTGAATGTACAATGCTAGTCGTTGAGCTGACGATGTGTTCGGGTTGACGTCTATGAACCAACTGTCGTAGGCCATACACCACACATAGCTGCATAGGGCATACACAACACTCCTTAACATCCAGATGGGTTACAAAATTGTGGCGCCTGTCGTTTGCGACCAGATCTGCGGGGTACCGGTGATGCTGGGCGAACCGTAGCTGTTGGTAAATTAACTTGTTCCGTTTTTTCAGAAGGCGGTACTGCGCTGGCTCTTGATTCGTCAACAGATGGGGCCTCGTCAACAGAAGCGTTGGCAGGTGGTGGCGGGGCACGGTTTCGTAGTTGATCTTGATGGCGTTTAACTACTCGAGAGTCGTGTGGCGTAATTCCGAACCCAAACTGGACTACCTGCATTGAAACATTTAGAGTTAAAGTCAAAGTATGTCCTGAGTTCGCGATTGAGTAGAAGCTCTGTTCGTGACTGCATGTGGAGTAATATGCTGGTTGAACAAATATCTGACCAGGCTCAGATCGACATTTGTGTCGATAATTCTTAGTGCTTTGTACCATGCGTTCCGCTTGACCATTCGTAGCCGGGTGAAAGGGGGCAGAGCGAATGTGTCGGATTAAGTTGTTTTCCATGAATACCTTGAATTCATCTGATGTCTCGAGCCACTTTGAGTAAGAGTCGACAACCAAGTAAAACGTTTTGCCTTGAAAGGGCCCAGCAAAGTCGACATGTAGGCGGGACCATGGGCGTTAAGCTGATTCCCAATGGTGTATTGCAGTATGTGGTTGCTCGTTCCGATTTTGTTGACACGGTTGCAGCTCTTCACAACAAGTTTGATTTCAGCGTCGATGTTAGACCACCAAACATAGCTGCGTGCCAAGGTCTTCATTTTGACGATACCAGGGTGTGGTGCATGAAGTGCTTTTAAGATTGTCTCTCTAGCAGAAGGAGGAATGACAGCACGATTTCCCCAAACTAGGACTCCTCTATTGGCAGAAAGTTCGTTTCTCCAGAAATAATAAGGATACAAATCGCTTGAACGGTCAACTTTAATGTTAGGCCAGCCCCTTAGCACCCACTTTAAGACTTTAGAGAGCTGAAAATCCTTCGAGGTTTCGGAGGCTAAGAGCTGCGCGCTCACTATAGTTGCTCCTGCTTATTCGATCATGAGAACTTCTTCGGTCGTTGACTCAATTTCAGTCCATATTGGACAGCGACTCAGGAAATCTGCGTTGCCTATCTTTGTTCCAGCTCGATATACCAGATTGAAGTTGTAGGCGTTAAGAAATATTGATCGGCGGAGCATTTGAAATGATATAACGTTGGGAACTGATTTTGTTGGGGTAAATATCCCTAAAATATGGCGATGATCTGTGACCAGTGTGAAAGAACGTCCATACAGATAGTTGTGGAATTTTTTAACTCCAGCGATGAGAGCCACTGCTTCTCTGTCAATTTGCGCGTAGCCCCGTTCGGACTTGGAGAGGGTTCGGGAGTAAAATGCAATGGGTTTTTCCTGCCCATCTGTCAACTTGTGACTGAGTACTGCTTCTAGACCGTAGGTTGATGCATCGCATGTAAGTACTAATGGCAGTTTCTCATCGTAATGAATAAGCACGTCATTTGATGCTATAATCTTCTTAAGTCTACGGAAAGCCTCTTCATGGTGTTGCTTCCATGCCCAGTGTGTATTTTTATCCAATAGATGGTGTAATGGTTCTGCAACCGTTGCTTTGTGTGGCAAAAATGCATGGTAAAAGTTTATTCGTCCCAGAAATGCTTGTAATTCTTTTTTGTCCTTAGGTGCTGGTGCGTTGTGGATTGCATTGACTTTATCAGCTGACGGCCGTATACCCAGGGCGTCAATTTTGAAACATAAAAACTCCACTGATGGTACGCCAAATCGACACTTTTCCTTTCGTTATCGGAGTCCGGCTTTGTCGAAACGGGACAACACTTCATTTAGTCTTTTTGCCAGCTCCTCTTCTGACTTGCCCATAACAATGATGTCGTCAAAATATGGCAAAACCCCTTGAATGTTTTGTAGTATGTTTTCAATGCAGCTTTGGAATGTTCCGGGCGCTTAGGCGATTCCGAATTGAAGCCTAGTCACTTTGAACACACCCTTGTGCGTGGCTATTGTTTGTAGTAGTGCTGAGCTTTCATCGACCACTAAATGCTGGTATGCTTGTGCCAAATCTATTTTAGCGAAAATTGATCCACCCTCAATGGACGCCAACAGTGTGTTAACAGCTGGAATTTGATGACAATGTGGTTTAATTGCCCGATTTAAAGTGGATTTGTAGTCTCCGCATATCCTGATGGAACCATCCTTCTTAACCAGAGGAACTGTGGGAGTAGCCCATTCGGAGTACTCCACGGGCTCTAGTATTCCTTGACTATATAATCGAATGATTTCTTCTTCGTAAAGATCTTTAATGGCAAACGGTATACGCCTTAATGGCAAACGGTATACGCCGTGGGGGTAGCCTCATTGGCGGCATGTACGAATCGATGTGTAGTGACACTGGCGGTCCCGTATAACGACCAAGATCGGGCGAGAATAAGTGCTTAAACTTGTTAACAACTGATTCGATGCTAGTTTCACTGTTTATAGCGTAAACACCTTCTATGCGTATGCCCAGTGCGTCAAACCAGTTGCATCCAACTAAATTTGAGCCACCCCCAGAGATGATAATTAGTGGCAGATTGTCGATTTTGCAATCGTTGTAATTTATTGACACATCGATGACTCCTTTTAATGGAATCGGGTTGCGTTGGAAATCGTTTAGATACAATTCACATTTGGATAGATCTGGAATTCCATCAGGCCAGATGTTATTGAAAGTGGATTCCTTCATGATGGTCACAGGCGAACCAGAGTCTACTTCGAATGAGCATGTATAGTCGTTGATGACAACTGAAATCGATTTCTTTTGGTTGACCAAGGGTAACGCTTGGTTAATAGATTCTCCACGAGATGACTTGACTTGCCTCCTTGACAAACCGACGTTGAGCTGGGTGCAGGTGTTGATGATTTCGTTGCTCTAGGACTACGGCAGACGCGCTGTAGATGCCCCTTAAGACCACAAGCATGGCAAATAGTTTCACGATGTGGACATTGCTTCCGACAACGCTGACCTCCACACCCAGCACACTGCCCGTAGTTGCTGCTGTAGTGACGCTGTTGTGAATGAGAACTCGCCCCAACTTTGTGAATAGATTCGCTCCTGTACGGCTCTTCTTGATGAACCTCTTTGGAGTGCCTCATAGCCATAGCACTGATCGCTGCAGCTTCACTTGCTGTGGCACGCTCCATGACGAGTTTTACCGTAAGCTCGTTCGCTGCTAGAAAATTTTTTTGCAAACTTTCGTCTTTCATGCCGCACACAAAACAGTCACGCAACATGCGGTCCAGCGCTGAATCAAATTTACAGTCCACTGCCAGAGTGCGTAGCGCTGCCATATAGCTACTCACGGACTCGTCCGGATGTTGATCACGTTTATGAAAATGGTAAAACGCAGCGATTTGTGAAGGGCGAGGAGATAAATGGTCGGTTAATAACTTGTTGATTTCCTCTAATATTAATTCGCTTACCTGTTTTGGAGATGCCAATGATGTCAACAGATCGTAAATCGGAGCGCCAGCTAAAGTGAGAAAAGCAGCTTTCTTACGCACGTCCTCTTTGACATCATTGGCCAGCAGAAATAACTTGAAACGCTCCATATAAGTTGTCCATTTGCTTGGTTGACCCAAGTCGAAAGGTTCCAGGCTACTAACACCTGCCATGATGATTCGTTGGGTTTGATTATCACTAAGTGTCTCTGATTTAGGAACTACTGCTGTGACTGTACTTTTTATATTTTCGGCAATTTTATTGTTAGCAGTCATTCGCACTAAGAAAAACAGCAATTAACGGCAAATTGAAACGGCAAGTTTACTTGCACTGCACCACCGTTGCAATCAGCATAGAATGTAACGGACCTCGTACCGTATTGTTTGCACAGTTGTTAGGGTGCTTTTTCTCTTCGTCTTCGCAACTCTAGCTGAACGCTAGCTAGTATGTACGCAATTACGTATAATAAGAATCACTCGCGCTTCGCGCAATTTAAATAAGGTTTCTTTTAATTGGATCCTATCCTCGTCGCCAATATTAAATATGCGCAAGCTTATGTTAATATTAAACTTTATTAATTACTAATGGTATGGTATGTATAATAGTGAATGTACAATGCTAGTCGTTGAGCTGACGATGTGTTCGGGTTGACATCTATGAACCAACTGTCGTAGGCCATACACCACACATAGCTGCATCCCAGCGGGAAAAATTGAAAAATTCATTGAGGAAAGATCAGCTTTTTCCTTGAGGAATGGCAGCTGCACCCAACGGCGTATACAGGGGGGGGTCACGGGGTCATGTCCCCCCCCCCCAGAACTCGAGATTATTTTGTTGATCTAAAATAATTATTTAGTAACCATCACATAGAAAAAAAAATGGAAGTTGGTTACTTAGAAAGCTAGTAGGATTTTTGATTGTTAGTTTAGAATTCAATAGAGAATTTGAATGTTGGTAACTTCAATTCAATAAGAAATTTAACACAACAACAAACTTCTCATATGATAATACATTCAAATCTTAAAATATATGCATAGGCTAGTTTCCGTTTTGAGATGACAGCCAAAACCTGTTAAACCAAACAGATATCAAAGTGCGGAGTTGTTACCAAATTTTCACTCAGTAAAGTAAAAACTAATAGGATTTTCAAAAAAAGAACATTTTTTTTTCTGAAAATAGAATCTTTAAACACATTATAGAGCACATACAGAAATTGTTTTGTTTGATTTCTGTATGACAAGTTATTTTTAAAAGCAAAAAAGTGATAACTTTCGATTTATAGTTATTCTAACCAAAAAATATTAATGTTAACGATAAAAGACATAAATATATAAAACTATGATGAAAACCTATTACGAAAGGATTTTGTTTGCACTTATTCAATATTTACGATGGAACAATATTGTTATTGATTTGGATGTGGATTACTTTTACAAAGTAACCTATGAATCCCATAATGCAAAAGCCAATAGCTATGGTAAAGGAGATTTTTTGGAACTCCTTGCGGTGAACCGTTTGACCAGTCGGATGGAATTATTGACGAAAAGCGACTAGGCTCGTAGAATTTAACAATTTTGCCCATCATTTTTATCAGAAATGCTTACTGGTAAGAAAGATTAGGTATATTTGGAAGGTGCCTTTCACTTTTCCATCGGTGGCAGTCTTAGTGACATACATTTTTTCCAAATCAGAGGCATATCGAAATCACTCGTGAACTTTGTTCACACTTTTCTTGAAACGCAACGAAAAAGAATCTTTGTATTCAATTATAATACGAATATGTAATGTATTTTCATCAGCGGGAGATGAATTGGCTAGGAGCATACACCAGCTCATCTGCAAAATTTGGTCGGAGGAAAGTATGCCCGATGAATGGAACCTCGGTATAGTGTGCCCCATCCATAAAAAGGGAGATGTTCTGAAATGTACCAACTACAGAGGAATTATTATCCTAAACGTCGCTTATAAAATCTTGTCGGCCATCACCACACGCCACACTCCGACAGATTTTAGAAAAATCCCGGGAATTCCAGATCGATACACACCACCTTTTTATCGATTTTAAAGTCGCGTATGATAGCGTGAAAAGGGACGAATTCTACAGAGCCATGTCGAGTCTCGGCATCCCTGCCAAAGTGGTCCGCCTGTGCAGGATGACGATGCAGAAATCTCGCTGCTCCGTCAAAATTGTTAAGAACACCACCGATTCCTTTGATGTTGAGAAAGGATTGAGGCAAGGCGACGCGTTATCATGCAACCTATTCTACATCGTTCTTGAAGCCATTGTACGCAACGCACATGTCAACACCAGCGGTACAATCTATCAAAAGTCCGTTCAATTGCTTGCATATGCGGATGACATTGACATTGTCGGCAGAACGAAGCGAGCTGTGGCAGGGGCATTTGCGAGCATTGAATCGGAGGCGGCTAGAATGGGATTGGCGGTTAATGAGGACAAGACGAAGTATATGTTGTCATCGAGAGAGGAATCTCAACATCGTCGACTCGGGCAAAATATCACGATGGACAGATTTAACTTCGAAGTTGTCAAGGACTTTGTCTACCTGGGCTCCACTATTACATCGCAGAATGACATCAGTGCAGAGATCAAGCGAAGAATTACTCTTGCCAACCGCTGTTTCTTCGGTCTAAGAAGGCATTTAAGTAGTAAGGCCCTCTCTCAGAGAACCAAGGAGACTTTATACAAAACCCTAATCATCCCGGTCCTGCTTTATGGGTCAGAAGCATTGACACTGAAAGATTCGGATAAAAATCTGATAGGGTGCTTTGAGAGGAAGATTCTTCGTGTGATTTTCGGTCCGGTGTGTATCGAAGGAGTATGGAGGAGAAGATTCAACGACGAGCTATACGGGCTATACAGCGACTTTGACATGGTCAAAAAGCTGAAAATACAGCGGCTGAGATGGCTGGGGCACGTGGAGTGTATGGAAAGCAACGCACCTGCCCGACGAGTCTTCGAATCCAACCCCGATGGTGTACGCAGCAGAGGAAGAACCCGTAACAGGTGGTGCAATCAAGTGAATGACGACATCAAAGCACTCGGTGTGCGCAACTGAAAGTGGCTAGCTAGGGACAGAGCTGGCTGGAGGGGCTTGTTAATTGAGGCCGAAGCCCATACTGGGCTGTGAGCGCCATCAAAAGTAAAGTAAGTAAGTAATGTATTTTAGTTTTTCCACTATTGTAAAAAGAGCAATTTACACAAGTGGTCATTTTTGAAAATCAGAGCTATTGTTTTCATTTTCAGTAGTGAATATTTATATCTATTTACTAAAATTAAGAAACAGAAAACAGAAAACAGTACACAATACCTTTGATATTTTACTAATTTTTCCTGCAACTTCAATTCGCTGAAATAAAAACTTTGATAGGATTAAAATAAATTCTGAATAAAATTCAAAACAAATGATCAAGCGAATCCAAAAAAATTTTTTCCTCAGTATTTTCACAGCTAGCTTAACTGATTGTCTTTGGTCAGGCAACTAGAGATTGCTGTATGCTGTTGCTGAGGCCCTCCGAAATAAAAAATGTAACAGTCAGGAATAAAAACGAAGAGCGTGTTCACTTGTCCAGCTAATGAAGGTTCTTTCGACCCAGTTGTTTATTTTAATTTTCTTTGGAACCGAAAATGAGGTAATTTTGCAAATACCAAAAAAGTGTTTTCGTCTTAAATTTGTTAATTTTTTTGTATAGGTAGGTAGCTCATTTCATTTTGAATAGGCTTTGGCAGTTCGAAATATATATTTTCAACGAAATTGCCTAAATTGGTGTAATGAAAATGTAGTTTTCGATGACTTTGGCGCATAAATCAGGCTGAATTTGACCGATGGCATCGATTATGTTGTCTTTGAGGGTCGAGGTGGTTTGCAACTTATTCGCATAGACTGCGACTTAAAAAAGCCCCACAAGAAAAAGTCCAAAGGGGTCAAATAACACGATCTTGGTGGCCAATTCACGTTGCCTCGGCGCGAGATAACCACATCATGAAACCGCTCGTGCTCGATTGTGTATTAGGCTGTGTGGCACGAATCGTCATCCTGTTGAAACAATATATCTTCAGTGTCCTTATCATCCAATTTAGGCCACAAAAAGTTGGTGATCATCGACCTTTAGCGATCGCCGTTGACGGTGATGGCCTGGCCAGCATCATTTTCGAAGAAATACGGACCGATGACGCCTCCAGGCATCCTGCCCAAAATCCACACAAAACAGTAACTTTATTTGGATGCATTGGCACCTCGTAAATCTCGCGTTGATTAGTGTCGTCCCAAGTCCGGCAATTTTGCTTACTCACGTACCCATTCATCCAAAGATGGGCCTCATCGCTAAAGATGATTTTTCGACCAAAATTGGGATAAACTTCTAACTGCTCTAAAACATCATTTGCACGTGTTGCTCGACGCTGTAACTCACCATGATGATTTGTCTGTAGTGAATGATTAAAAGACGATATTTAGACCGAAAGTAAAAGAAACAATATGGCCGCCACGAGCTGCCAAAATCAACCCGTCCCTATTGGAAAACCCTTTAGTATAGTTAATTATGATTTTTTCGCTTTTATTTTATATAGCTACGCACAGTAAAATATGAAAAAAAATATAAGGCACTTGACTTTTAACAAATATTAGTTTGTGTTATTTTTTTTTTTGCATGACCCCCCAAGAACTAAAGCTGTATACGCCCCTGCCCTTGAAAACCTGGTTTATAAATTCGGTTCCCTGATCAGATGATATTGTATGTGGTACTCCGTACCTTAGAATACAACCTTCTACTAGAGCTTTAGCTACCGTGCCTGACTCTTTATTTGGGAGTGGTATAGCTTCAATAAACTTGGTCAGCTCACCTTGAATGGTGAGTATGTATTAAGATCCATCTTCAGAGTCTTCTAAAGGTCCTACTAAGTCTATGAAAATTATGTCAAAACCTGATTCAGCTGTTGATATGATTGTCATTGGTTATTTTTTCGGTTGGTTATATTTGTTTCGTTGACATACTAGGCAGTGCTTAACGAATGTCGGCACATTGTTTTGCATTCCAGTCCAAAAGTATTTTTTCTATATATTTTGAATCATGCGGCTTATACCTGCATGTTCAATGGTTGGAAGTTTGTGAAAGTCGTATAGTATTAATTTCTTCTTACAAGGATCGGTAATTTCAATAACATTACCTATGAGGTATACCTACCTTTATATTACTTTCTTTCAACATTTCTCCTAATATATTTTTTAATTCATTAATTTTATAGTCTCGACGGCCGTCTGAGAGTTTCTTTATTTCATTTTTAGTAATATATATTGGGGCATATTCATAGTCGTAGATATGACCAGGTTTAACTAAACTACAGTTTAAGACAATTTTGGCTCAATGAATACAGACCGATTTTAGGTACAAGTTGTTGGTTTTATATTTTTACAAAATAATTTAATTGGTATACTATACAAATAGCTTCTAATATAAAAAATAGAATCAACATCCGAAAATTTAACAAAACCTATGTTTAACCTAGACCCAGGTCTAAAATGACTATGAATACGCCCCATTTTCTTAATTGATTTGGTTCCGCAGAGTTTTTGCACATCCCTCCACAATATTTTGCCAAATAATGTCGATTGGGTTGTAGTGCTGTCCTTGGACTTCTTTAGGAGTAAACAATTCCCTGTTGGAATATACGCCAAAACTTTGTTTGGTCCTATAATTATGTCGTCCTTGAAATTAACTAAATCTTCCGTAAAATTGTCAACGATTTTTAATTCAATAACTATTCCACTTTCGGGTGGTTTCAGAAGTTCTGTTATAATTTGTTCATTGGTTTGTATCTTATTATCTTTAGGTGTATTTTCATCTTTATTATCTACTTCCGACTGGGCTCTTGTTACTACACAGATATATTTATATATTACTATTCTACTAAGCGCGTCAGCGGGACAGTTAGTTTTACCTGGTGAATATTCTACGTACAAATTTTATTCTTCTAGTAATAGCCTGAATTTATTAAGTCTTCTACTAGGTTCTTTTAGTGAGAACAAGTACACTAGAGGTCTGTGGTTTGTCAAAATTTTGAACTTTCTTCCGAACAAGTATGGTATGGTTTTACTGCCCACACTATAGCAAGTAATTCATTCCCAATGGTACTATAGTTTTTCTCTGACTTATTTAGAGTTTTGCTTGCGTAAGCTATTGGCCTGTCATCGGAATTAGTTAAAACAGCTCCTAAAGCGAAACCTGAGGCGTCTGTACGTAGAATGAATTCTTCACTAAAATTTGGAAATTGGAGAACTGTAGGACTTATAAGGATTTCTTTAAGCAAATTGAATGATTTTTCGCAATCTTTATTAAAACTGAATTCAACGTCTTTTTTCAATAACCGATTTAATGGGAATGGTGGCAAAATTTTTAATGAATTTTCGATAATAATTTGCGAATGCTACGAATCTTCTTACTTCATCCCCGTTAGTAGGAGTTGGATAATTTTTCATTGCAGCCGATTTGGTGGGGTCAGGTAAAATTCCTCTGTCCGATATAAGGTGTCCTTTCGCAAGAAAGAGCATTTTCCCGGGTGTATTTTGAGATTTACTTCTCTGAGACGTTCAAAGACTTGGATCAAGTTTTTGTTGTGATCCATTGAATTTTTAACAAAAATTATAAGATCGATAGACAAAACATCGTGAATATGTTAGTCCTGACATGGCTTTAGACATCGTTCTTGAGATCTTTAAACCCATTGGTAGACGTTTTAACTGGTAGTGGACCATCCTCTGTTTGGAATGCCGTTATTGGTCTACTTTTGGCGTCTAACTCCATTTGAAAGTATCCTCGACTTAAATCTATACATGAGAAGTAAGTTGCTCCTCCGACCATATCATAGACGTCCGTTATGTTTTGTAGTGGAAATTTATTATCTTCGATTCGATCGTTAACGTGACGATAGTCGATCACCATTCGGAATTTTTGTAGACCGGTAACTGGGTCTTTCTTTTCCGGTACTATAAGTATTGGAGAATTCCATGGGGAGATGGACGGTTCTATTATGTCACCTGACAACATTTTTTTTATCTCCTCCTTTATATCTTCCTTTTGAGTATGTGACAATCAATACGGCTTGGTATATTTCGGTGAAGATTCGTTTTTAAGTTTAATGTCTGCCTTTCCAATATGGCTATACGTAAGTTTGTCACATCTACGTGAAAAATATCTTGGAATTTTGTACATATTGCTTTAATCTCGGTTTTTTCTTCGCTATTTAATGTCTCAGATTTATTTCGTTTAAAATTTCCTGAACTCGCTTGTTTATTGACTTATCTATATGGTTAGTAATGGGAAATAGTGATGTAAAAAGTCGTTACTTTCAGGTAATCGTTACTTTCGTTACTTTTTAAAAAGTAATCGTTACTTTGTAACGATTACTTTGATTACTTTTTTCAACAAGAAAACATCGAAAATTTGCTGTTTTGTTTTTATTGCATGAACACGATAGTTTAAGGAAAAAACAACAATGGTTAACAAAATTTAAGCTTCTTCGTGCCACATGAACATTATTAGTGTTCTTCCCTATATAAGGTATTGTGATTTATGAATAAACGTCTGAATTTTGTGGTCGGCGAAGGGCATACGGACAAGTTCAGTTCTTCAAGCAAATTGTTCACATTAGAACATTGCATATGCACAATTACCTCCACCTGACGATACACAATCAGACCTTCTCATGACGACCAAAATATCATAAAGACATATTTTGCATAATAAATTCAAAACTTTTACAATTCGGCTGCATATCGAGTTTAAAGATAAAATTTTGTTTTCTGGTTTGTGCGATACATCGACTGAAAGGCAGCACTGTCTAGATCACGAATGTTAATTTTTTAAGTTTCTATTTTGCTTAATTTGAAAATTGATTTTTCATCCGATAAATCGATTGAAATGTGGCACTCCCTCACAAATTTGCTATTTTATTGACAAACGGTTTTGTCAAATCGAGTTGGAAGATACAAATCAGTGGCAAAAATATTAATTTTTACAAAAAAAAAAAAAATCGAAAAAAGTTTATTTTTTTTCTAAAAAAAAGTTTTTCGTTTTGTGAAAAAGTTATATATGTTTGTAAAAATATTTTTTTTTGTAAACAAATTTATCTTTTTTTCTCAGAAATATTACTTTTATTCTAAAAAAAAAGTTTGTTTGTTTTTTTTGTAAAAGTTATTTTTTTTTGTAAAACAATAATTTTTTTTTTGTTAAAAAAGTTATATTTTTTTTTGTAAAAAGTTTTTTTTGTAAAGATGTCATTCTTCTGCTAAAAAAAATCATTTTCTTTACTATAAAAGTTATGTTCTATTATTTCAATGTATTTCAATTAAAAACAAAAAAACGGAATTATCTCTCCTTGAACTCGGTTCTGGAACTCACATTTGAGTACCAAACGATTACTTTTCGTTACTTTTGGATCCGAGTACCAAACGATTACTTTTCGTTACTTTTGGATCCGAGTACCAAACGATTACTTTTGGATATGGGTACCAAACGATTACTTTTCGTTACATTTCGTTACTGCTGGATTCGATTACTTTTAGATTCGCTTACTTTTGGATTCTATTACTGTTGGAATTGCGTTTCTTGGGGTTTAATGATTACGAGCACAAAGTAGGTAATCTGTCAAAAGACTGGAAAACCAAGAATATTGTATTTTGTAGATAGATACCGATAAATTATATTTTCATAATACTACGGTCATGGTCAATGCTTTAACAAAATTATTTAACGAAAAATTATTAAGCGTATAGGTGGTCCAAATAAAAGTATTTCTGACGTTTTCAGCTAAAATGTTGTCTTTAAATTATTAAAAATCGATATATTTTTCTCTTCAAACTCCATTTGCGGCTAAGCTAATAATATCCATCGTAGCGACTTAAAATGATATATTCGTGATCTAGGATGTGCCATACTGCATCGATGTTACACACAACTCACGATACGAAAAACCGGATTTTCACTTTAAACGTGATTTGTGGCTAAGCTAAGCGTCCCAGAGGTGTCAAACATGATTTGCGGCTTATCTAAACATCGTAGCGAAAATGGGATATTTGTGATCTAGGAAGTGCTCTCTTCCTATAGATGTATCTATCTCACGATAAGAAAAAAACAACTTCGCAAAATTGACGTTTGCCCTTTAAACTCCATTTGTGGCTTAACTAACAATCGTGCCCACTTAAAAATGAAATATTTGTTATCTAGGGAGTGATCTAATTTCATCGATGTATCGAATGATATGAAAAACCGACTTTTATCTTTAAACTCGATTTGCGAGCCAAAGAAGCATCATAGACCCCCCAAAGTTTGCACATTCAAACTTAATTTGCGGCTAAACTAAGCATCTTACAGAACTAAAACTTCATTTTCGATATCTAGGGAGTGCCACCTTTCAATCGATGTATTGCATGATACGAAAAACCAACTTTTATCTTTAAACTCGATTTGCGAGCCAAAGAAGCATCGTTGACCTCCCATAGTTTGCACATTCAAACTTGAATTGTGGCTAAACTAAGCATCTTACAGAACTAAAAATTGCATATTCGTTATCTAGGGAGTGCCATCTTTCAATCGATGTATCGCATGATATGAAAAACCGACTTTTATCTTTAAACTCGATTTGCGAGCCAAAGAAGCATCGTAGACCCCCCAAAGTTTGCACATTCAAACTTGATTTGCGGTTTAACTAAGCATCTTACAGAACTAAAATTGCATATTCGTTTTCTAGGGAGTTCCACCTTTCAATCGATGTATTGCATGATATGAAAAACCGACTTTTATCTTTAAACTCGATTTGCGAGCCAAAGAAGCATCGTTGACCCCCCAAAGTTTGCACATTCAAACTTGATTTGCGTCTAAACTAAGCATCTTAGGAGAAAAAGAAAGAACCCGAATGAATAACATCTTACTTGTGTGTGGCTTGTAAAAGTGCTAGTTGTCCAAATGCAATTGTAAAATTAGAAAAAACCTTCATTTGGAAGGACACTATCAGGTGACCTCGGTGGTGCAATGCGTAGTGCAGCGGCCTCTGAGGTAGCTTGGTCTAGGTTCAAATCCTGTTGACGGAAAAATAATTTATAAATTAAAATTGGAACTATAGACTAAGCACCACTAAAGGAATCTGATGATTGGTGTGGCACCCATGAAATTGCAATAATTCCAGCCTATGTAATACTCGGTGGTAGCCAACACAAGTGGTTGTTCTTCATTCAAAAACCTTCAATGCAAATATGACTGAGCAAAAGCTATGCAGCCTAACTGCAAGTGTTATCACGAGAAAACACCGTTGAAAAACGTAATGATCCCTCTTTGGACTCGGATCTCGGTTCTCGGACTCACATTTGAGTACCTATCGATTACTTTTCGTTACCTTCGGATCCGAGTACCAAACGATTACTTTTGGATCCGAGTACCAAACGATTTCTTTTGGATACGGGTACCAAACGATTATCTTTTCGTTACTCTGGTAATCGGTAGCAGTCGTTACTCTGGTAATCGTTAGTAATCGTTACTCTGGTAATCGTCAGTAATCGTTACTCAAAAAAGTACTCGATTACTTTGATAACTTCAAGTAATCGTTACTTTGTAACAATTACTAACGAAATCTTACACCACTAATGGGAAACGAGCAACCCACCGAAGGGGAAGCCGACGCATCGTAGTGAATTCTAGAAATCCACAGATAACAGATGCCATTTGTACGGTTGGCATATCAAACGGCATTTACATAATTGGGAAGCTATTGCTTGTATATAACTTGCAAAAGGCTAAGTTATGGAAATCAAACAATTTTGGTGGTATTTTTACCCAAAACAATTTCCTTAAGGCATTTTAGAATAAGTTATAAAGCAGTACCCGGACAAAGATTGGTTTCTGGAATGTGAAGACGCTTCTTGACAATGGAAAAAAAGGTCCTCAGAATGCCAGATTCCTGCAACTAGAGAAGGAATTCATGCGGTATAGGATGGACATCTTAGGGATAAGTGAAGTTAGATGGCTGGGTTTGGGGAAGTTCAAGTCACCAACCCGTAACACTGTACTATTATATTCCGGAAAAACACCTGGAAGCTCTCGGGAATCTGGCGTTGGATTGCTGCTTTCCAAAACAGCTCTCAAAAGCCTAATTTCCTGGGAGCCTTTAGGTGACAGGATCCTGAAAGCCAGGTTCCGGACTAGAGTACGTCGCGTCACCATCATACAGTGTTACGCCCCAACTTTGCTCTCTTCTGACGAGGAGAAGGAGGCCTTTTATAACCGGCTGAGTGCTGCTTATGATAGCGTTCCACGAGGTGATATAGTTATGGTGATGGGAGACTTAAATGCCAAGGTTGGCAATGACAACACTGGGCTAAGGCATGTCATGGGAAAACATGGTGTTGGTAACCGAAACGACAATGGCGAACGATTTATCGATTTCTGCAACGCCAACGGCCTTGTTATTGGAGGGACCATGTTCGAGCATAAGACGTGCCACAAAGTCAGTTGGGTGTCGACTGACAGACAAGCAACTTCCAACCAAATTGACCACTTCGCGATCAGCCGGCGTTTTAGAAGCAGTCTCCAGGACGTCCGTAACAGAAGAGGTGCTGACATGGGAATGGCCCGGGACCACCATCTGATGGTTGCTACCGTAAGATTGCGTACAGCTGCAGTTCGGAGATCCCAAGGAAACACTCGAATGCCCAAGTTTAATACAGATAGACTAAAGGATCCTGCAGTGCGCCAACAACTAGGGGACCACCTTTCACAAGGATTGAACGCAATCAGCAGCACGGAAACCACATCCATCGAAAATCATTGGTGTGCTGTGAAAAATGTGTTCATATCCGGTGTTGAAAGAATAGTCGGCCGGGCGCAAGGAAGAAATAGTGCTTGGCTTTCCGACGAAACTTGGGCAAGGATCGAAGAAAGGAAACACCTTAAAGCTCGCATCGCAGCTACCCCAGCAGCAGGGAGAAACGAGCTTGAGTCTACGTACCGCATGAAGATGAGGGAAGTTCACAGTAGTGTGCGACGTGATAAGCGTAACTTCATCAACGCACTGGCCACAGAAGCAGAAGAAGCCGCTAGTAGGTGTGACAGTAGGACCGTCTACAGAATTACCAAAGAGCTCACTGGTGTCCAGAGCTCTAAACAACACCTGGTTAAAGACACAAACGGATCCCTGCTAATTTCGGATGAGGACCAGCTCATAAGGTGGAGGGAACACTTTTCTGCGGTTTTAAACCGCGTTTTCACAAGTGAAGTGAACCCTATTCCCACTGAGCTACCCGAAGTAACAATTTCCCGAATACGCACCGTACCCCCCAGTAAAGAAGAAATTATCACCGCCATCAAAGCACTGAAGAACAACAAAGCGGTTGGACTTGACGGTATTCCTGCAGAGCTCTTAGGAGCAGCCCCAACGACATCGAGCGAGCTACTGCACCCACTTATTAAGAGAGCTTGGGAAACAGAGAGCTTTCCTGAAGAGTGAAAAAAAGGAATGATTGTCAAGCTCCCAAAGAAAGGAGATCTCACACAGTGCGAAAACTGGAGAGGAATATGCGTTCTGCCTGCAGTAGCCAAGATAATAGCAAGGATAATATTGGATCGAATTAAAGACCACCTCGAAGACACACTCGACGCCGAACAAGCAGGTTTCCGCACTGGATCTTCCTGTGTGGATCACATCAACACCTTGCGGATCATCATCGAACAGTGCGTTGAATATCGATCACCACTTCACCTGCTGTTCATCGATTTTGAAAAGGCGTTCGACAGTGTCAATAGAGAATTTATTTGGCTTGCTTTGTGCAGGAGGGGCATCCCAGATAAATTGATTGCTATTATCAAGGCTACATATGATGGATCCAAGTGTCGCGTTTTGCACAAAGGTAGGCTGTCAGAGGAGTTTGAAATCCAAAGTGGAGTTAGGCAAGGCTGTATACTGTCACCAATACTGTTCCTGTTGGTGATAAGTGACGTACTGCACGCAGCTTTGTCAAATGGAAATGGAGGAATTCAGTGGACTCTGCAATCTCACCTCAAACATCTGGACTACGCGGACGACGTATGCTTACTCTCTCATAGGATCATGGATCTCCATCATATGACAACAAGGGTGGAGAGAAAAGTAGAAATCGTAGGGCTTAAGATCAACTCGGCAAAAACTAAAAGGATCAGCCTTGGAACTTCCTCATCAATCCAAGTAAATATTTCTGGACAACCGGTAGAGATGGTAGAGGATTTCCAATATCTTGGGAGTATTGTCTCTACGGGTGGTGGAACTGAACTGGACGTAAACAGCCGAATCAGAAAAGCAAAGGCTGCGTTCGGAATGCTGTCCAAAATATGGAGAAACAACTCTTTTAGCTTAAAGACCAAGCTACGACTGTTCCGCTCCAATGTTGAATCCGTTCTGCTTTACGGCTGCAGCACTTGGAAAGTCACTGAAATTGTCACTAGAAAGCTGCAAGCCTTCGTTAATAGATGTCTACGAAACATCTTGAGGATTTTCTGGCCCAACCGTATCTCCAATGCCGAACTTCATGCGAGAACGGGTCAGGAGCCCATAGACTCCATTATACGAAGAAGAAAGTGGCAGTGGATTGGCCATACGCTTCGAAAAGGCGATCGGTGCATTGCATCTCAAGCAATGCAGTGGAACCCGCTCACACAGGAGGGAAGACAAGTGGGCCGGCCTAGAAGTACATGGCGAAGAACGGTCGAACAGGAATTGGCACGACTGGGGAAAAGTTGGAGAGAGCTGAAATATATTTCAAGAAATCGTACACGATGGTGCGTAGGTGTAGTGGAGGCCCTATGTCCCGTAAGGGAAACATCACGGACGTAATAGGTCCGAGGACCTAAGTAAGTAAGTAAGTAAGAAGCGCGGATAATTCCTGAAATACTCCTATTAAAAAGTTCTACAACCCATCAAAATCACGAACCTATTACCAAAATTTAGGATTTTTGCACAAAGTTCCTGGGCTAATAAGCTATCGAATAAGCACCGCACGACCGCACCGTCATTTCATTCTTCTCTTAGCTCTTTGCTCAACTTCTGAACATACGCTTTCTTTGAAAAAAAAAAAAAAAAATAGAAATAAAACATGTCTTTCGCCGTTTTATATAATGTGTTTTGTATGTTGTATCCTTTTCAGACCGGATATATAAGGGTTGCCTTCTGACCATGTTTTAACACGCAATTTCACATAAATTAGCCTCTAATTTGGGAACCAGACATCGTTGATGTCACGGAATGTCTTGTTGGATTGAAAATACTTGAAGCCATAGGCATATGTTAATTTGTTGGCCCCTCCCCACTTTTGTACGCTGCGGGAGCAAAATACCCTCGGCGGATAAGGGTTTTTATTTGTCAGAAAATAATGGGTCTAAAATGAATATTCATAAAATTTTAAGACACTACAGCATATCCGAAGTCCATTTTTAGCCGTGTATTAGTATTTTATATAATCACTTTCAAAATGGGGGAGAGGAAGGTGGTATATTTTTTTCTTGGTATAATCTGAGCATATGGCACATGACCTTAGGGTAATTTTTGAACTTGAAGCCATAGGCATATGTTAATTTGTTGGCCCCTCCCCACTTTTGTACGCTGGGGGAGCAAAATACCCTCGGCGGATAAGGGTTTTTATTTGTCAGAAAATAATGGGTCTAAAATGAATATTCATAAAATTTTAAGACACTACAGCATATCCGAAGTCCATTTTTAGCCGTGTATTAGTATTTTATATAATCACTTTCAAAATGGGGGAGAGGAAGGTGGTATATTTTTTTCTTGGTATAATCTGAGCATATGGCACATGACCTTAGGGTAATTTTTAATGCCCAATCTTATGCAATCAAAATTATTTCAATAAAATTTCCCTAGAAAAAGTTATAACCTTTTTTTAAATGATGACTTAATTTTCAGTGAAACGAGCATAACATTAACAAATTTCAATGGTATGGTGATGAAACTTGACACACATGTCTCTTTTATCGTAAGAAATAAGAATCAAAAGAGTCCATAAAAAGGGCTAAAGGGTTTTTTTTTAGCGAAACAGAAAAGTGTAAAACTATACCCCGTGCACCCCTCCCCAAGAACTAGTACGTTGATGAAAGTTAGTAGGAATGTTTCATTTTTTATTGTTACGAAGAATAAAAAAAGATTAATCAAATATCTAATGTCAAAGGTGGTTTTTGAGTGAAAATGTTTTATCTGCTCTAATCAAAAAATACATTCATTTTTCCATTAAACGACGATTACTTTCTTAATGGTAATTGTATCATCTTAATTTTACTAAAATTGGATTCAGCGTTTAAAAATACTTTAAAATCATGTACCATATTGAATAATTGTACTTCAATTCCATAAAAATAAAATGTTGGGTGTATAACCCATATTTTCCTTCCGCCTTAAAAAAAACACCCCTGGAACCAATATATTTGCATGGATCCTTTTGTGTCTCGGTTCAAACAAGAAATAAAATATTTCTACCAACTTTCATCAACATACCAGTTTTGGGAGGGGTTTACTGGTATAAGTAGTTTATTTTTCCCTTTCACTCAAAAAGACACCCTTTCGCCCCAGATACTTTTATGAACTCTTTTGATTCTTATTTCTTACGACAAATGAAACATGTGTGCCAAGTTTCATCACCGTACCAATGAAATTTGGTAATGTTATGCTCGTTTCACTGAAAATTTAGTCTTTAGTCGTCATTTTATAAAAAGGTTATAACTTTTCTTAGGGAAATTATATTGAAATTATTTTGATTGCATAAGATTGGGCATTAAAAATTACCTATGAATGTTTGAATGTTCAACAAACACTTGAGTGGGCTACCACCATTGTATTTGGCTGGAATTATTGCAATTTGATAGCTGCTACACCAATCAACAGATTCCTTATTAGTGGTGCTTAGCCTTTATGTTCAATTTTAATTTAAAAAT
This sequence comes from Melangyna quadrimaculata, assembly GCA_949320155.1. Classification (NCBI taxonomy): domain Eukaryota; kingdom Metazoa; phylum Arthropoda; class Insecta; order Diptera; family Syrphidae; genus Melangyna; species Melangyna quadrimaculata. The sequence continues at coordinate 220,221,733 of OX439483.1, read as the reverse complement.
TATTAGTGCCGTCAATTGGAATCGAACCTAGACCAGCTACCTCTGAAGCCTATGCACTACGCACTGCGCCACCGAGGTCACCTGATCATGCACATCCAATGTAGGGTATTTGTCTTTATAAATTGCATATTGAGACAACTAGCATTTTTACTAGCCACACAAGTTGGTTGTTGATCATTCGGTTTCTTTCTCTTTTCTCCGTACACGAATTACAAGCCAACAATTCGTTGGACAATTGTAAGGTGGGAGAATGTATGAAAGATTTGACACTGGTCAAGAATTGATTTCATTCAATTGGGGTTTTTGTGTGATAACACATTCGCACATTGGATGTGCATGATCAGGTGACCTCGGTGGCGCAGTGCGTAGTGCATAGGCTTCAGAGGTAGCTGGTCTAGGTTCGATTCCAATTGACGGCACTAATAATTTTTAAATTAAAATTGAACACAAAGACTGAGCACCACTAATAAGGAATCTGATGATTGGTGTGGCAGCCATCAAATTGCAATAATTCCAGCCAAATACAAAGGTGGTAGCCCACTCAAGTGGTTGTTGAACATTCAAACATTCAAAAATAATATAAATGGAGCGAAAGCTATGCAGCCTAACTGCGAGTGTGTTATCACACAAAAACCCCAATGGAATTTAAAATTACCTTAAGGTCATGTGCCACATGCTAAGATTATACCAAGACATATATATAGTTGTTTGATATATTTGCACCTTCCCCTCCCCCCATTTTAAAAGAGAGTATAGAAAAAGCTAATACATGGATAAAAATGGACTTCGGATATGCTGTAGAGTATGAAATTCTACGTCGACACTCATCTTAAAATTTTTTGATTATTTATTTTATTACCATTATTTTCTCACAAATAAAAACCCTTTTCCACCGAGAGTATTTTGCTCCCCCAGCGTACCAGGGTGAGGGAGGTGTCAAAAAATTAACATATTCCTATGGCTTCAAGTATTCTTAATCCAACGAGTTATTCCACCACATCAATCGATGTCTGGTTCCCGATTTATAGGCAAATTTATGTGAAATTTCGTATTAAAACATGCTCAGAAGGCAACCCTTATACCTCCGGTCTCCCAGTGTTGCCACCGTGGAAACACTTCTTTAAAGTAAACTTAGGATGTGGACTATTAGTGTACCAAGCTCATCCCTAAGAATGAAGTGCAAGGTTTGACCTAAAATATGGCCATAAGTTATAACCATTTTATTATTATTTGCCCATTGAAGATGTTTTCCATTGGAAACAAAACTAAGGAATTTCTTAAAAAATAGAACGTCACAAGTTATAATAAAAATAAAATTCAAAAAAACGCCTTACGTTGGGTAGGTTCAGAGAACTTAGGGGACTTGCAAGTAAGGCAAAATTATAGACTGTGATTGGCCAGCTGTCGAAAGTTCCCTTCATTTGAAACAATTTTTCGACAGCTAACCATTAACAGTCTAGAAATTTGCCTTACTTGCAAGTCCCCTAAGTTCTCTGAACCTACCCATTTTTATTAAGAACTTTTAAATCAACTGCTACTAAGATTTGATCTCAATAACAATGATACGAGAAAGGAGAATGGACAAAAATATATGGGACCTGGTCTACCTAGTGCCCAGAAACGTGACCTATGAAAATGATTAGGTACTATGGAGTGTACCAACGTACGAGTTCTTTTTTTGTCCTAAACAATGGGAGTTGGCTAAAATAAGCGACGAAAAATATAAGAAAAAACACTTTGCAAAGTCGAATAAACAAGGACGAATTGATTTATATTTTTTAATATACTGCCTAAGCCCCATAGTTTACAGTTCTGGGTCCATATTAAGAAAAGAAATGATGCTCTTGAAGTAAGCTCTCCAACGTTGTATATGTCAATTGTGGGCACTAGAGGCACAATTATTGCCATTCAATAAATTCGCTAAATTGAATAAAAAAAGTACATAGATGTATTATTGGAGCCCAGGTAGACAAAGTCCTTGACAACTTCGAAGTTATATCTGTCCATCGTGATTTTCCCGAGTCGACGATGTTGAGATTCCTCTCTCGATGACAGCATATACTTCGCCTTGTCCTCATTAACCGCCAATCCCATTCTCGCCGCCTCCGATTCAATGCTCGCAAATGCCCCTGCCACAGCTCGCTTCGTTCTGCCGACAATGTCTATGTCATTCGCATATGCAAGCATTTGAACGGACTTTAGATAGATTGTACCGCTGGTGTTGACATGTGCGTTGCGTACAATGGCATGCGTAATGGATGCGTAACGCATGCGTAACGGTTGCGTAACGCATGCGTAACGGATGCGTAACGCATGCGTAACGGATGCGTAACGGATGCGTAACGCATGCGTAACGGATGCGTAACGCATTTGAACGGATGCGTAACGCATGCGTAACGGATGCGTTACGCATGCGTAACGGTTGCGTAACGCATGCCTAACGGATGCGTAACGCATGCGTAACGGATGCGTAACGCATGCGTATTGGATGCGTAACGCACGCGTAACGGATGCGTAACGCATGCGTAACGGATGCATAACGCATGCGTAACGGATGCGTAACGCACGCGTAACGTATGCGTAACGCACGCGTAACGGATGCGTAACGCATGCGTAACGGATGCGTAACGGATGCGTAACGCATGCGTAACGGATGCGTAACGCATGCGTAACGGATGCGTAACGCACGCGTAACGTATGCGTAACGCACGCGTAACGGATGCGTAACGCATGCGTAACGCATGCGTAACGGATGCGTAACGCATGCGTAACGGATACGTAATGCACGTGTAACGCATGCGTAACGCATGCGTAACGGATGCGGTACGCACGCGTAACGGATGCGTAACGCATGCGTAACGGATGCGTTACGCATGCGTAACGGATGCGTAACGCACGCGTAACGGATGCGTAACGCATGCGTAACGGTTGCGTAACGCATGCGTAACGGAAGCGTAACGCATGCGTAATGGATGCGTAATGGATGCGTAACGCATGCGTAACGGATGCGTAACGCATGCGTAACGGATGCGTAACGCATGCGTAGCGTATGCGTAACGCATGCGTAGCGTATGCGTAACGCATGCGTAACGCATGCGTAGCGTATGCGTAACGCATGCGTAACGGATGCTTAAAGCATGCGTAACGGATGCGTAATGCTTGCGTAACGGATGCGTAACGCATGCGTAACGGATGCGTAACGCACGCGTGACAGATGCCTAACGCATGCAAAACGGATGCGTAACGCATGCGTAACGAATGCGTAATGGATGCGTAACGCATGCGTAACGCATGCGTAACGTATGCGTAACGCATGCGTAACGGATGCTTAAAGCATGCGTAACGGATGCGTAATGCTTGCGTAACGGATGCGTAACGCATGCGTAACGGATGCGTAACGCATGCGTAACGGATGCGTAACGGATGCGTAATGGATGCGTAACGGATGCGTAACGCATGCGTAACGGTTGCGTAACGCATGCGTAACGGAAGCGTAACGCATGCGTAACGGATGCGTAACGCATGCGTAACGCACGCGTAACGGATGCGTAACGCATGCGTAACGGATGCGTAACGCATGCGTAACGGATGCGTAACGCACGCGTAACGGATGCGTAACGCACGCGTAACGGAAGCGTAACGCATGCGTGACGGATGCGAAACGCATGCGTAACGGATGCGTAACGCATGCGTAACGGATGCGTTACGCATGCGTAACGGTTGCGTAACGCATGCGTAACAAATGCGTAACGCATGCGTAACGGATGCGTAACGCATGCGTAACGGATGCATAACGCATGCGTAACGAATGCGTAATGGATGCGTAACGCATGCGTAACGGATGCTTAAAGCATGCGTAACGGATGTCAGAAATAAAATGACGCCCAGGCGTCAAAAAATAAAATGACGCCCGGGCGTTAAAAACAAAATGACGCCCAGGCGTCAAAAATAAAATTGACGCCCGGGCGTCAGAAATAAAATGACGCCCGGGCGTCAAAAATATAATGACGCCCGGGCGTCAAAAATAAAATGACGCCCGGGCGTCAGAAATAAAATGACGCCCAGGCGTCAAAAAAAATTGACGCCCGGGCGTCAAAAAATAAAATGACGCCCGGGCGTCAAAAAATAAAATGACGCCCGAGCGTCAAAAATATAATGACGCCCGTGCGTCAAAAATAAATTGACGCCCGGGCGTCAGAAATAAAATGACGCCCGGGCGTCAAAAAATAAAATGACGCCCGGGCGTCAAAAACAAAATGACGCCCGGGCGTCAAAAATAAAATGACGCCCGGGCGTCAGAAATAAAATGACGCCCGGGCGTCAAAAAATAAAATGACGCCCGGGCGTCAAAAAGAAAATGACGCCCGGGCGTCAAAAATAAATTGACGCCCGGGCGTCAGAAATAAAATGACGCCCGGGCGTCAAAAAATAAAATGACGCCCGGGCGTCAAAAAGAAAATGACGCCCGGGCGTCAAAAATAAAATGACGCCCAGGCGTCAAAAATAAATTGACGCCCGGGCGTCAAAAATAAATTGACGCCCGGGCGTCAGAAATAAAATAACGCCCGGGCGTCAAAAATAAAATGACGCCCGGGCGTCAGAAATAAAATGACGCCCGGGCGTCAAAAAATAAAATGACGCCCGGGCGTCAGAAATAAAATGACGCCCAGGCGTCAAAAAAAATTGACGCCCGGGCGTCAAAAATAAAATTGACGCCCGGGCGTCAGATATAAAATGACGCCCGGGCGTCCGGGCGTCAAAAAATAAAATGACGCCCGGGCGTCAAAAATAAATTGACGCCCGGGAGTCAGAAATAAAATGACGCCCGGGCGTCAAAAATAAAATGACGCCCGGGCGTCAAAAAATAAAATGACGCCCGGGCGTCAAAAACAAAATGACGCCCGGGCGTCAAAAATATAATGACGCCCGGGCGTCAAAAATAAAATGACGCCCGGGCGTCAGATATAAAATGACGCCCAGGCGTCAAAAAAATTGACGCCCGGGCGTCAAAAATATAATGACGCCCGGGCGTCAAAAATAAAATGACGCCCGGGCGTCAGAAATAAAATGACGCCCAGGCGTCAAAAAAAATTGACGCCTGGGCGTGAAAAAATAAAATGACGCCCGAGCGTCAAAAATATAATGACGCCCGTGCGTCAAAAATAAATTGACGCCCGGGCGTCAGAAATAAAATGACGCCCGTGCGTCAAAAATAAATTGACGCCCGGGCGTCAAAAAATAAAATGACGCCCGGGCGTCAAAAACAAAATGACGCCCGGGCGTCAAAAATATAATGACGCCCGGGCGTCAAAAATAAATTGACGCCCGGGCGTCAGAAATAAAATGACGCCCGGGCGTCAAAAAATAAAATGACGCCCGGGCGTCAAAAAGAAAATGACGCCCGGGCGTCAAAAATAAAATGACGCCCGAGCGTCAAAAATATAATGACGCCCGTGCGTCAAAAATAAATTGACGCCCGGGCGTCAGAAATAAAATGACGCCCGTGCGTCAAAAATAAATTGACGCCCGGGCGTCAAAAAATAAATTGACGCCCGGGCGTCAGAAATAAAATGACGCCCAGGCGTCAAAAAAAATTGACGCCCGGGCGTCAAAAAATAAAATGACGCCCGGGCGTCAAAAAATAAAATGACGCCCGAGCGTCAAAAATATAATGACGCCCGGGCGTCAGAAATAAAATGACGCCCAGGCGTCAAAAAAAATTGACGCCCGGGCGTCAAAAAATAAAATGACGCCCGGGCGTCAAAAAATAAAATGACGCCCGAGCGTCAAAAATATAATGACGCCCGTGCGTCAAAAATAAATTGACGCCCGGGCGTCAGAAATAAAATGACGCCCGAGCGTCAAAAAATAAAATGACGCCCGGGCGTCAAAAACAAAATGACGCCCGGGCGTCAAAAATAAAATGACGCCCGGGCGTCAGAAATAAAATGACGCCCGGGCGTCAAAAAATAAAATGACGCCCGGGCGTCAAAAAGAAAATGACGCCCGGGCGTCAAAAATAAAATGACGCCCGAGCGTCAAAAATATAATGACGCCCGTGCGTCAAAAATAAATTGACGCCCGGGCGTCAAAAAATAAATTGACGCCCGGGCGTCAGAAATAAAATGACGCCCGGGCGTCAAAAATATAATGACGCCCGGGCGTCAAAAATAAAATGACGCCCGGGCGTCAGAAATAAAATGACGCCCAGGCGTCAAAAAAAATTGACGCCCGGGCGTCAAAAAATAAAATGACGCCCGGGCGTCAAAAAATAAAATGACGCCCGAGCGTCAAAAATATAATGACGCCCGTGCGTCAAAAATAAATTGACGCCCGGGCGTCAGAAATAAAATGACGCCCGGGCGTCAAAAAATAAAATGACGCCCGGGCGTCAAAAACAAAATGACGCCCGGGCGTCAGAAATAAAATGACGCCCGGGCGTCAAAAAATAAAATGACGCCCGGGCGTCAAAAAGAAAATGACGCCCGGGCGTCAAAAATAAAATGACGCCCAGGCGTCAAAAATAAATTGACGCCCGGGCGTCAAAAAGAAAATGACGCCCGGGCGTCAAAAATAAAATGACGCCCGGGCGTCAGATATAAAATGACGCCCAGGCGTCAAAAAAATTGACGCCCGGGCGTCAAAAATATAATGACGCTCGGGCGTCAAAAATAAAATGACGCCCGGGCGTCAGAAATAAAATGACGCCCAGGCGTCAAAAAAAATTGACGCCTGGGCGTGAAAAAATAAAATGACGCCCGAGCGTCAAAAATATAATGACGCCCGTGCGTCAAAAATAAATTGACGCCCGGGCGTCAGAAATAAAATGACGCCCGTGCGTCAAAAATAAATTGACGCCCGGGCGTCAAAAAATAAAATGACGCCCGGGCGTCAAAAACAAAATGACGCCCGGGCGTCAAAAATAAATTGACGCCCGGGCGTCAGAAATAAAATGACGCCCGTGCGTTAAAAATAAATTGACGCCCGGGCGTCAAAAAATAAATTGACGCCCGGGCGTCAGAAATAAAATGACGCCCGGGCGTCAAAAATATAATGACGCCCGGGCGTCAAAAATAAAATGACGCCCGGGCGTCAGAAATAAAATGACGCCCAGGCGTCAAAAAAAATTGACGCCCGGGCGTCAAAAAATAAAATGACGCCCGGGCGTCAAAAAATAAAATGACGCCCGAGCGTCAAAAATATAATGACGCCCGGGCGTCAAAAATAAAATGACGCCCGGGCGTCAGAAATAAAATGACGCCCAGGCGTCAAAAAAAATTGACGCCCGGGCGTCAAAAAATAAAATGACGCCCGGGCGTCAAAAAATAAAATGACGCCCGAGCGTCAAAAATATAATGACGCCCGTGCGTCAAAAATAAATTGACGCCCGGGCGTCAGAAATAAAATGACGCCCGGGCGTCAAAAAATAAAATGACGCCCGGGCGTCAGAAATAAAATGACGCCCGGGCGTCAAAAATATAATGACGCCCGGGCGTCAAAAATAAATTGACGCCCGGGCGTCAGAAATAAAATGACGCCCGTGCGTCAAAAATAAATTGACGCCCGGGCGTCAAAAAATAAAATGACGCCCGGGCGTCAAAAACAAAATGACGCCCGGGCGTCAAAAATAAAATGACGCCCGGGCGTCAGAAATAAAATGACGCCCGGGCGTCAAAAATATAATGACGCCCGGGCGTCAAAAATAAATTGACGCCCGGGCGTCAGAAATAAAATGACGCCCGGGCGTCAAAAAATAAAATGACGCCCGGGCGTCAAAAAGAAAATGACGCCCGGGCGTCAAAAATAAAATGACGCCCGAGCGTCAAAAATATAATGACGCCCGTGCGTCAAAAATAAATTGACGCCCGGGCGTCAGAAATAAAATGACGCCCGGGCGTCAAAAAGAAAATGACGCCCGGGCGTCAAAAATAAAATGACGCCCAGGCGTCAAAAATAAATTGACGCCCGGGCGTCAAAAAGAAAATGACGCCCGGGCGTCAAAAATAAAATGACGCCCAGGCGTCAAAAATAAATTGACGCCCGGGCGTCAGAAATAAAATGACGCCCGGGCGTCAAAAAATAAAATGACGCCCGGGCGTCAAAAAGAAAATGACGCCCGGGCGTCAGAAATAAAATGACGCCCGGGCGTCAAAAAATAAAATGACGCCCGGGCGTCAAAAAGAAAATGACGCCCGGGCGTCAGAAATAAAATGACGCCCGGGCGTCAGAAATAAAATAACGCCCGGGCGTCAAAAATAAATTGACGCCAAAAATAAATTGACGCCCGGGCGTCAGAAATAAAATGACGCCCGGGCGTCAAAAAATAAAATGACGCCCGGGCGTCAGAAATAAAATGACGCCCGTGCGTCAAAAATAAATTGACGCCCGGGCGTCAGAAATAAAATGACGCCCGGGCGTCAAAAATATAAAGACGCCCGGGCGTCAAAAATAAATTGACGCCCGGGCGTCAGAAATAAAATGACGCCCGGGCGTCAAAAAATAAAATGACGCCCAGGCGTCAAAAAAAATTGACGCCCGGGCGTCAAAAATAAAATTGACGCCCGGGCGTCAGATATAAAATGACGCCCGGGCGTCAAAAAATAAAATGACGCCCGGGCGTCAAAAATAAATTGACGCCCGGGAGTCAGAAATAAAATGACGCCCGGGCGTCAAAAATAAAATGACGCCCGGGCGTCAGAAATAAAATGACGCCCGGGCGTCAAAAATATAAAGACGCCCGGGCGTCAAAAATAAATTGACGCCCGGGCGTCAGAAATAAAATGACGCCCGGGCGTCAAAAAATAAAATGACGCCCAGGCGTCAAAAAAAATTGACGCCCGGGCGTCAAAAATAAAATTGACGCCCGGGCGTCAGATATAAAATGACGCCCAGGCGTCAAAAAAATTGACGCCCGGGCGTCAGAAATAAAATGACGCCCGGGCGTCAAAAAATAAAATGACGCCCGGGCGTCAAAAACAAAATGACGCCCAGGCGTCAAAAAAAATTGACGCCCGGGCGTCAAAAATAAAATTGACGCCCGGGCGTCAGATATAAAATGACGCCCAGGCGTCAAAAAAAATTGACGCCCGGGCGTCAAAAATAAAATGACGCCCGGGCGTCAGAAATAAAATGACACCCGTGCGTCAGAAATAAAATTGACGCCCGGGCGTCAAAAAATAAAATGACGCCCGGGCGTCAAAAATAAAATGACGCCCGGGCGTCAAAAAATAAAATAACGCCCGGGCGTCAAAAATAAAATTGACGCCCGGGCGTCAGATATAAAATGACGCCCAGGCGTCAAAAAAATTGAATATAATGACGTCAAAAAGAAAATGACGCCCGGGCGTCAAAAATAAAATGACGCCCAGGCGTCAAAAATAAATTGACGCCCAGGCGTCAAAAATAAATTGACGCCCAGGCGTCAAAAATAAATTGACGCCCAGGCGTCAAAAATAAATTGACGCCCAGGCGTCAAAAATAAATTGACGCCCGGGCGTCAAAAATAAATTGACGCCCGGGCGTCAGAAATAAAATAACGCCCGGGCGTCAAAAAATAAAATGACGCCCGGGCGTCAGAAATAAAATGACGCCCGGGCGTCAAAAAATAAAATGACGCCCGGGTGTCAAAAATAAAATGACGCCCGGGTGTCAGAAATAAAATGACGCCCGGGCGTCAAAAATAAAATGACGCCCAGGCGTCAAAAATAAATTGACGCCCGGGCGTCAAAAAAAAAATGACGCCCGGGCCCGGAATTGGTGATTTGGATCTACGTTTCACAGGAATAGCACAATAGGGCTGATACTTTTAATGAGTTTTCACGTTTATACCAAACACCACAGAAATACCCAGGTTTTTCGTGAAAAATTTCGACTCGAGCGACATCGGGTCGTTTGAAGCGCATTTAGTCGTTTTATAAGGAACCGAAGCTCGCTTCAATATCTCATGTCAACGTAGTATTTTAGATAGATAGATAGATAGATAGATAGATAGATAGATAGATAGATAGATAGATAGATAGATAGATAGATAGATAGATAGATAGATAGATAGATAGATAGATAGATAGATAGATAGATAGATAGATAGATAGATAGATAGATAGATAGATAGATAGATAGATAGATAGATAGATAGATAGATAGATAGATAGATAGATAGATAGATAGATAGATAGATAGATAGATAGATAGATAGATAGATAGATAGATAGATAGATAGATAGATAGATAGATAGATAGATAGATAGATAGATAGATAGATAGATAGATAGATAGATAGATAGATAGATAGATAGATAGATAGATAGATAGATAGATAGATAGATAGATAGATAGATAGATAGATAGATAGATAGATAGATAGATAGATAGATAGATAGATAGATAGATAGATAGATAGATAGATAGATAGATAGATAGATAGATAGATAGATAGATAGATAGATAGATAGATAGATAGATAGATAGATAGATAGATAGATAGATAGATAGATAGATAGATAGATAGATAGATAGATAGATAGATAGATAGATAGATAGATAGATAGATAGATAGATAGATAGATAGATAGATAGATAGATAGATAGATAGATAGATAGATAGATAGATAGATAGATAGATAGATAGATAGATAGATAGATAGATAGATAGATAGATAGATAGATAGATAGATAGATAGATAGATAGATAGATAGATAGATAGATAGATAGATAGATAGATAGATAGATAGATAGATAGATAGATAGATAGATAGATAGATAGATAGATAGATAGATAGATAGATAGATAGATAGATAGATAGATAGATAGATAGATAGATAGATAGATAGATAGATAGATAGATAGATAGATAGATAGATAGATAGATAGATAGATAGATAGATAGATAGATAGATAGATAGATAGATAGATAGATAGATAGATAGATAGATAGATAGATAGATAGATAGATAGATAGATAGATAGATAGATAGATAGATAGATAGATAGATAGATAGATAGATAGATAGATAGATAGATAGATAGATAGATAGATAGATAGATAGATAGATAGATAGATAGATAGATAGATAGATAGATAGATAGATAGATAGATAGATAGATAGATAGATAGATAGATAGATAGATAGATAGATAGATAGATAGATAGATAGATAGATAGATAGATAGATAGATAGATAGATAGATAGATAGATAGATAGATAGATAGATAGATAGATAGATAGATAGATAGATAGATAGATAAATAGATAGATAGATAGATAGATAGATAGATAGATAGATAGATAGATAGATAAATAGATAGATAGATAGATAGATAGATAGATAGATAGATAGATAGATAGATAGATAGATAGATAGATAGATAGATAGATAGATAGATAGATAAATAGATAGATAGATAGATAGATAGATAGATAGATAGATAGATAGATAAATAGATAGATAGATAGATAGATAGATAGATAGATAGATAGATAGATAGATAGATAGATAGATAGATAGATAGATAGATAGATAGATAGATAGATAGATAGATAGATATTTTATTTACAATTTCTAATTCATTTACAAAATTGTTTTACACTTTTAGTTTAAGACATGACTATAAAAGCCGTCTGCCCGAGTTTGACATAACTTACAATTTAAAAAGATTCTTTAATAATAGCTTTTCTATATTTTAATGCTTTTTGACAGTAATTGTGCAGTTTATTCCAATCCGTGCCATTCAAAATCATTTTCATCTCTGATTCTTCCAATACAGGTTTCTTAAAGTATATCCAGAGAACTCTGCCAGAGATTTCCATTCCTCAAAAAACAGTATTCTCCTCTCTATCACAAAACTTGCTATACGCTTGGTCAACCTTCCCTCATCCAAAGACATAGTTTTTGAAATAAAGTTGAAATGCAGTTTTAAAGTTTCTATAAATAAAGGTGAAATTCCTGTCTCTACCCAAGCAACACAATCGGCTCTTTAAGATATCTTTAAAATTACTTTTACAAGAACTTTCAACTCTTCAAACGACAAAGAGTTCTTAGTAAAGTCTTTGTAAGAGCTTATAAAGATATAGCTTTTTTATTGATCTTTTAAAGAGGCTTTTAAGATGTCTTGAAGTTGAATGTATTTTGTGTAAATAGTGTGAGCTTGGAGGGAGAAGAAAATATTAAAAAATAATATCTTTCTCTTTTACAGAAATACAAATGTAATACAATTAAAATGAAATGGAATGAACATAAAATATACACATGAATTCTCAATGTTTATTTATCCTTGATTTGTAATTTATTTTATAAGGGATACTAAACCTATATTATTAGCTTTAATAACTAGTAATTTGATATGCAGGACAAGATTTATTTGGAAATTGCATATTCTACCCCACATAAAACTAACGAACAAACACGTACCAAAAAAGGAAATATAATTTGAACTGAATCACAAAGTGTTATTTACATAAATAGTGTATGTAAAGTGTGAAAATTAGCTGGGTTTCTTTAAAATCAATAAATTAATAATAAAATGGTGCCTCATTTTCTGAAGTGTACGAAATGTTTTTTTTTTTTCTTCTTCTTATGGATTTTGGATAACTTTATTGTGAAAGTTAAGAAAATAACAAGAAATATTGTGAACATGTCAATATGATGTCGATGGATTTATAAATCTGTGAAAAGTCGGAAGTTTTAGATTTTATTTTCTGTTCCGAAAAAATGCGATTTTGGGCTTTTGGTTACTACTCGGAGTGCAATATTCTTAAAATGTCAAAATAAAATTTGTTACTTGGTTACTTCCTTCTATATGCAAATACAAAATTTGTATTCCATACTTTTTCCCTACGTTTCGTCGTAATTTCACGACTTCATCAGGGGTTGTTTTTTAAATCTGTATAGACTTAAAATTAATCCTTTACACTTTAAAAATTTTTTGAAGGTAAACTTACATGAAAAAAACGTTTGTTGCATTTAATGATAGTTATTGATAAGTGATGACAATTTTTTATATTAAAATATTAAGTTTAATAATTTGTGTGTTTCTAATAATTACATTTTATGTAGAATTAAATTTAGCAGTGTCACCCTTTACGAAAATGTTTGCATTTTATATAAATACGCTACCTATTTGGAAAACGGTTTAAAGTGTTTTTTAAGTAGTCAATAAAACATCTTGCCTATAAACTCTTTCACTAAGAACCAAATCCCTCTTATTAATTTCATAATAAAGAGCTGTCAACAAAATTTAAATCTTAATAAAGAATCGTCAAAGAGTTAAAAAAAAACAGCTGTGAATAATTTTGTTTGTCAATGTGAATTTGTGTCTGCCTGTTTTGATGATTTTTTTTCCATTTAACGCTCTTTTAAACCAACCAAGATGAAAAAATCGGGTCGGCAACAAACATACGCATTTCAAAATTAATTTACGTGATAATAAAGGAGAACGCCCGATTGCGATGGAATTTCCCATAAAAAAGCGATGACCGACGATAAAAATGTTTTCAACAATGAGTTTCACGTTGGTTTGTGGAGAACCTTTTTGTTATTTTATCCTAATTAATTTTCAATTCATAGGTTTCCAATAAATTGTTTGGATAATTTTAATTGTAATAACGCAAAAATTACATATCAAAGAACAAATAAAAACTCAAAGATGATAAAATTTGTAACAAAAAAAAATATGTTTCTATACTTTGTCTAAAGATAAAATAAATACTAATTGAAGATGAAATGTTAAGCCTTCATAAAGATGTTTTAATAAAAAACATCTGAAAAACATGTTCAATTAGTATTTCAAAGAGGAAAAAGAACTACTCTTAATGCGCTGTGAATATGGTCCATTTAAAGCCGTTTTTAAGAAAATCTTTAAAGGGAAAATATACTAATATTCAAAAAAGAGGTTTTGAAGATGTTTAAAAGACGGTTTCTTAATAGTTAAATGTAGTAAAGTGGAATGGTTTAAAAAAGATTGAATCAAGAGGCAGTTACGATATGATAAATAAAATTTGTTACTTGGTTACTTCCTTCTATATGCAAATACAAAATTTTTATTCCATACTTTTTCCCTACGTTTCGTCGTAATTTCACGACTTCATCAGGGGTTGTTTTTTAAATCTGTATAGACTTAAAATTAATCCTTTACACTTTAAAAATTTTTTGAAGGTAAACTTACATGAAAAAAACGTTTGTTGCATTTAATGATAGTTATTGATAAGTGATGACAATTTTTTATATTAAAATATTAAGTTTAATAATTTGTGTGTTTCTAATAATTACATTTTATGTAGAATTAAATTTAGCAGTGTCACCCTTTACGAAAATGTTTGCATTTTATATAAATACGCTACCTATTTGGAAAACGGTTTAAAGTGTTTTTTAAGTAGTCAATAAAACATCTTGCCTATAAACTCTTTCACTAAGAACCAAATCCCTCTTATTAATTTCATAATAAAGAGCTGTCAACAAAATTTAAATCTTAATAAAGAATCGTCAAAGAGTTAAAAAAAAAACAGCTGTGAACAATTTTGTTTGTCAATGTGAATTTGTGTCTGCCTGTTTTGATGATTTTTTTTACATTTAACGCTCTTTTAAACCAACCAAGATGAAAAAATCGGGTCGGCAACAAACATACGCATTTCAAAATTAATTTACGTGATAATAAAGGAGAACGCCCGATTGCGATGGAATTTCCCATAAAAAAGCGATGACCGACGATAAAAATGTTTTCAACAATGAGTTTCACGTTGGTTTGTGGAGAACCTTTTTGTTATTTTATCCTAATTAATTTTCAATTCATAGGTTTCCAATTAATTGTTTGGATAATTTTAATTGTAATAACGCAAAAATTACATATCAAAGAACAAATAAAAACTCAAAGATGATAAAATTTGTAACAAAAAAAAATATGTTTCTATACTTTGTCTAAAGATAAAATAAATACTAATTGAAGATGAAATGTTAAGCCTTCATAAAGATGTTTTAATAAAAAACATCTGAAAAACATGTTCAATTAGTATTTCAAAGAGGAAAAAGAACTACTCTTAATGCGCTGTGAATATGGTCCATTTAAAGCCGTTTTTAAGAAAATCTTTAAAGGGAAAATATACAAATATTCAAAAAAGAGGTTTTGAAGATGTTTAAAAGACGGTTTCTTAATAGTTAAATGTAATAAAGTGGAATGGTTTAAAAAAGATTGAATCAAGAGGCAGTTACGATATGATAATTTTGTTTGAAGACCTCTTGAAGAGTTTATGTGTTGCTTGGGTACTAATACCATATTGTTTGGCGAGCACTGTGGTAGCTTAAAAATTCTGTTCGAGAAAACCCGGAGTAGTCTTTCTACTGTATCGTATCGCTTACATCCCCACACCTGCGCTCCGTACAGCATTATTGATTTTGAGACAGCCTGGAAAATGTGATATTTTATTTTCACCGATATATGCTTATCTTCCAGACAGTTTTTCCAAGCCGCTCTAATAGCTGATTTGGCAGAAGAAAGTTTCTCCTGGAAATGATGTTCCATGTTCATGTTGCTGGTAATATTTATACCTAAGTATTTGTAGGATTTCACTTTTTCTATTTCCTGTCCATCAAGATTCCACTTTTCGTTTCTGGCGTACCGTCCTCCGCCTTTTCTAAAAACCATCGTTTTGGATTTATTGAAATTAATCTTCAACCTCCATTCCTCACAGTATTTTTGCAGCTGAGTAATCATTCTTTGCAACCGTTCCGGCGAATCTGCAAACAACACCAGGTCATCTGCGTACAACAAGACTTTAATTAAAATCCCACCAATACGAACACCACCACATAGATAATGTGAAATGTCGTCTATATACATAACAAATGCTTGCGGGCTTAATTTGCATCCTTGTTTAACACCTGTGATAGTTTCAAAAAAATTCTATAATTGATTACCATCCCACACTGCAGAAGTAGTCTTTTCATAAAGCTTTTCTTGTAAATTTCCGAATTTTCTCGATAGACCTGTATTATAAAGCTTGCAGAATAGTGCACTTCTGTCCACCGTATCAAATGCCGCTTTGAGATCAACAAAGAAGGCATAAAGTTTCTTCTTCTCTCTTATAAAGTTCTGAGCTAAAGTAGTTATGATAAAGATTTGATCTATTGTCGAGTAGCTTCTCGTTTGCATGTTATCAAATTCAATAGTTGTAACGATTGGTAGATGGTCGGAAAAGCTTTGTGATTGTACTTCAAAATTTTGTATCAAGTTGTTCCATTCTCCTCCACTTAATATTAAGTCAATGACTGAGCTGCCTTGGGCACCAACAAACGTAAAATCACCTTGTGGATCTCCTTCAGAGCACCCATTTTGTATTTAAAGACCGTACCCTCCACAGAAGTTCAATAGTTTAGAGCCTTTTCCAACTAAAACCAAGTTTTTCGAGTTGAAGACGCTGCTGTGTGCCAGTTCTTGCGTTGAAATCTCCTGTCAATAAAATATTCGTTTGATGTTGTAAGTTATTGATGATATCACTTAATCTTTGTAAATCGACTCCCCATTGCGGTCCTTGAGATCCATTTAAATATACAGGAATAATATAGTATTTACAGCCAGGTGACATCGGATAATGAATGATAAATATTTTATAACCACTTGATTCCTGAAATTCTATTTTAATATCGCTTATGTTATTTTTATATCCATAAGGACATCCACCGCTTGCACGCCCCCTACCGCTATTTCTGATTCCTGATATCCAACATAGAACATAATTTTCAAAATATTTCACATAATTTTTTTCTTTTCCTTCTAAAAGATGTGTTTTTTGTGTAGGCCACTTATATTACAACTTAAAATTCTAAAGTTAACATTTTTTAATAAATTTTTTCTTAAGACAACTATATTTGGGCAGACGGAAATATCCTAAGATTTATTTGCCGTAGTGGGAACACTGATGGCAGACATTTTAAATTGGTTTGTGCCTTGACTAAGCGCAGCTTCAGATATTGTCCTCCTAGACGGCGCAGCTGTCTCATTGTAGTCTTTATGACAGCCAACTGATCTATTGACATTGACATCCATATGCATGTTGTTTACAATTTTGTAGTTGTTTTACATGGTTACTCTAAGGTCTAGTCTTGACTCTTTTCGAAGATAATCGCAGTTTATTGAAAAATATGCACAACAGATATGAAAAAATGCAGACTAAATTTTATTGCATTAAAAATCTGTTGTACCTTTCACAATAAGAAGCAAAAATGCCAAAAATACAGATTATTGTTTTCCTATAAAGTTAAATAAATATGGCTCACCTCTCCTTTTCACTGTGTGGAAAACTTAGTTTTATTGTTCCATAGAACGGTTGCTATTTTTGACATTTCTTTCCCAACCAGCTACGAAAATTCATTTAAAATAAACAAGTAAAATGGGTACCTACATTATTGAAGTATTTCTTATTCGCCAGTATGTGGAACGCGTTCTGATGTTGTAGATTGCGAAATTGTATTTGACAGTTCGCAGAAGCTTCTTGTTGGTCACGTAGAACAATATTAAAATGTAGTTTTTTTGTTATTCAAATTAATTTTTGGTAGTATTTTCTTTTAAAATTTTGAAAATAAGATTATTTATTCACCTTCTCGAAAAGTTCAATTCAATCAAATCAAGTTGATATTTCCTCTTGAAAACATTTAATCGCATTCGGATCTCATATATGCAATGCACTTAAACCTAGTACATACTCGTGAACCCATACAAATTTCGCTTTTACATTCACGCATCAACGTGCTCGTGAAGCTGAGTGGAGAGTTTTCATTCACGGCAAATTCACGAGCAAAATTTACGGGAACCCATGGTTAAGCTTTGACAGTTGAATAAAAGAAAAAAAATTATGCACAGTTTCAGTTTCACATTCCTCATTTATTTTTACTTTGTTCTTTGCTTTTAGAATTTAAATAAACTTGAAAATTGAAACAAATGCAACAATGGATTCTTTCCTAATGAATTTGCACACCAAAGATTATTTTGTGCTAGGCATTTCATGCATTGAGGTGTCAAACGTCAATCGTTAACAACGCATTCAACCATTGATAAATGTCAAAGGTTCACTTTCTCCACAGGCGAATGTTCACTTCACGTCTTCACGAGAAAGTATCTACTAATACCAGGCTTTAAATTCACAATGCAAATGGATAAATTTTAATGTCAAATTAACATTTCTTAGATTTAAGAGACAAAAATTAAATATTGCAATAAGGTAATATGAAAATTTAGCTTGCAAAACGAAAAGAAGGTAGGTAGATTAAGATTTAAAATTGTTCGTTCATGGTTTATGAACTGGTTTCGGATCCAAAACGGACTCGCTTGCTTGAAGGGTGCCTTGTACATTTCACACAAGGAAATAAAATTGCCGGAATTTTTTGTTTGTTTGCATATAAGTTCTATTGGCTGAGCGCACAGTGACCGGGGAATTTTTTTTTCATTCCCCTTACTTCATGCCCTTCTCGCCTAGAAACTCAGCTTCCTTGTGTGAAGGCAGTCTTTAGTGTTTTTTTGTCAGTTTAGCTGAACAGTACGGACAAACTGACAAGAAAACAAAAAAACTATTTTATATCGTAAAATAATAATAGTAGATATAACTACGATTTGTTAATTCTTGGTCCCCTTTTACACAGGGAAACCAGTTGCCGGAGATTTTTTTGACGTTTTCTTTAATTGCCTTGTACCTTTCACACAAGGATACTAAATTTGCCGGAGATTTTTGTTCGTTTCCATGTAGAGTCTATTTTCTGAACGCACATTACGGACAGTGTGAGAAGGAATGTGAAAAAAAATCTCAAACGTTGACCGGGCGATTTTTTTCATTCGCCTTAGGTTAGGTTAGGTTGAAGTGGCTGCCAGCAAGGGACTGACACACTTAGACCATAAGTTGGTCCGTTGTGATACCACGTGAATCTAGAGAGATTTTCTCCCCGCTCGTTAAAACCAGTTGGAGCTTCTAATGAAGCGTGCGAGACTACTTATGTCTATGTTTGTCAGATCACTAGGATCATTGAAGAAGAAGTCTCCGAGATGGAGCCTACGTCTTTTAGATAGGGCAGGGCATGTGCAGAGAAGATGAGAAACAGATTCTTCCTCCTCTTCATACATACAGCTCCTACAAAAATCGTTTGCGAAAACTCCAAGCCGCTTTGCGTGCTTGCCTATAAGACAGTGCCTGGTTATGACACCAATTACGGAGCTGATATGCAATCTGTTCAAAGATATCAAACACTTAGAGCGCCTCACATCTAGCGTAGACCAGATCTGTTTTGTCGCCAGGCAAGTGGTTAAGTTGTTCCACCTAAGGTTTGTTCTCCTTAAAGCATCTTGCTTCAGCAAAAATTTGCATGTAGCTATAGGCATACCGGTGTCTACCTTTTCAGGTAAAATAGGTAGTCTGGTAGTCTTGTTCCAACTTTGGCGAGTTCATCAGCTTTACAATTACCCGGAATGTCCCTATGGCCCGGCACCCAACAAAGGAGAATTTGGAACTGCTGCGCCATCTCTATAAGAGATGATCGACAGTTAAGGGCTGTTTTAGAGTTTGTAGAGACACAGTCGAGAGATTTTATGGCAGCTTGGCTGTCGGAGAAGATGCGGATATCAGAAGTCAATATCACGTTTTCTTTAAGCCAAGATAAAACTTCTTTTATCGCCAAAAGTTCCGCCTGAAACACGCTACAATGGTCTGGAAGACGAAATGCGAGACTTAAATTTAATCTTTCTGAGTACACGCCTCCACCAACCCCATCCTCGGTTTTTGAACCGTCCGTATAAAAGTGAATCGAGTCGTCTTCCAAGAATGTCACGTCCTCCCATGTGGATCGGGAAGGTATGGCAACTTGAAAATTTTTATCGAAACGGAATTGTGGGATGGTGTAGTCAATTATACTTGGAAGTGATCTGTATGAGTTCAGAATAGCTGAGTGGCCTATTTCATTATTGGTCCACTGTGAAGAGGCTTTAAGACGGATTGCCGAACTCGCTGCCGGTTGTTTACTAAATATATCGAGGGGTGTCAGATGAAGAAGAGTGTCCAGTGCCGCGGAGGGAGTAGAACGAAGTGCTCCACTTATACACATGCAAGCTGATCTTTGGACTTTACTAAGTTTATCGCGGTTAATCGCTATATCTAGAGCTGTCCACCATACTGCCACCCCATATGTTAGAATCGGTCTAATTACCGAGATGTATAGCCAGTGAGTAATACGGGGTTGGAGTCCCCATTTACTTCCAATGGCTTTCTTAACTTCTTATCTAAAATAAGACCCAGATATTTAGCTTTGTCGGAGAATGTTAGTGGAATTCCTTTAATGGTGGGAGGATCTATGTGTGGAATTTTATATTTCCTGGAGAAGAGGACAAGATCAGTTTTGTGGGGGTTGACACCCAGTCCACACCGTTCTGCCCAGTCTATTAGCTTGTTTAAGGCATTTTGTAAGAGATCCTTTAAGACAATAGGATACTTACCTGATACGGCGATAGCAACATCGTCCGCATAGGCAATCACTCTGTAGCCCTCCGCTTCCAGGCTTGTAAGCAGTTCGTTTACTACAAGGTTCCAGATAAGGGGAGATAGAACACCGCCTTGTGGCGTACCTCTACTGACTGATCTTTTTGCAGAGAAATCGCCCAGTTTTGAATTGATAATCCTGCTTGTCAGCATTTGATTGATCAGTTCACCAAGCGAACTGTCTACCTTCAGACATGACAGTGCAGATGCGGTTGCAGATGTGTCGACATTGTTAAAAGCGCCTTCTATATCTAGGAAAGCAACCATTGTATATTCTTTATGGTAGAGGGAATATTCGATGGTGCGTACCAAAGTATGTAGTGCCGTTTCCACCGATTTCCCTTTGCAGTACGCGTGTTGAGACTGAGACAAGGGTCTCGTATCAATACTGGTACGTAAGTGAATATCAATCAGTCGTTCAGAAGTTTTGAGAAGGAATGATGATAGACTAATAGGTCTGAGATAGTTCGGATTAACATGGGAGCATTTACCTGCTTTGGGTATAAAAACAACTTTTACTTCTCTCCATGAACTAGGAATATGAGCCAAATTCAAGCAGCTATTAAAGATTATTTCTAAAACAGGCAGCATTATACATGAGCTCATTTGAAGTTCGGCTGGTATTATGCCGTCTGGTCCTGGAGACTTGTAAGGTTTGAAGCTGTTGAAAGCCCACAACAATTTTTCCCTTGTTATCAAACCTTGTGGAAAAGTTAGATTATTGTTAGATCTAATGTGATCAGTACTGTTTAAAGTTTGGGAGCTACCTGGAAAATGAGTATCTAATAGCAGATTGAGTGATTCTTCGCAAGTATTTGTCCAAGAGCCGTCAGCATTTTTCAAACAGCTGGGCATTGCTGGACTGGTTGAGAGGATTTTTCTAAGTCTTGATGCTTCTGAGGTTTCTTCTACTCTGCCACAGAAGGCTCTCCAAGAAGCGCGTTTAGATTTCCTCAATTCTTTTTTATATGATTTTAGGGCCTCTTTATAGGATTCCCAGTCTGAAACTGCTCTTGTGTTTTTTGCTCTATTGAAGAGCTTCCTACAGGTTTTTCTGAGAGGCTCAAGCCCTGAGGTCCACCAATGTGGTTTTCCTTTTCCCCTTATTTGAATAAGTGGACAGGAGATGGCCATTGACTTATTTAAGGCTAACGTGAGGTCATTGACTTTGGTGTCAAGTTCAGTCGTACTAGAGGGAGAACTTAGAAGTTCAGGTTTAATTAAACTATCAAGTGTTTTCCTGTATTTGGACCAATCAGTTTTCCTGAAATTTCGAAATTCTGGTCGGGTAGTGGGAACTTCAACATTCAGACTAAACTGAATGTATCTGTGATCGGAGAATGAATGTTCTTTTGAAACTTTCCAATTCATAATAGATTGATGAATAGTGTCTGAGACTAGAGTTATGTCTAGTACCTCTTGTCGGTTTTTAGTAACAAATGTGGGTTCGTTTCCAACGTTTCTTACTATAAGGTTAGTACTTAAGATATAATCGAAAAGAGACTCACCTCTATCATTGATGTCAGTGCTGCCCCATACTGTATGATGGGCGTTAGCGTCACTTCCAATTATTAGGCGGGTTTTCTGCCGTTCTGCTTCAGTGACTATACTTTCCAGTGTATTACTGGGAAGAGGGCCAAGGTGGTCATGGCCGAGATAAGCTGACACTAGCCCGTACATGCCGTTTGTCGTTTTTAGCCTGGCTGCGGTTATATCCTTGTCGCTGCAATGAGGGAGTAAATATACATTAATGCTACTTTTAACGAGTATGCAAGATCTAGGTTCACCTTTATCTGACGCATAGAGTAAGTAGTATCCAGGAGTTCCAAGTCCCTTAAACAGGGATTTGACAATCCATGGTTCTTGGATCAGAACGATATCTTCATTCCCCCTGGATAGACGGAGAAGAAGAGAGGCCGAAGCCTTAATGGAGTGTTGGAGGTTAATCTGGACTAACTGCAGCATTTTGGCTACATTTAGGCAGACCAGCCTCCACCACCGTTTTATTAACATCTTCCGAGTCAGAAGAGGAGCCCAAGAGCTCATCCTCACTCAGAACAACCATGTTTAGGTAGTCTTCAGTCTCCATTTCGGTCTGACTGTCAACGTGTGTAGAGGAATGAGCTGTAATAGAGGATGTCCTGGATGCATCCTCTTCCAAACTAGGGAAGGTAATAGATGCAGCCGGGTCCCCAACCACAGGTTCAGGCTCAAGAGGGTGTGGACGCTCGCATTCCGCGATCACCTCATCTTTTTTATATATTCGTAAGGTAATCGTCTCAAAACCAAACCGAATCACACCTTGAGTCTGCGCCAAGGGGGCAAGGGATTCCTTATTGAACACGACGATCGCGCTCCTATAAAGACCCCTTGCCTCCTCCAGCTTTGCGACTTTCCAGTTATGAGTCGGCAGGGATGGATTGCTGAGTTTGATTACCTGGAGAATATCATCCATGCAGGAAGGTTCAGCTGGAATCCAAGTTTCATTCATTCGCCTTACTTCTTGCCGTTCTCGCCTACAAACTCCCAGTTTCCAGCAACTCAGTTTCATTGTGTGAAAGCAGTCTTAGGCTGGTATTCACCGGGCAATCATAACTTAAGAGCCTCATGAACCTATTCACCAAGCAATATTAATGGACATTTACGAGCGCTCGCAAAAGTTATGAGTGGTCTCGAGCACTCCTAAGTTACGAGCGCTCTCTTCGAAAGGTTGTCCGAAAACTTTCGCAATAAAACCTCCCTTCTCCCCAAGATAAACAGAAAAAAGGATGCTCATTTGATACACCCAATTCGCCATCATGGTATTTCTGGGTATTTCTATGACGTCACAGCTCACAATCATCTTTTGTTATTATTTTTTGGTTAAAGAAGTCAAAATTAAAGCATTCAAAAGAGTTATTTTTTGATGACAATAGAAGAATATAATATTGTAATGTTAAATTCTTAAAAAAACTACTACCTATTATTTTTGTTCAGAGATTATACCTATTTATAGACAAAAGTAAAATATGTCTTTAGTTTATTGATATTCTCTTGGCGTCTGCCTAGCTAGCTGTCTTTCGTTTCCAATTGGGAATGTTTGCTTGGTTTTTCGAACATTTGTCTCTCATATTCAAACATTGGCTCTCTTTTTCGAACATGGACAAATACTTATGAGTGGTTGGTGAATTGCACAAATAATTTCCAAGTTAAGAAGCTCATAAAGTTAAGAGCAGTTTATGAGTGAGCGGTGAATACCAGCCTTAGTCCTCTTTCACATAAAGAAACTGAGTTGCCAGCAACTGGGTGTTTGTAGGCGAGAAGGACAAGAAGTGAGGGAAGGTAAAAAAATCCTCCTGGTCAACGATTTGACTGCTTTCACCCAAGGAAACTGAGTTGTTGGAAACTGGGAGTTTGTTAACGAGAAGGGCAAAAAGTAAGGGGAATGAGAAAAATCTCCCCGGTCAACGATTGAGGAGATTTTTATCACATTCCTTCTCACACTGTCCGTAATGTGCGTTCACCTAATAGACTTTATATGGAAAAAACAGAACCTCCGGCAATTCAGTTTCCTTGTGTGAAAGCTACTAGGCAATTAAAGGAAAACGTCAAAAAAATCTCCAGCAACTGGTTTTCCTGTGTGAAAGGTGACTTTGAAGAGATTTTGGTCGCATTCCTTTTCAACCTGTCCGTAATGTGCGTTCAAACAATAAAACCAAACAAAAATCTCTGGCAATTTTGTTTCTTCATGTGAAAGGTAAGCACAATACAAATAAAGGTTAGACCGCACACAACTGCAGCGGAACTACACTTCACGACACGGCAAAATATTATTTGTATGAAATTGTATGAGCTATATCGCACTAAGCGGCAACTTAACTTCATAAAATTTCATACAAATTATTGTAAATCGCAGTTCCGCTGCAGTGCAGTTCCGCCTAGTGCGGTCTAACCTTAAAGGAAAACGTCAACAAAATATAGAGAAACTCTTTTCCCTGTGTGAAAGTGGACTTACTGAAACTGTGCCACAAGTACTGTAAATAAAGAACACGCAACGATGCGTGCGGTTAAAACACGAAGACCCTGTTTAGACTGTGACTGCTCATTACGTTGTAAAAGTCATGACCTCATGATTCTGATTGAACATTTGGGAATTGGAACATTTGGTTTTGGACACCATTTAATCTTATTTTATATGGAGTTCAAGTATTTAAGTCAAAAGAATTAATATTATGAAATAATAATGGAAGAAATTGCATGTGTGGCAATAATGTCTGCTTTAGTAGATCTGATTTTATCAGAGATAGCAGAAAAATAATAAAAAAACGAGCTTTTGAAGAAGGCGTGGAAAAGCTCCTATCAACTATTGCTTGAAAAAGAACTCAGTTTGGAAGATACAGATGCATTTCGCCGATATCTTCTACTCGACGAAGATTGCTTTTTAGAATTGTTAGGGATTTCCGAAAGTGATGCACTTCTAAGAGCTGCAATTTCTGCTACGGAAATGTTAGTGATATATGTAAATGTATGCTTAAGACTTCTAGCGATACGGGTGAATCGTATATTGAAGCTTAAATTATTGAATTCATTATGAAGTTGAATATCCAATCCAAAACGGAAGTCGCAGTTATCACCACTGCATTTTGAAACTAATTTCAGGCTTCTAATGAAGGTATTTATTTAACTCGACACTTTTTTTTCAAATATTCTTAAGTGCCTTTCACATGAGCTGCCAACTGTGTATCCGAATAAATCTTTTAAGCAATTTCATGAGAAAATATCAACTTAATTTTATTTAATCTTTTTTCCAAAATTTTAAAAGAAAGCTCAACGAAAAATGTCAAAATTGGTGTCCATTCGTAAAACGTAGTTCGCAATCGCAATTCTGTTTCATTTGCAAAGGCATTTCCGTATTCTGTTCCACATGTAAATGAAATTTCAAAATTGGCGTCCATTCGTAAATCTTCTTCTACACATTTTTTACCATTTTCATGTGAATAAGAAATCCTTATTCCTTTGGAATCATCTGGTTGATAGGCATCTCGTGAACGGGACGGCTTAATACAAATAGATGGGACCACCAAATGTGGATGGGCGTCCAAAAAGTGGACTTGGCGTAAAAAAAGCGGACAGGTCGTTTAAAAAGTGAACAGGGCGTCCAAAAAAGAGACAAGACGGCCAAAAAGTGGACGGGACGTCCAAAAGGTGGACGCGGTGTTCAACAAGTAGACAAGGCATCAAAAAACTGGACGGGCGTCCAAAAAAATGGAAGGGACAGCCAAAAAGTGGATGGGGCATCAAAAAAGTGTTTGGCACAGCCAAAAAGCGGATAAGACGGCCAGAGAGTGTACGGAACGACCAAAGAGTGGACGGGAAAGCCAAAGAGGAGACATGACAGCCAAAAAGAGGGCAGGACGGCCAAAAAGTGGATGGGATGGCCGGAAAGTCGACGGGACGGGCAAAAAGTAAACGGGAGGGCCAAAAGAACGATGGGACGGCAAAATATTGGACGGGACTTCCGAAAAGAGGACAGGTCGTTTAAAACGTGCATGGGGCGTCCAAAAAAGAAACCAGACGGCCAAAGAGTGAATAGGGCGTCCAAAAAGTGGACAGGACATCCAAAAACTTTCCGGGATGGCCAAAATAAGAAAAAGGTGGATGGGGTGTCCAAAAAGTGAACGGGACGGCCAAAAAGTTGACGGGCGTCCAAGAAGTGGGCAGGGCGTGCAAAAAGTGGACAGGTCGTATAAAAAGTGGTTGGGCGATCAAAAAAGGGACGGGATGGCCATAAAGTGGACGTGGCGGCCAAAATGTGGACATGGCGGCCAATAAAGTGGATGGGTCGGACAAAAAGTATGTAGGTAGAGATGATGGCCACAAGCATCCTCGCTTGATGACCCAATTAACGCTGTAATTTGTAATCCACTGTTTTAATACAGACAAAAAGTATATTGCAAGCGAAATTACTTGAAATATTGGCGCGGCGCCGCAGCCGGCCGCAAACAAATATTAGCATTCATGTACTAGTCATTAAGAAAATTGATATCTTTTAAGAGAACTATAGAAGGGAGCGGACCATTTACCCACAGAATTGAATTTACTCAGCGCAACGATGGAATAAAATGGCATACGATTTGGCACAAAAACGAACCACACTAGTCGGGTTTCTAGAAGCTTATGACCGATTTTTTCTACGAAAACCCGTAATACCTACTTACTTAAGCAAAGCAGGACTCAAATGTTCCTCTTGTGACTCTCAAATCCCGATAAAATCATATTATGTCAATTTGATTCTCAGCAATAGCTGTCTTTATCACATTATGTATTAGATATAAAATTTAGGGTACATATGTATGAACAATTTCTAAGGAGGTACAACAAATTTACAGAAATATTACTATACATAGGTCTGAAATATATTGCCCACCTAATCGCGGACTTCAATTTCAAGTGCTTTAAGTACTATCTTTTTTTGCAAACAATTCTTTTTTGTTAGTTAAGGTCAGGAAACAACAGAAAACAATCTTCAAACGATAGTGGGCGTCAAAAGATCACAAAAGTACAAAAGAACAACTGTTGCCTCAGTGATAATGAGCCAATATAATAAATAACTCACATAAACTTATAACCTTTTTTATTTTCAATTATTATTAAGCTGAGATAAAGGCTGAGTTCCAAAAAGTTCTGATGCAGCAGCAATACTTTATTGATGTGCATCTGTTGCGCAAACATGCTGTTTTTGCTTTGTAAACATTTTCACGTTTCAGTTTTGGAAGATATGACTTTGTATCAAAAGCGCATCTGATGCAATTCGGAACTTAGCCAAACTTTCAATTTCCAGTTCATCTATTCGACTACAAAGTATAGAAATAATAATTCCTAAAGCTTATCAATTTGTCACCAACTTATCTATTCAGTATTATAATCATTGTGAGGGTTAAACTAAACAAAATATAAAGTGAGCTTTAGCTCGACCGATTGCTTCCTCTATGATGTGACGAATAAAATTATATAGATTTATCTGTCAGTTTCTATTTCTGATGTGTAATCGCTTTTATGTCTACACAAAATAAGTTGTCGCAATTTGATTATTGAAAAACGACACTTAAAGTTCACACTTATTTTAAACCACACATCACTAAACGGCTTGGTCCAAGATCTATTTACAGCGCTAAGTCCGTTTGTTATCTCGAAAATGATGTGATTCTCTTAGTAAATCTACCGCTTGCTTAGCGACAATTTGTTTACAATTCTAGCGAATCAAAAATATCGCCCGGCGGCTTTCGAGTTGTCAACCGTTTTGTTTAGGGTATATCCCCCCACACACATAATACTCGACACTTCTTCCTCATAAGAAAACGCCTTGACTGACATCATCTACTTCGAACGATTTCTAATGAAGCGTCATTATGTCAACTAATGTTGACACCCGGTCTGTGGGTCATAAGTCTCGCTCGTTCAAATTTAAACAAGAGTTCTTATACTACTTCTTGTCGAGGACTAACATTAGAGAACTTCTTGGTTCTTGCGCGGCGGACCCACCGCACTGCCGTCAACAAGACAAGATGTGAGACACCCTCAATTGCTTCCTATTTCCTTAATAGCCTCGTGCCACAATGTTTCGCATGGGCAGTGCCGCACTTTTTCAAAAAGTCAGATGGGTAGTTGCTTAAGGGTTTTGTTGTGCATTTTCTCTAATAGGGGGCGGCTCTTTGATAGGACAAATTTTAATTTTTCTTTGACTTTGATTCCACGGAAAGAAGTTTTCTTGTTTTGCCTGGGATAAATTTGTTGGAACTGAGATATTCTAAAGCCGATTTATTAGAGTTAATCGGGCTTTAATCGACCTTACTAGATATTTATAAGTTCTACTGTTAGCTAAATTGATAGGTTTTCCTTATCAATAGCTAAGGTTGAACTTAACTTAAAGAAACATATATAATATCAAAGTATCTACAACTTGAGGTAGCGTTACAATCTTGATGAGTGTTGACTGATGACTAACCAGTGATTAAGGCCGTGTAACTTAAAAGCAACAAACCAACGTGAAATGACCTCAACGGATTTTTGAACTCATGGGTAAAAAATTGATCACAAAAAGGTAAGTGTCTTCAAATACACAAAAATAAAATTTTACACTCCGGTTCAAATAATTAGGTCTATTAATTTTAAACACTAAAAATAAGGATCAAATTGGCTAAAAGGGAGTGGCGGACTTTTCTTACAGTTTGAGGCCTATTTCAGAACAGGGGTCGCTACCTTTCTGACTTAACCAAGAGATTTACTTTTATGACACAATGACATAACTTTGCGCCATCAAATAAAACAAAAATTGTGTACCACTTCGGTAAGGTCGATTAGGTCCTTAGTTTAAGTGTTTTAAATTAATAAGACATAAGCATTCCAACCGGGGTGTAAGACTGGCGTTTTTAAAAACGATGGTCCTCAATCTTTCTGCGACCAAAGTTTGTCCATGTACCGATGAGATGAAAAAATTACGTTGCCCGATCTCGGTCTATAACAAAATCATGCACCGAAGTGTATTCGGAGGGCCCTCAATCTTCCTGTTAACAAGCTTTCTTCCGTGTTTATGTGTTCTTGGTTTATTACAAAACAATGCGGTGTTCCATACCATACTAACCATACAAAATTGGATTGCAGGCATTCCATCTTGAGTTACCCCTAAATTTAGCCATGGTTAACCTTGAACCTGCTTAAAAACTTATTCTAAGATCCTGTTTTACAAATGCGGTGCAGCATTTGAACCACAGATTATATATTTTTAAATCACTGATTTTTTGATCACGGCTTAACTGAGGTTCAAACAGGGTTCGTGTATGGGGTTTGCTTTTATACTTGGACGTCCTTAACCATGGTAAGGTAATACAAATTGGTGAGTTAAAAATAATTGATCTTCTTATCGTATGCTAAACCACTGTCCCTGAAGCTACGTTTCCACCGATTTAAACGCCAAACGTCATTTTCATTCCTTGACAGATAAAAATGTGAAAGCTTAACTCGAGTTTAACTTAGACTCTCGGATGATCTCCCATTGAAAAACTAGGCCTAAGTTGTACATATATTTCAACCGAAAATAAACCAGGGCCACAGTTGTGCAACTGATCCGCAGATTAAGATGTTAACCCACTGATTTTGGTGGAAGAACAAGGTTTCAAATAGGTTTCAGTTATGTCATAGAAGCTGATTACATGCTTGGGCTCTGGTTGAATCTTAGTTAATCCAAAAAAATTGATGAGTTGTACAACTGGTGCGAGCTTAACCATGAGATAGATACGTTTGATTTCGCCCTGAAAAATTGAGCCGTCTAAATATAAAGAAGTCTTTAACCGGAAATCACAAAAAGGTAAGTGTCTTCAAATACACAAAAATAACATTTTACACTCCGGTTCAAATAATTAGGTCTATTAATTTTAAACACTAAAAATAAGGATCAAATTGGCTAAAATGGAGTGGCGGACTTTTCTTACAGTTTGAGGCCTATTTCAGAACAGGGGTCGCTACCTTTCTGACTAAACCAAGAGATTTACTTTTATGACACAATGACATAACTTTGCGCCATCAAATAAAACAAAAATTGTGTACCACTTCGGTAAGGTCGATTCGGTCCTTAGTTTAAGTGTTTTAAATTAATAAGACATAAGCATTCCAACCGGGGTGTAAGACTGGCGTTTTTAAAAACGATGGTCCTCAATCTTTCTGCGACCAAAGTTTGTCCATGTACCGATGAGATGAAAAAATTACGTTGCCCGATCTCGGTCTATAACAAAATCATGCACCGAAGTGTATTCGGAGGGCCCTCAATCTTCCTGTTAACAAGCTTTCTTCCGTGTTTATGTGTTCTTGGTTTATTACAAATCAATGCGGTGTTCCATACCATACTAACCATACAAAATTGGATTGCAGGCATTCCATCTTGAGTTACCCCTAAATTAAGCCAGGGTTAACCTTGAACCTGCTTAAAAACTTATTCTAAGATCCTGTTTTACAAATGCGGTGCAGCATTTGAACCACAGATCATATATTTTTAAATCACTGATTTTTTGATCACGGATTAACTGAGGTTCAAACAGGGTTCGTGTATAGGGTTTGCTTTTATACTTGGTCGTCCTTAACCATGGTAAGGTACTACAAATTGGTGAGTTAAAAATAATTGATCTTCTTATCGTATGCTAAACCACTGTCCCTGAAGCTACGTTTCCACCGATTTAAACGCCAAACGTCATTTTCTTTCCTTGACAGATAAAAATGTAAAAGTTCAACTCGAGTTTAACGTAGACTCTCGGATGATCTCCCATTGAAAAACTAGGCCTAAGTTGTACATATATTTCAACCGAGAATAAACCAGGGCCACAGTTGTGCAACTGATCCGCAGATTAAGATGTTAACCCACTGATTTTGGTGGAAGAACAAGGTTTCAAATAGGTTTCAGTTATGTCATAGAAGCTGATTACATGCTTGGGCTCTGGTTGAATCTTAGTTAATCCAAAAAAATTGATGAGTTGTACAACTGGTGCGAGCTTAACCATGAGATAGATACGTTTGATTTCGCCCTGTAAAATTGAGCCGTCTAAATATAAAGAAGTCTTTAACCGGAAATCCGAAATTTTGTTTTATTTTGAACATGAAGATTTTTGACTGGAATTTCCTGCAGGTCTCCATAAATCTTTAATCCAGCCCTGCTTATGGGGATTCTCTGCGCTGCGCCGCGCCATTCGAATTCGAAGCTTCATCATTTTAGCCAGCGCAGCAAAAATGTGCAAGGGCAAGCAACTATGTTTTGGAATTGGAGATGAAAATAAATAAACAAACAGAAGTTGATGTGGAGAGAGAGCGTTTAGCCGGCAGTTGAGCACAAACGGGCAAAAACAATTATAGTTTTGAAGGGAGAGACCAAGACCAAGACTATTGGCAAGTTTGGTTATGTCAAAATGCGGCACGCTGTCATCATCGAATTCGAGGCCATCTGTCGACGCACATAAAGTGGTGTCGCGTTATTTATGGATATAATATAGGTTTACTCATTGGGGATTCCGATGATACAGGGAGTAAATATTGTTGTTCATGTTCATGTCCATTGTTTTATTGTTTTCCGATGATGATGATGATGACCAAAGGAGCGCAGTTCATATAAGTACGTACCTATTTGTTTATTTATTTTTGAAAATGAGTCCACAGCGCTGTTTTAATTGTTTAGCTTGATGGGGGCCAACGAAAATGATACAACGAACGCAACGCCAACGTTTAAAATAGAATATCGATAAGGGATACCTATTGTTTTGGGGTGACTTAAGTTAGGGGAATTTTATATTGACTCACGAAAGTAGTTATAGAGTTGTTTAGTCATAAATTTAAGGCCATGTTTGCGTTTATTGAGGTAAGGGTTGACATTAATTAAATAGATGATGACAAGTTCCCGTATGCTATTTTAGTTTTTAAATTAGATTTCGAATATGTTCATATGTGCATTTTGGTGCCTCTTTCCATATTTTGAATTTGATTTTTAGTGTTGACTTTGATTTATGGTAAGGGAATTAAATATTGAAACCAAAACTAGTACTAAACTACATAAAATTTTGAACAAAAAAAAAAATTCAAGACAAAAATTCATATTCTTTTTCTCAATTATCAGTTTGAAAGAAAAAAAAGCAAAAACTATTCGTTAAAATAACTTTATGTGGCATGAGTACGATAAATTTGGCGCCAAATATTAACAACGGTTTTTTGTAGAAGAGTCAAAAACAAGCATTTTTTACTATCTCACTCCGTTTATGAGGTAGGGGAAATTTAGAAAAAATGATGTAAAATGGAAAAAATTATTAAAAAACAACGGCAACACTAATAATAAAAAACTATACCGGCTTTGAAATCCAGAAATCTGTTCTGAATTATTCATACCTACAGTTTTTGAAAAATTTGCATGCAAGCTCAAAAGTTTGATAAAAAAATGAAAATAAAAAATTTTAGACCAATTTTTTCAAAATTGTGAAATCAAGTGCTTAATTGGCTTCCAGTGGTCAATGCTTATATTAATATTGAATCGAACACAAAATACTAAATGGTTTTCAAGTTATTGAGAAAATGACTAAAAGTACCTACTTTTTTATGAGATTTTTAGTTTTTTGGTTGCTTACATAAATAGAGTATTCTAGCACCTAACATTCCGTCGCGCCGTATAAGCAGTAAGGCATGTCGCCCAAGTATTTTGAATGCAAATTGTTTTTGTAAAATATAGGGGTTTTTTTCCTCAATTTTGGGCGATTTCTCCAAACCAAATTTCAACGGAATTTATTGGCAATAGTTTTCTTTAACAATAGCTATCATGGATGGCCTGCTTCGCGGGTTTAAGGATTTTAACTCCCTTTTTGGGTCCTCTGTCCCGCTCACGCGACTCCGTCACTCCGCTTAGGGTATGCTCAGTCGCCAGGCAGGCGCCTATGTTGTCAGTTGGTGTGCTTTCAGTTTATTTGTAATAAACAGTACCTTGGGTTGTCGGCTTTCTTAACTTCCTTTTTGGGGCCTCCGTCCCGCTAAATTTTGAGTTTTAAAGTATTTTTTTTTCAAAAAAAGTACTAACACAAATAACTTGGTTGAAACAAAACATAATATAACAAGTTTCTGGCTTTCAGAAAACCTTTGATTTTAGCACTTAATTTCATAATTTTTTCGTTTTTTTTTTATCAAAATTTTGAGTTTGCATGCGAATTTTTCAAAAACTATTGACAAACATAATTTAATTTAAATTTAAGATTATCTAAACAACAGATTTCTAGGTTTTAAGACCGGTAGGTATAGTACCTACTTCATTGTAAGTGTTGCCGTTGGTTTTTAATATTTTTTTTCCATTTTAAGCCTCCTAAACGGGGTGAGAGTAGTCCGTAGCGTTATGGTTAGTGCGCTCGACTGTCACGCTAGAGGTCTGGGTTCGCTTCCCAGCCTCGTCCACATAAAAACTAAAAAGTTTTTTTTCAGGGCTACTGCCTCTTGCGAGGAATTGACAAATCCTTCAAGAATATCACTTGTCACGAATAAGTGCTTCTCGTCTAGCCGTTCGGATTCGGCATTAAATTGTTGGTCCCTTCCATTCCTGTCGACAGGCGCACACAGGAATGGTTGCGAGTTGTTATTCACTTGGCCCTGGTTCTTCATGAGCCGTTGTG
Source organism: Melangyna quadrimaculata (assembly GCA_949320155.1). Classification (NCBI taxonomy): domain Eukaryota; kingdom Metazoa; phylum Arthropoda; class Insecta; order Diptera; family Syrphidae; genus Melangyna; species Melangyna quadrimaculata. The sequence continues at coordinate 220,188,070 of OX439483.1, read as the reverse complement.
CCACCCCATTTATTTTTTTTTTTAAACGGGGTGAGATAGACCCTTGTCAAAGTAAACAGAATCTTGTTTTTGACCTATCTATAAAAAATTATCATTTTTTGACGCCAAAGTTATCGCAGGTACTCTCCCCAATAAAATTTGCTGTGGTTTAGAGTTATATTCAAACAATGTAAGTATTGCATTCCCCCCCCCCCCTCCTCACCAATTTGCACACTTGAATTTCTCTTACAACTTCATAGGTTCAAATCAGTTTGGTCTTTTGCCAAACAATATTTATACTTCTTAAAACCGACACCTACCACTTCTTCGTCGATTTAAATTTCAAGTCCGCATTTATGACAAACAAGCAACGGCGTATACAGGGGGGGGGTCACGGGGTCATGTCCGCCCCCGAGAACTCAAGATTATTTTGTTGATCTGAAATAGATAGAATAGAAAAAAAAATAAAGTTGGTTACTTAGAAAGCTAGTAGGATTTTCGATTGTTAATTGAGAATTTTAATATTGGTAACATCAATTCAATAAGAAATTTAATTTTCATGGCAATGGAATACGTACGTAATTTTCTCAACCGATGATGCTTAGATGTTATTACTCGTACCTCAAATTTAACATAACAACAAACTTCTCATATGATCTTCAAATCTTAAAATATATGCATGTGCTAGTTTCCATTTTGAGATGAAAGCCAAAACCTATTAAACCAAACAGAAATCAAAGTGCGGAGTTGTTACCAAATTTTCACTCAGTAAAGTAAAAAAAAATAGGATTTTGAAAAAAGAACATTTTTTTTCTGAAAAAAAAAATCTTTAAACACATTATAGAACACATACAGAAATTGTTTTGTTTGATTTTTATATGACAGATTATTTTTAAAAGCAAAAAAGTGATAATTTTCGGTTTATAGTTATTCTAACCAAAAAATATTAATGTTAACGTTAAAGACATTAATATATAAAACTATGATGAAAACCTATTATGAAAGGATTTTTTTTGCAGTTATTCAACATTTACGTTCGACCAATAATGTTATTGATTTGGATGTGGATTACTTTTACAAAGTAACCTATGAATCCCATAATGCAAAAGCCAATAGCTATGGTAAAGGAGATTTTTTGGAACTCCTTGCGGTGAACCGTTTGACCAGTCGGATGAAATCATTGATGAAAAGCGACTAGGCTCGTAGAATTTAACAACTTTGTCCATTATTTTTATCAGAAAGGCATACTGGTAAGAAAGATAAAAAGATGGCGCAGGGTCAAAAGTCCACAGGCCAAAAGTCCATAATGGACTTTTGTCCCACTTTTATGGGTCAAAAGTCCATAAATCAATTGTGAACTTTTGACCCTCTCCGATGGGCCAAAAGTCCATACAAAAATCTTGTGGACTTCTGGCCCATTGATTGTGGATTTCTGACTCACTTGAGTGGATCACTTTATAGATAGTTTTCTTTAACAAAACTGCTTTGAGTGGACCGCTTCGCGGGTTTAAGGATTTTAACTCCCTTTTCGGGTCCTCTGTCCCACTCACGCGACTCCGTCGCTCCGCTTAGGGTATGCTCAGCTCAGTCGTCTGGCAGGCGCCTATGTTGTCAGTCGATCTGTTATTAATGTTTTTTGTACTTAACAGTACTTTGGGGGGCCCGCTTCGCGGGTTTAAGGATTTTACTTCCCTTTTCGGGTCCTCTGTCCCGCTCACGCGACTCCGTCGCTTAGGGTATGCTCAGTCGCCAGGCAGGCGCCTATGTTGTGAGTTGGTGTACTTTAAGTTTACGAATAGTGAAGAGTATACAAATTAATTTTTAATAAAATAAATAAATAATTCTTAATTGTTCTGCTTTTTGCAATACTATAATATGATTTTATTGTGGACTTATGACCCAAATTCTTTCTTAAATAAGGGAATATTGACCCTTTTATTTGTGGACTTTTGACCACGTGAGTGGGTCAATTCTCCACAATACAATTGTGGACTTCTGACCCACCCAAGTGGGACAAAAGTCCATTATGGACTTCTGGCCTGTGGACTTTTGACCCTGCGCCAAAAAGATTAGGTATATTTGATGTACATATGTATTTATTTTGTAAGGTGCCTTTCACTTTTCCATCGGTGGCAGTCTTAGATACATAAATTTTTTTCAAATCAGAGGCATATCAAAATCATTCGTGAACATTGTTCACACTTTTCTTGGAACGCAACGAAAACGAATCTTTGTATTTAATTATAATACGAATTTGTAATGTATTTTAGTTTTTCCACTATTGTAAAAAGAGCAATTTAACCAAGTTGTCATTTTTGAAAATCAGAGCTATTGTTTTCATTTTCAGTAGTGAATATTTATATCTATTTACTTAAATTTAAGAAACAGAAAACATTCACAGTACCTATGATATTTTACTAATTTTTCCTTCATTTCGCTGAAATAAAAACTTTGATAGGAGTAAAATAAATTCTGAATAAAATTCATAACAAATGATCAAGCGAATCCAAACATTTTGTTCCTCAGTATTTTGACAGCTAAACTGAGATTTTTTGTTCAGGCAACTGGAGATTGCTGTATGCTGTTGCTGAGGCCTTCCGAAATAAAAAATGTAAGACCCCTTTCACACAAGGAAACTCAGTTGCCAGAAACTAGCTAGTTTGTAGGAGAGAAGGGTGAGAGGGGAGATTTTTTTTCTTCCTCTTATGCCCTTCTCGCCTACAAACTCCCAGTTGCCGGCAACTCAGTTTCCTTGTGTGAAAGGGGTCTTACATTGAGGAATAAAAGCGAAGAGCGCGTTCACTGGTCCAGCTTATAAAGGTTCGTTCGACCCAGTTGTTTATTTTACTTTTCTTTGGAACCGAAAATGAGGTAACTTTGCAAATACCAAACAAATGTTTTCGTCTCAAATTTGTTAATTTTTTTGTGTAGGTAGCTCATTTCATTTTGAATTGGCTTTGGCAGTTCGAAATATATATTTTCACCGAAATTACCAAACTTGGCATAGTAAAAATTTAGTATTACATTCGTAGTCTGCTATTTCACGCCTACTTTTGATTCTTAACTGTCTTGAAATTAAATGAGTTAAGGTACGATATCTTTTTCCAGGATATGAACGATTTTAAATTATTTTAACTTATTTCTAACAACATTTGAGAGCCATATTATAGTAATATAACATCGTTCAAATGGCCGCCCCGGCTTCGCTGGGTGGCGTGGATTCGAAAGGTCCAGTTTTTGATGACTTTGGCGCATAAATCAGGCTGAATTTGACCGATGGCATCGATTATGTTGTCCTTGAGGGTCGAGGTGGTTTGCGGCTTATTCGCATAGACCTGCGACTTAAGAAAGCCCCACAAGAAAAAATCCAAAGGTGAAAAAATCACACGATCTTGGTGGTCAATTCACGTCGGTCGCCTCGGCGCGAGATAACCATGCCATGAAACCCCTCGTGTAGAATATGTATTGTGTCTTAAGCTGTGTGGCACGTAGCGCCATCCTGTTGAAACCATATGTCTTCAGTGTCCATATCATCCAATTTAGGCCACAAGAAGTTGGTGATCATCGACCTATAGCGATCGCCGTTGACGGTGATGGGCTGGCCAGCATCATTTTCGAAAAAGTACGGACCGATGACGCCTCCATGCCTCCAGCCCAAAATCCACACAAAACAGTAACTTTATTTGGATGCATTGGCACCTCCTGACTCTCGCGTGGATTAGTGTCGTCCCAAATCCGGCAATTTTGCTTATTCACGTACCCATTCATCCAAAGATGGGCCTCATCGCTAAAGATGATTTTTCGACCGAAATTGGGATCATCTTCCAACTGTTCCAAAACATCATTTGCACGTGTAGCTCGACGCTGTAACTCACCATGATGATTTGTCTTTAGTAACTGATAAAAAGACGATATTTTGACCAAAAGTAAAAGAAACAGTATGGCCGCCACGAGCTGTCAAAATCAACCCGTTCCTTTTGGAAAACGCACAGTAAAATATGAAAAAAAAAATATAAGGCACTTGACTTTTAACAAATATTAGTTTGTGTTATTTTTATTTGGTATGACCCCCCCAAGAACTAAAGCTGTATACGCCCCTGGCTGCACCGTCCACTTTTCAGCTGATTCCTCTGATGAAATTAACATGGGCATGTCCTAGGCGGGAAGCACATGCTGAAAATCCGATGAAAATTCGCCAACGAAATTACTACTTCGTTGGAAGTTGTTTATTCACCGACCCAGATGATGAAAAACATGATGGTTGCATAGTCTGTGAATTCACTACATAAATGTATGTGGTTTATTCATCAGTTCAATTTTTTCGATGAAAATGGTAATAAAAATTCAATTATCAAATCACAAGATTAGTGGTAGTTGTTTATTCAGCAACTATAGTTAATTCAATATGCAAAATGTGAAGAAAATTAAATAAATAATAAATTCATTACTCTGTTGTGTAGTGTTGTGAATTTGTAATTGGTTAATTAAAATAAAATATAGAATTAAAACTTTAAATTTAATTAAAGTGAAATCACTAGGTCAGGGGTTGTTGGTTAATCACCACTTCATATGCGAAGTGGTGATTAACCAACAACCTGAAATACTTTGAGACAATCTGAGATTTCCTCATTTTAATAGAAATTCACAAGTCCTCTTATAATATTTACTGTCAGCAGACAACGTCAACACAGAGAACACAAACAAAATCAACTTCTATCAAAACACACAATGGCGGTGCACACTTTACAAAGCATATGAGTGGACATAGACGATGAACTGATGAACTTCTACATGACTTTTCAACAGTTTTTTCATCTTATAATTTTCCATATCAAAAGCAGTTTTTAATTCAACGAAAGAAAGGGTTGTTTTCACACAAAGCAGAAAGTGGGTTCAAATCTATGAACTGAGGAAACATTGCATGACTCTTCACTTACTAAGTCATTACATGTCGTTTCCTTTTATTATCTGGCTAGTGGATTGATTGCTGTTGTTTTGTTGTTTTCTACACACAAAGCGGAAAGTGGGTTCAAATCTATGAACTGAGGAAACCTCCCATGACTCTTCACTCACTAAATCATTGCATGACGTTTCCTTTTATTATTTGGCTAGTGAATTGATTGAAGAATTCAGCTATAAAATTCATTGGGGACGATATTTCCCGCTGGGCGGGGACAGTTTTAAGTGGCAGTTGTTATTAAACACTCCGCCCTTTCTTCGACCAGTTCAACACAAGGTACTTTTTATACGAATGTCAATTTTCCACCACAGTGTAGGTTCGAATATTTGCTGTCTATTTTAATTTCCAATGATTTATTACTATTCATATTTGTTAGGATTATCTAAGTAGGTACAGAAAACATACTAAACTTTTATCTGATCTCAGAATTTTAAACGGATACCTACGCACTTGGTTGTGTTGCCTCAACGACTTCACATGCAATTTCAATTGAAAGTCAAACAGAAACCTACATTTTTGAGCGTCGTATTTATGATTTATTAAATTTTTTTTTCAATTACTCAACTGCGACAAAAAATTGAATGCATGCAAATCAAACAGATTTCAGCATCAGCCTTTTGACACAAGTGAGGAATTTGTAGAAAAAGTTCAAATTTGTGTTACAAAAATATGCATTTGGCATCACATTTATCTAAAATATAATGATTGCTGTGAGAATAAACTCATATTAAATCGCTTTTCCAAAAATTAATAATTTTGAATTCATATTTGGCGCGTTTTATTCGAAAGTATTTCAGATAGCGCGGTAAGACTAACCTCGGTAAGAACACCAAATTCAGAAAGTGTCGATAAAATAGCCATCAACCGGTAAACGGGCTACGTCTAAGAAAAAACTATTTAAATCGAAACGAACATTTTCAGTATAATTTTGTTCAATAATGATTTGTTGGTAGTTCTGATTTTTTCTTAAAACAGTCCCACTTCCGACATTTATTTTAGTTTTTATCTATACACTATTTTTGGGTTCAATAACTTAATAAGCTTCTATTTTGATAAATACAGAAATCGAATTGGAATAAATTGTTATAATTGATCTTATTTAAACTGTACTTAAGTAAAACATGAGTTTAGCGAAACCTCTATGAAAACACCCCAATAATATTAATATACAGGGTGTCCCTTAATTCGTAAATAGTATTTTAGGGCATGATTCTTGATTGTATTCTAAGAAATAAATTGTTCTACCGTAAGGGCCTATCTCCGATTTTGGGGGAGAGTACGATAACTTGGGCGCCGATAACGGATTTTTGTAGGAGGGTCAAATACAAGCATTTTTTACTATGGGAGGGGGGGTCTATCGCGCCCCGTTTAGGAGGTAGGAAGATTTTCGATAAATGACTTAAATGGAATAACAAATACTAAAAAGCAACGACAACACTTACAATGCAAAACAATACATTTTTTAAAAGCCAGAAGTTTGATCTTTAATTCTATATTTAAATTGAATTATTTGTGTCAACAGTTTTCAAAAAATTTGCATTCAAACTCAAAATTTTGATAAAAAAACGCAAAAAGAAATGATTGGATCAATTTAGCTCAAAAGTTTAAAATGGAAAACTAAATTTTCTTTTTGTGGTCAATGCTAATATCAATTTTGAATCGAACACAAAAAACCAAAAGCTTTTATGTCCTCCAGTTTTTGAGAAAATTGAAAATTACTAGAAGTACTTTGATCTTTTTTTGATAAAAATTAATGTTGGGTTGATCTTTGTTAGTAACATAAATATCAGCAATTCATTTAGCGTTACCCAGAATGCACCACGAGGAGGTAGAATTGCAATGCATTCCGCGTCCTAGTCAGTCAGTTTGTGGTTAAGTCAGGAGTTTGTTAAAAATAGTCACGTCAATTATGATGCAGTCATACAGTAGTGCTCAGTTAATGCGATTTTTTCATACATTTACATTTACCATATGTAGCTGTTGACATTGGAAACAAAATATATTCAAAGTTCCTTAAATGCAAACGAAATTTGGCATACACCGAACCTCGCACATACCCCAAATCCTATAGTGAGCCCAAGCAGGGGGGTTGGTGGGGGGCAGCATGCCCCCCCATACATACCTCGCTTTTAAAATGCCCGCCTAATGCTGGGTACTAGCACTTTATTTAAACATCAAATTTTGCATATACCGAACCTCGCACATACCTCAAATCATATAGTGAGCCCAAGGAGGGGGGTTGCAGGAGGGCAGCATGCCGCCCCCCCCCAAACATGCCTCACTGTTTATACGCCGTAAGGCTGGGTGTTGGGAAAGTATGATAATTTAGAGTCAATTTAGAGTCAAATTACTATCAAAATAAGACCACGTAAAACACTCAAGCAAAACATAATTAATTGAATTAAATTAATTATGTTTTGGTAATTTTTAATTTTCTCGAAAACTAGAAGATATAAAATCATTTTGTTTTCGGTTTCTGATTAAAAATTAATAAAATCTCAAAGTTTTGAAAAATTACACTTTAAAATTTTGTTTATGTTTTTTTTCCCAAATTTTGAGTTTGAAAGTAGTTTTTTTCAAAAACTATGGATAGATTTCACTTGATTTAAGAACTGGCTAATAAAAGAGAGTATTGGCTTTCAAAAAAGATATAAAACTTAATTGTAGGTATTACCGTTATTTTTTAATGTTTTTTTTTTTTACTTTTTAGTACTTTTTTCATTAAATTGCCCCTCCCGCCCAAACGGGGGGAGATAAACCCCCCCACCTGTAGTAAAAAATGTTTGTATTTAACCCCTCTACAAAATTCCGTTATCAATTGTCGGCGCCCAAGTTATCGTACTCGTGCCCGATTTTGATATCATTTATCGCGGATTTAAGAAAAGTCTCATTTTGGTGTACCATGATCCATATTTACGGTAATTGCGCTGTTAGTAATAATGATAGAAACTTTGCTTAGGCCTTAATTTTTAGATAAAATACCAGCCTTTGTAAGTGCGTTTAAATAAATTTTATATCTTCTCTGAGTCTTAAGATATTCAGTTTTTAGACTTTTCCAATTTTCTTGCCCATTTTTTTTGACTTTGGGGTCAATTTTCTCCAAAAAATGCGTAATCAACATGATATTTTAACAATTTTTTTGAATGTATGTAACAATACTTAAAATAAAAGACAACTTGGAAAAACAGCGGCAGGTAAATTAAAAAAAAAATGTTTTTTTTTAGCTTTTATACAATGTGTGGTTATCGATAATTTTTATTTTATGTGTGAACTAGAGCATTTATAACAGGTGTTTGAATGACTCCTCTTTGATTTTGTATGCATGTAGAGCCCGTTTTCGTATTTCACCAATATTGATATTAATGATTTAAGCTACTATTTAAATCCCCAATAAATGATATCGAAATTGGAGATAGGCCCTTACTGTAGAACAATTTTTTTCTTAGAATTCACCCAAGAATCATGCCCTAAAATACTATTGATGAATTAAGGGACACCCTGTATATATATTTAAAAAACCTGATGGGTTTCGAGAAATCTTTAAAAATACTGGACTTTTCCCGTTTTTTTTTTGAAAGTCCTTGACCAAATTTAAGGTTTTTTTTAAAAAAATGCGTAAGACATCAAAATGATGCTCTCCACCAAAATTCAGCTTTTAGAAGATAAAATTTGTATTGTGTCATACGAATTTTATTCATTGAGCTCTTAAGATGATTGAGGTCGAAAATTAAGTTTGGTCAAAGTTCAAGTTTATCTTTTAGTTTATAGACAAATGGTGATGTAAATGAACATTTTTTTATTCAGTAAAATAAGTCAAACTATTAGCAAAAGTTTTAGTGTAAAAATTGTCAAAAACAAAAGTAAATTATGGACAGGGTGTTCAAAGTAAAGTTTTTATAAAATTTCGAAAAATAGCCTTTACACGAAAACCGTTATGATTCGATGTGAACAAGTTACCAAATTCTTAAAGCTCGTGACCTGGCCTATCACCATATTCAGTTTAAACCATCCTTTACGGGAAACCCTGTATAAATTTTTTTTTTTTACGAAAAAAAAAATAAAATCAAAGAAAAAGTTATTGATTTTGCTATTTTTAACTTTTTTCAGATTTTGATTTAAACAAACAAATCAAAAAAATATTCAAAATTGCTATTTTAACATGTTTTTATAATTTTTTCGTTTACGGTATAAGAATATAAACAAACCATTACTATATCTGCACGTTTAATGTCCATCTACATTATGGTGTCCGTTGTTTCCCAAGCTCATTTTTTTGGATAGCATACCCCGTCAATCGTAAGTTTATGCCGTTAGAAAAAATTATTGACCAAAAAATCGATCAGAGGTCATTAGCCCGTGCCTCTGGGGTCATATTTTTCCCATACAAATTTGTATGGGAATTTTACACTTTTACCATTTTATTTTCTTTCTCTCGAACTTTTTTTTAATGCAGTTTTATAAAAAAAAAAACTTAAAACTTAATGATAATCAAAAATTGAGTTTATTAAAAATTTTGGTAAACAATAATGTTACAACTTTGTAGCGCTTGCGTAAGCAAAACGAAAAATATCAAACTGTGAAAGGTTTTCGAGAAAATCAAAAACCAAAAATTAAACGCTTGTACTAGAGGTAAAGAAAAAACATTAGCGAAAAGTAGCTTTTCCTTTTTATTATTAATGATTAAAAAAAATCCACTTTGATTAATTTTTATTATTAATTATTAAAAAAAATACACTTTGATTAAAAAAATGTATTGTGGGTATCCAAAAAAAAAATCAAAAAACTTATTTTTTTTTAAACATAGAGTAATGTTTTTTTTTTTAATTTATTTTCAACGACATTTCACGAAATGATGTTTCCAGATTAAAAAATTATGGTTCTTTCATTACAAAGCTAGAAAAAGCGTTAAGAAAAATTAATTCTTTTCTCGAAAACAGCTCCATGATTTTTGATAAAAAAATTGTGTGTGATAGGGTAAAGGCGGGAGATATGGCACCCCTTTTTGATTTTCTTATAACTTTATAAGTAAAAAGGATAATCATTTCAAACATAGATTAATATAATCTGTAGCTAATTAATGAACCAAAAAAAATGGGTTACTATAGGGGAATTCCCAATGCAAAACATATTAGGTCCGATCCTTTACTTTGTGCACAGAAAATCACAAACTGTCAGATCTTGGAGAGCAACGTTGATATATTCTCAAAAATATCATAACTGTGCCAAAGTACGGGAACGCAAATTCAACCAAATTCCGTATTACCTAATGTGCTGGACAAGTAAGGCACGATGTTTGGCTTTCATTCTTTTGCTCTCAAATTGACATTTTGCTGTGCTGTGATTTTCAGTCCGAAGAAATTTCTCGGACTGAAAATCACAGGTAGGGAAAATTATTTACTCTCTCGTGAGCGTTGTTTTTTGTAAAAAAACTATCAAATTATTGAGTACGGGACCGGCTTTGGACTGAAAATCACACAAATGCACAGAAAATCACAGAAATTTAAAGTAAAGGAACGGACCTATTTTTTTTTCAATAACAAAAAAAATTACAAAAATGACAAGTGAGAAAAATGGCACCTACTGGCGATGACGGGTCATATGGAACTTTACTTTTTAAGTGATTTTTTGCCACAGTTGTTGTTGATATACGTAAAATGCAATGGGACTTGACAAATTGTGCACTTCATGCACTCGAAAGTTACAAAAAAACTGTTCTAAAATTAAAACCAAAAATTTATTAGAATCAGGAAGGGGTGATATGGCACCAGTGTAAGTGTAGGTGTCATATCACCCTTTGGACATTGCCACTGTTATTCGAAATTAAAAGAACATTTACGTATGTGCAGTTATAGCGGTAAAAAGAAACAAACAGACACGATTCACTCTTCGTTTTTCCATTCAAAAATCACATTTTATTTGTATTTTCGGTTGTAGTTAAAATATTTAACAAGCTTCTTGGATTTCAACTGCACGCGTTAGAGGCTTGTGTAAAACTTAAGGATAGGGTAAATGCACTAGTATCCGGACAGTGCTAGTGTCCGGACACTTGGTCATTTATTTGAGAAAAATAGGCATATTATGCAATAAAGGTATGAAATAAGTATCAAAATAGCACTGCACTGTAAGAGTTATGCGTCTTTTCAGTGTTGCAGGTATAAGAGAAACATTAAAATGTCATTTTGAGTCTAAAAAAAATAGAGGAGGCGTTTAAAAGATTTAAGTATTTTATGCAGTCTTAATTAATTTATTCTAATAAAAAGTGACTAATTTGCTTTAAAATATTATAGATTTTATTATTTAAAGCATAAAAGTTAATAATACTTAAGTTTTTGTCAAAATATTTGATGTCCGGTTACTGAAACAAATTTTGTTCTTCATTTTCAGTTTCCGGACAGAGTGTCCGGATACTGAAAATAAGAGAAAAATATTAAATGTATGTTTTATTGACCTCAAATGAAAGGTACGCACATTCTACATGATTTAATAAAAGAGAATTGTATTTTTCTCACGGATTTTCAGTATTCGGACAGGGTTTCCTTAGTGAGAAATCGGCTGTCCGGATACTAAAAAATAAAGTCCAGTATCTAAAGTGTATTTTAGATTTTGTAAATTGTAACTTTAATAACATTTCGAGGAAATGATCCTTTAGGTCCTTACGAAATTTAAGGCTCTTGAGGATATTAGAAGATACAAATTAAGCACAATGAAAACAGGTGCTAAATATGACCCTTGAGTGGCCCAACTTGCTATGATTGTTTAAAAGAAAAAAACATTAATTGAAAAAAACCTAACGAAAATTGTGTTTTATAACGAGGAATGAAGTGGCGGATTTAGAGGAGGCTATAAGCGCTTAAGCTGCCCCCCACACAAGTTATTCCTAAAGTATTTTAATGATAGCATGCAAAACATTACAGTGTGTAGAGTTCAAACCAGAGCTCTTGGATTCAAATTTCTATGGTGTATTTGTTTATCAATATGGTGGTTTTGAAAACTCCAGCGCTTCAATTAGGTTCAGTTTATACGTGCAGTAGTGGGTCTAGTACAAACTTTAAGTATTTTTAAACATAAGACGAAACAAAGAATTATAGTTTCTACTTTCTATACATCTGATCCGGCAAGATTTAGACTTAAAAACGGGTTTAAAAAAATTAAATTTAAGTGCAAAAATAACTGATTCATCAAAACCTAAGCAAGGCTCTGAAAATTTTTGGAGCTTAGATCTAAAACTGTCAAGCCTCAAAATGAAGGGTAGATATAGGTAACTTTTAAAGCTTTAAATTGCACGTGTACATAGGATATATGTTCCAACGTATGTACCTACAATCGAATTGTTCGTGTATTAACACGTGTAGGGTCTTAGTTGTACATGTGCTTTTAGTAATACAGCAGCAAAGAATTATATAAAAAAAACTAGTCTTATTTCCCACCAAGGTTCTAATATCCGATGGGAGGTTCAAATAGGAACAAAATACACACCGGTTTTTTAACTACACGTGTACTCTGATTATACATGTATTCTGATTACACGCGTATTTTGATTACAGGTGTATTCAAAAGATGTACATGTTAATAATTTTGTATTCGTATTTTGTGTTCGTAAGAAAAATTGAACTCGAGCTAATAGTTTCCCTAACATTACGATGTTAGAGAACACAAAACAGTGTGTTCGCAATTCTGTCTGTCTGTACCTCGACCTGCAGCCTAAACCACTGAAGCGATTTTCTTCAAACTTCACAAAAATAACGATACCTGCCATATATGTACATTGTACAACCATTATGAAAAAAGTAAATTTGTCTCAAAAATAGCTCTAACGATTTTGATATAAAAATGAGGAACTACTATCAAGAGTATGATTAATATATTGGTGAAAAAAACCTATATCAATATCGGTTATTAACGGTAGGTGCCGATTTTTTGATATTGAAATATCTCACTTACGACGACACCGATTTCAACTTAAATTTTAATACAGGATTTTTAAAATATATGTAAAATTATTTTGATTACAGGTGTATTCAAAAGATGTACATGTTAATAATTTTGTATTACTCGTGACATGAAAACAAGAGTAATTAAACACACGTTTGAACCGAAATATTCATTACAACTGTACCTTCATTATATACGCACCTATGTACACACATAATGTATCAATGAGCGAAAAGGTTAATTAAAATTAAGTTAAAACTATATTTTATAAAAATTTACGATTTTTCATTAATTCTATTCAATAACGCACTAAAATTTCATACAAAACAATTGCGTCCGGATACTAAAACCAAAGCGTCCGGAAACTAAATTTTGCTGTCCGGATACTAGTGAAAATGGAACTTTTTTGACTTTTTATCATTTTAATTTTTACAATGTTATATTTGCAAATTATGTGGACACTTTATTATTAAGAAATATCTACACTCTTTGAAACAATATAACTATCCACGGTAGCATTTATAGTAAGGAAATGAGACGAAGTCAAAGTTAAGAAACACGTTAAGTGTCCGGATACTAGTGCGTTTACCTATTCTGGTCATTGATATAAAAAAAAATCATTAAGTGGGAAATATTGAAAGGGTGCCATATCCCCCGTGGTGCCATATTACCCGACTTTAGTGCTATTTACTTTCAAATAAAAAAATTATTTGCATTCTTATTAACAGTACTTCCAATAGAACCACTTTTCATATTTTCGACTTTCTCGTTATTAGACAAACCGATTTTAATTATTTTTTCATGCAGATGCTCCAAAATAAAATAAATTCGTGTTATTCAACATTTTTTTGTTATAAATTTTGTTCAGATAGTAGATACTTTGCAAGCAATTAAATTTGAATTCATTTTTAACATAATTTTACTGAAAAATTTAGATACATAATATTGATATATTGTTAATGTCTAGTTACTTTCGTGCATTTTATTTATTGAAACATGTCTTGCGTTAACATTTGCTCAAAAAAAAGTTATGAGCAGTTCAGAAAAAAGTTGTAAAATCAATAATTTTTCACTACTTAAGTTTTGTTATACATTTTTTTAAACCACCAATTTAACGCAATTGTTAATTTCTTCCTTTCATATTTCGGTATATTTGAAAGCCTTTCATTAATAAACCTTCACAAAAATATTACTCCTTTCACCTAGATTTGTTTTTTGCTATTTTTGTTTTCCAGTTACAAAAAGTAACTTTCTGTTTTCCAAAAGGTTCGTACTAAAGGGTCAAATTTTGGAGAGAAGAAATGGGTTAAGGATGAAAAGCCATATTTGGCTTCGCATGAATGCAGTAGAGGGTTAAGAAAAGAAGTGATACAAGCAACATACTTTTAACTAAGGAATTAAGACCTGTTCAATAATAAAAAACTCTACTGGATCAAAAGAACATTTGTTGAAAGTGGCAATAGAAGAGTTTAATTTTATTAAAAGTTTCTACTGTCTGTCGCTAAAATTGGATATACATAATGTACTTTTTCGATTTATAATTTTCTTTACAATTTTTAAACATAAAAGAGTAGAAGATAATTCAGTTGTCTTATGTCATTCAATTTTTATATGAAATTTGCCGGGATATGTGCAACAAAACAGTAGGTATGATGAATACAATTACAATCGAATATCTATAATCCAACCATGCGGTAATGTGAACTTATAATTTTACTCAATTAAATGTTTCCACATGATTGCCATATGAGCTTTCACAATCAGTTGAATTTATTTCCTTTCTCTCAATTTTGTGTTTATTGAACCGTAGAAGCCAAGACACAATATTGCAGAAAAAAAGGTAAAACCAAAATCAATTTAATTAATACAAAATTCACGAACGCATCAGCAGTTCGGAATTTTATTGATCTGCCATTTATGCTCTTGCAGCTGTCTCTCAAAAATATCACGCATATCATCAAGTTAGTAGTATCGATATGCAAATTGTAGGTAAAGAATCTTGAAGCTGTATAGATACACTCAGAACTTGAAGGAAGTAAGATATAGTAAACAAGCAATAACACCATCCACAAAAATATTCAAGGCTCTAGCAATCTTAATTGTAACATATTTTGATTTATTTTTAATAACCAAAAAGTCGTCTTGTCAGCAGAAGTTCATAACCACTGATGTTGAAAGTAATTCAAAATAATTAATCAATTATATTGTCCTTTCTTATGCCTTTGCCTTACCTTTGCAGAGGCATTGGGATTGACGCTCATGCAATTCGGAAAAGACAAAAAGGAAATAATTAGTATATAAAAATAAAATAAAAAAAAAATTAAATCGAGTCATGAATAATATAATTTTCTCTTTTCATTGCATTATTAGCGTTCATTAATTTTTCATCGGGAAGGAAAAATCAATTATGGATAATATCCTCCTATGGAGGCGCAAAATGCTAACGACGACGACGCGACGATGGCGATAGCTCAGGGTTCATATAAGTATATGCAAGAGAATTTTTTATTCGAAAACATTCGATTGAAACTTTTGAAATCATTTTATGGTGAAATTGTATGGCAAAGGATAAAGAAATGACAATAATCTTGTCTAGACATTTTTATTTGTATGAAAATGTATTCCTTGTGTTATTGTCTTAATTCAACTTGTATAGGTGTATAACTATTAGCTAGAATATGTTACCAGAGATTTTCTTGATGATGAACCTACATGATCTTATGAAAAATGTCGTTTGTGTTCGTAAGAAAAATTGAACTCGAGCTAATAGTTTCCCTAACATTACGATGTTAGAGAACACAAAACAGTGTGTTCGCAATTCTGTCTGTCTGTACCTCGACCTGCAGCCTAAACCACTGAAGCGATTTTCTTCAAACTTCACAAAAATAACGATACCTGCCATATATGTACATTGTACAACCATTATGAAAAAATTAAATTTGTCTCAAAAATAGCTCTAACGATTTTGATATAAAAATGAGGAACTACTATCAAGAGTATGATTAATATATTGGTGAAAAAAACCTATATCAATATCGGTTATTAACGGTAGGTGCCGATTTTTTGATATTGAAATATCTCACTTACGACGACACCGATTTCAACTTAAATTTTAATACAGGATTTTTAAAATATATGTATATTATTTTTATTTTGAAAATTCAATATCTTGAAAACGGCTTAATTATTTTTTTTTTTTTTCAATTTTGTGCAAAGTTGTATTTTATAAAATACTAAAAAATGTTTAAAAGTAGAATTTTGAAAAGCTACATTTTGTAAAACAGAACCTACAAAAAGTTGATTTTTTGTAAGCAAGGCAGGATTTTTAAAAGCACATTTTATAACCATAGCCATAGGAAAAAAATTTTGTTCTGACTAATCTTTTATGTTTTATTAAGCATAGTACGCAGCTAAAGCGAAACGAAAACTTTCATACAATAATTGACACAACGAAATCATAAACGAAAAATTTTGTTCTCATTTTGCTCAGCAGTACGCAGTTTGATAGCGAAAACAGAAAATCGTATAGAGTCAAGTCTCCACTTTTTTCCTCACTGAATTTATTGTCCGGAACATCCGGAAAAAGTGACAGTTTTTGTTTTTTTTTTAGAAACAAAAAAAAAAAAACAAAAAAGTCAACAAAATATAGACTTTTTGGATAAAATTACTTTCTACAGATAACATTTCTTACTAAAATTGCTGCAATTTTTTTTTTTGTAGAATGAACAATTTTGCCGCTAGAGTACGGAGGAAAAAGACCACAATTTCGAACTTAATGGAACACAGTTCTCTGGTTATATTTTTTTCGTAACTCAAAAACTAAGCCTATAATTGTAGAAAACCTTAGCTTCTGCTTAAAGAAAATTAAATTCTCTACAAGTTTTACACCTTCATCACTTAAATTGGCGAAAAAAGTGAAGCGGCTAGAGCGTGATAAAATTATATGTCATATTACAGGAAGGCACTAGGCTACTGATTATGTTAACTAATTAACCAAGACCAAGAAAATCATTCAATAGGTAATTGAAAATGAGAAAAACACAGTGTTATTGAAGGAGAGGGTGCAATCTTGAGGGGGAGTAAATGCAACCCTTTTGTTTTTTGCGTATAACTTGAAAAACAAGATAAATTTCGAGAAAATTCCGAAAACCTTTTTTGTAGAAAATAAAATTTACTACAGAATTGTCGGATTTAAAAAAATTTAAATACATTTTTAATGTTAAAGAAATTAAATTAAATTTTATTTAACTCATTTTTATCTAAATTATTACTTATTCAAAAAAGTTTTTTTCAGAAATAATGAACCAAGAAATTTGGAGAAAATCCGTCCAGCCGCTTAAGCTCTCGAAGTACACCAGGACAAACAGTAAATTTCAATTCGAAAGGGGTCGCAAACACAGGAAATGTAATATTTATAATGTTCACTGAAACTGACGGACGTCGCCGGTCGTCGCGTCATTCAATGTTGAATAGATCATAGCATAGATAACCTACTTTTGAACCACCACGGAACTAAGCGAAATATGTGAAACTTGTGCGTCAGCCATAATAAAAGTTCTTGTTATCATCTATTTGAGCTATTTTTGTTATTTTCTGATGCCGCAATATTTGAATTACTTACGATACGATGACTTGCAAGTAGAAAACCCATTATCAGCCTTACAACGAACCTTTCCCTTTTGCCTTTTTTTTTTGACTGAACAACAATACCTTCGTTTGAAAAATATATTTTTATTTCTAGCCTAATATGACGAAACTTCTTTCTACTTATTGCCTCTAGAATTAAACAATTTTTAAACTTACTCGTTAAATAAAACCTAACTTTGTCTATTGCTTTTGCCGAACGTAAATTTTTGAAGTTGTTATGACTGCTCCGATTCGAGCTGCACATGCGATGCCATAAGAATTCAGATTTAAAAGCTTTCTGTATTTAACTAGAGTTTGGATAAACGATAAAGTTGTAAATATTTTAATAAAGTACAAAGTTGTTAAAAAAAAATAGTCCAACCATCACCACACTCCGCACCCGCCGCATTATCATCTACTGCTTAACATATACTTTACTTACTGCACTAATAATCCCGTTAATAGCTCTCGTTGCTCACGCTTCGACATAACCCTTCGAAAAGAATCATTACTTGCGCCCTAGTGCTAACATGCAACGCTTCTAAGGCACGCCAGGAAGATGAAGGATGCTTGCACGTTGTAGCAGCAGCTACATTTAAACAGAAAAATAGGGCATGCAAGAAATATACAAAATAGTTGCTCCGGGTCTTCGGACCGGGGAACTATGTTGAAAACCTTTCCTGGGACATGAACGTTTTATTAAACTTATTTTTCATGCTGCGGGATGTGTTTTGTTTTCTATTCTAGCCACAAAGATGAAATATGCAAAGATTGTTCTTTGAAGGTGATAAAGGTGAGAATTAATTTTCTATTGCTGTTTGGATGGTGACAGAATATTTTCTATTTCCTTTTCATAATTTGTTTAAAACTAGGGTTAACAAAGTAATAAAATTAAAATAAATTAACAGTATTGAGCTTAAAGTTTTATGTTTTGCTTTGTTTTGGTTGCTCTCGTTATAACGGGTTTAAAAAATGTTTGTCTCCAATGGAAATTATTATTATGATTCTGAATCGATGTCTGGGTATGGTCATTGATTCGAAAAGTTAAGTCTCATTAGGTAGGTACATGAATTTAAGCAAATTTTACGATTGAGTCTGAACGAATTTAGTTGAAATTACAGTTCTTATTGTGTGGTTTTCCTATTTCTATTTCTTCTGGAACAAAAATAATTGCTTTAAGATTTACTAAAGCATTGTCATTTTTGTTTCCGTCAATAATTGAGGCGTTTTCATTTGAATTCCCAAAACCTGGCTTTGGTTGGTCAGCAATAAGTCCCATTTAAATCCTAAACTCTTTTTATTTCGAGCTTGGTTTAATCATTGCATTGCTGAGAAGAGATATTGTTACGATTTTGTCTTCAAATGTGACTTCGGAAGGATTTAGATTTTGAATAATTTGGGTATCCATCTTTAACTTTTCAGAAATCGAAAGTTGTGTTGATTCTTTAGCAAAATAAATTTTAATGAGACGACAATACCTGGTGGAAGAAGGTCGTGGATTTAGCCACACAATTTCTTTTCTGATCAAGTTCTCACAAATCAAACACAAAGGAACAGCTAAAATAGTGAAAACACTCGAATCATCTGCTTCTATTCCCGAACTGCCATCGAAACCCCACTTTGAAATCAATTGCAATCTGCTTAAATTCCCATTTTCTCGACGCAAAATAACCTCTTTTTGAGATTTTAAAACAAACGTTCAATCGAGTGATTCATTAGAGCCTGAACAGTGACTTCAGCGGAAGATGCAGTAACCTGTATACATTCTGAATCTGGATAACATTTTTTTGATTGCATATTGAATTATTTTATATGAGGGAAATCTATTTGGGTCTTTATTTCTTATAACGTTTTATTCATGGCATTTTAAGCTTTGCTTCCACAACAGTTGAAAGGGCTTCTTCTCCTGACATCTTCATTATACTTGTAATTTCATGTAGCTGATACGCTTTTTTATAACTATATGCACAGTTAGGTGAACGCAATACGTCTTCAAATAACTATGATGCATACGAATGATCCTCAGCTCTTATGTTTACCTTTGCAGCGAATCCTAATTCAACTGCAGAAAAACTAGTTCTTATATAATTGCGGTTTTAAGGCGTTTAGATCGATCGCAATTGTCGTGCTGCTTGAAACCTATATACATGTGTATGTCTGTAGCCATTTTTGATTTGAATGCCGATTTAGGCTTTCGTTGCGATCAGATTGTGCTTATTTTAAATAATTGAATGTGTTATTTTTAAATAACATGTAGGTAAACCTGAATGAGCAGGGAAGGCGCAGGCACCAACCACTAGTCTATCAAACTCCCCCACCAGACGTTGCATGGAGCCACTGCTCCTACTGGCCTGGTGGAGGGATGATCTACCCGGTGGCGTATTGCCAAACTGTATATCAGTACAGAGCTCCGGCGCTCTACAATAGACTACAGAATGCTCATACAAATTAAGAGCAAACTGTTTACTGTGTCAAATCAAAAGCATATTTTTCTGTGTTGGTATACAGTTTGCTCAAACCCAGCGGGAAAAATTCAAAAATTCATTGAGGAAAAATCAGCTTTTTCCTTGAGGAATGGCAGCTGCAACGTCCACTTTTTAGCTGATTCCTTTGATGAAATTAACATGGGCGTGCCCTAGGCGGGAAGCACATGCTGAAAATCCGATGCAAATTCGCCAACGAAAACACTACTTCGTTGGAAGTTGTTTATTCACCGACCCAGATGATGAAAAACATGGTGGTGGCATAATCTATGAATTCACTGCATAAATGTATGTCGTTTATTCATCAGTTAATGAAAATTCAATTATCAAATCACAAGATATAGAAGTAGGTAGTTGTTTATTCAGCAATTAGTTAATTCAATATGAAAAATGTGAAGAAAATTAAATAAATAGTAAATTTATTAACTCTGTTGTGTTGTGAATTATTTGTGATTGGTTAATTAAAATATAGAATTAAAACTTTAAAATAAAGTTATATCACTAGGTCAGTGGTTGTTGGTTAATCACCACTTCATATGCGAAGTGGTGATTAACCAAAAAACTGAAATACTCTGAGAAAATCTGAGATTGCCTCTTTTTAATGGAAATTCATAAGTCCTCTTATAATATTTACTGTAGGTAGACAATGTCAACACAGAGAACACAAAATAAAATCAACTTCTATCAAAACACACATTGGCGGTGCACACTTTACAAAGCATATGAGTGGACATAGACGATGAACTGATGAACTTCTACATGACTTTTCAACAGTTTTTTTATCTTATAATTTTCCATATCAAAAGCAATTTCTAATTCAACGACAGAACGGGTTGTTTGCTAAACACAAAGCAGAAAGTGGGTTCAAATCTATGAACTGAGGAAACCTTGCATGACGCTTCACTTATTAAATCATTACATGTCGTTTCCTTGTATTATGTGGCTAGTGGATTGATTGCTGTTGTCTTGTTGTTTTCTACACATAAAGCGAAAAGTGGGTTCAAATCTATGAACTGAGGAAACCTCGCATGACTCTTCACTGACTAAATCATTGCATGACGATTCCTTTTATTATTTGGCTAGTGAATTGATTGAAGAATTCAGCTATAAAATTCATTGGGGACGATATTTCCCGCTGGGAAGAAACTAAGAGCAAAGTACCTGTGATTACAGAGCCATCGTTCACGTTGGTATAGTTATTGTGTGTGGTGATTTCTGTGTTGGTATACAGTTTGCTCAAGGAAACTAAGAACAAAGTACCTGTGATTACAGAGCCATCGTTCACGTTGTTATAGTTATTGTATGTGGTGAGTTCTGGGTTGGTATACATTTTGCTTAGAAAACTAAGAGCAAAGTACCTGTGATTACACAGCTATCGTTCAGGTTGGTATAGCTAGGTCAAAAAAGAATTTTTTCAACAAAACAAGGTTATCCCTTTTGTTTTAGTTTTTGAATTCATTCCGACATTGCCATACAGGTCACCCTATAGTGTGGCGGCGGCCGGGCGCCGTCGTGTAAGAATCCTTTATTTGACAGTGTATTCAAAAAATCCGGAGTCAATTTTTAAACTGTTCAGCTAAAATGTCCATAGCTCATAGTCTAAGAGCCAAATAGCAAAAATTCCTGCTAGTTGATTAGTTAGTTGAGGGGTTGGGCCCTATGTATGCAATACTGGATTTAAAATGCAGGGTATTGAAAACGCAGTGTAGGATCTTCAAAATCATATTTAATAAAATGGGGTCCAAGATATTTTCCGTAGAACCAAATGCCTGCAAGACACACTCTAAGCTTCAATGTTTGAGTGTATCTTGCAGACATTATCACAGCTGGCGCTGCAAGGAAACAACATTTTAAGGACGCAGTTTATTTTGCATTTCAAGAAACTCTTTTTCTAAATTTTGAAGTCCTCAATTTGAAAAAAAAAAAATGAAGCATTCTACCCGGCTAACTTCACAGTGAAGTAAGCAGGTCATATAGTGTATTTTGAGAACTTAGTTTATTCAGCATTTCAAGAAATCTTAGGTCCAAATTTTGAAGTCCTTATTTAAAAGAAATTTAAAAAAAAATTACTTCAATATGAAATTAGCAAGTCAAATTGTGTATCTCGAGAACTAAGCATGCTAGGAATTTGTAGCTAGGCTCCAAATTTGCAGTTTATTTTGCATTTCAAGAAATTTTAGGACACAATTTTGAAGTCTTTTATTTGATTAAAATTTCATAATGTCCTGCTAACATCACAGTGAAGTTAGCAGGTCTGAGTGTATCTCGAGAACCAAGCATGCTAGAGACTTGAAGTAAGGCTCCAAATTTGCAGCTTATTTTTCATTTTAAGAAATTCTATTTCACTCGATTACACACACTATTTGGTGAACTGCAAAGTCGGGAATAGAAATGCAAAATAAATGCAAAAATACTGCCTGCAAATTACTGCGTTCGTTGGTTCAGTCTATTTCCATATTTGGGTGATCCTACAAATGATGGAATTTTCTTTGGCCATGCTGATATTTTGAAAACGGATCAACCAATCAATCTGATTTTTTTTTTACAAAAGTCGATCTAGCCAATTCCCACATTGCCAAACAAAATTATCAAGATCTGATACATTCTCTTTACTCTAAAAATTCTTCATAATGCCTAATTCTCAGTCCTCTGACGTGTACCCTTATTTTAAGAGCGAAAAAAATAACGGTTCACCTACTGTTGGTTTCAAACCAAAATGAACACCAAATTCATAGACTTGAGTACCTAATAGATCTTTATTATGAAGTTAACAAATTTTTCATATTAATTTATTTTACTAACAAAACAAATAATTAAACTTTGTCCCCACGCTATCTTATCAGTACCCTGGCAGATTGAAGCAGTCAAAAATGTCGATAGCTAATGTAGTGATCGAAGTTTCAGTTATGGTATATTGAAGTCTCAAATCTCGCCAACATATAATAGTAAAAGTTGCATTGCGTCCGTTATGTACATATGTCAGTTTTGAAAAAGGCATATGTGATAGAAAACGTGGAATGTCCACTCAGTTTCTCAGTCCCCTGGTAAGGATTTACGTACAAATTTTGTATGAAAGCATTCTTATTTTTTAGCGCTACTGTATATCTTGGTCTAGTGAAACCACAGTATGAACAATTTTTTTTCTTATGACAAATGAAACGTTACTATGCTTTTGGCGCAAAAACTATGAAAACACTCAGTCCCCTGGCCTCAGTCCCCTGGAATTTTTTTTTTTAATGTTCTTAATTGAGGCTATTTTTTTAAATTCATTATTTTTTATTAAAAGTTCCTAAAAATAAATTATTTAACACAAAAATAATTTATTACGGTTTTTAGTAACTTTTTATTAGAAACAACAGAGATAAAACTGAAGTCTAAAATATAATGTTAGGTACCTACATAACAATTACTCTGGATACTTTTATGTATTTTTTTTTTTGAGGATTCGCTATGTATTTTGTGTATACATTATGTAAGTCACAATTTTAATAGGATTATACAATGATTTAGAAGATAATTTGTGTTTTATATTAGTCCCCGTTTAAAAAATAAATTAAGTCCCTTGACCACTTAATTTTTAAAAAATGCCCATAGAATTGATAATTTTAAATTGTTTGACTGAACGTTTTGTGGTTTGTGAAAGGACTTTCTTATGTGTTATTAAAGTTAGTTTTTACCACTATTTGCTTCATAAGTGTCATGTCGAAATTATCATCATTTTATTTCATAGGTTGTTCGTTGTTGAATCACCCACTTACCTTGCTTGTGTAATTTTTTTCTTGGTTTTGAACTAACCAGTGCTTTCTTGTTCTTTAACCTTAGGTTAGTATGCTGTTTAATGAATAGCCGCCATGAAACGAATCAAAGAATGGAGTGCACGTAACCGAAAGGACACTTAAAACTGTTGCTCAGACTTTCGGAGGGTATTGAATCGCATAATTTAACATGCTTAACATGCCCTTGCTAATAAAAAGAAAACCTCATTTTACTACATAAACTCAAATTATTCTTCCTCATGAATTTCAAAAGGTGCAATGCGTTGTCTAGGAAAATTAGATACAAAAATGTCCTTGCTTCATTTCACATTTGGGGTGAAGCTAAAAGTATTAGTGGTGGCGAAATGCTAATTTTTTCATTTTGCTCATATAATTCTGGACAAAAAAGATTATAACACTTTTATTCGTATTATTGATAGATTAGGAGAAAAATGGTCTTTATTTATTTAATTCGTTTATTACTAACGTGAAAACAAACTTATACTACTTACATAATACTTAATCTAAGTTAACTGTTCTAAACTGTTAAAGATCATAGTTTTGATTTTTATAGATTTTATGTTATCATTTACAGAGTCTTAACAAAAGTAAAATTTATTTAATATTTCAATCAATTGATTGAGGGGACTATTGGCACCATAGTTTGATCTGCTAAATATAAGGCACAATGGTTGTTGTAGTCTTATACTTGTATGACTAAAACTGAAATTTAACCGACCAAGAACGGATGGAGATGATATTGAACCGTTAACAATAAAACAAAATTGTAAGTACTTCCTATGATTAGTGAGTGAAGGAAGGCTTATTAAAGCGAGTCTTTGAGAATAGGGTGGAAGAGTATTTTGATGTGACCATGGAAGAAAACGAAGGCAGAAACGCGAAAATCTTCTCTAAACTGCTTCTGGTTATCTGGTCTGGTTATATGAATGGAGTAGTAAGGTGACCACACTACACAACAATATTCAAGGATTGGTCTCACAAATGAAACAAAAAGAATCTTGAGGACATACGGGTCACGGAATTCGCGACCGAATATTTTAATAAATCCGAGAATTTTATTAGCTTTTTTTGCAATGCAATTTAAATGATTAATAAAACTTAACTTAGGATCAAGAATAACTCCTAAGTCAGAAAACAAGACAACTTTACTAAGAGGGCATGAATCGAACGTATAATTAAAAACAAACGGAACTTTTTTTCGTGTAAAACTCATGGTCTTACACTTGTCAACATTTAAAACAAGACGATTTTAATTGCACCAATCCCTAAATATTAACAAGTCTTCTTGCAGAAAAAACAGTTAGATTTAGATTTAATTCTTTTGAAAAGTTTAATGCCATCAGCATAGATAAGGACAGATGAATTTCGTATAATTGTCACCAAGTCATCGAACTGTTTAAAGACTTATTAAAGAGAACACTTAACGGGTATGACAGTGACAGATAAGCAACACATTTCTTCAAAATAGACGATGGAACACCATTAGGGCCTGGACAGAAACACTCATCCAATTTCATGATACCTAGAATTTAAGTGAGGGTAACTTGGCTCAGAAGTAGAAAAATGAGAAGTGTTGTCAAAGTTTGCCTCTTCAAAAGCTTCTTTGAAATAGTTTGCAAACATGTCTGCAATAATTTTAGGCTCATCACTAGTTAACGACGAATTTGACATAGAGTTTGGGTAAGTACTTGATTTTCTTTTGCAGTTAACAAGTTTCCAGAAACAATCTGGATTAGTTTTAAGATCACATTCTATTTTACGAATATAGTTCTCATATAAGGAGTTAGAGTACTCAGTGAAAAGTTCCTTTAGAATTAAGAAAGTTCTGTAATCTTCATCATTTCTTGTCTTATTATATTTTACCTATGCTTTGTTTCTTTTTTTTTTAAGTTTTTGAGATGATTGTGAACCAGTTACTACGTGGTTTTTTAAGTGGAATAGTTTCATAAAAACAGCAAAAAAGCGTATTGCAAACGTAAACGTTACACATATCATTAATATTACAGTTATTAAATAATTGATTCCAGTTAATAGAACATAACATATTAAAAAGTTCTACAAAATTACACTTACTAAAGTTAAATCCAAGTTTGTTATAGGCGGTATGATGTGAAGAAGACAGGTTTAAGTTTAGCGCAATATCTTATGCTGGATGATGTCGATCTTCTTCTATAAGTTTCGGCGCTTACGATGTCGGAGAAAAATACTAAATCCAGCGTTCTTCCAAAACGATTTTTAACTTCGTTGAATTGGTTCAAGCCACACGAAGACATACCATCTATTAATGAAAGCTAGTTATAACTCGATGCATTAATAGGAACGTAGAAACTATCATTATCAATTAAAACCCAATCCACGTTTGGTAGCTTAAAGTCACCTACGACCAAAATTTCGTTCAGGTTCAAGTAGCATATAGACACTTTCTATAGTGTCATTCAATTTTTCATAACTTTTGTTATTAGAACTCGGAGGAATGTAAGCCACTATGATAAATAAATAAATGGCCGGAAACCAATTTATTCTTAATGCACAAAACTTCAACATCGGTGGATCTAAAGTTGTTAATCAGGTAGCATATGCTAGAGTTTTTCATCGCAAAAAGGATTCCGCCTCCAACAGCGTTGGAGTTGTCTGCGTGGTGACGATCACGTCTGTATATTTGATAAGAGCTATCGAAAAGCTGCGAGTCAAGAATAGAGTTGTTCAGCCAAGTTTCAGTTAGTATAATGACGTAGTGAGGAAGATTGCTTACATTTTTGTAGAGTGAGTTGGTCTAGGGCATTTGTTGAGGGCGTAAGTTTAGAGAGAAATAACACTTTTTGTCCTTCAACAGCCCTGAGTCCAGACAAGATAGGAGATATTGCCTCGTTAATATGATTGGTATCATAATTTGAACTTATTGATGCGATATTTAGTGGCAGTTGATTTGTATGTAAAAGTGGTGCTAAAGAACAGATTGATGAGCTGTGCGTCAAATTGTTTGATGGTAATGAGTGGTTATTATTATTGTTAGGCACTGTCGTCGCAGCGGAGGAAGTAGTTGATACTTTGTTTCTTATTGGCGCAGGAGCAGAAACAATTGAGGAGAGTGCCGAAGAGACCGGAAAACGAGTTGGTGCATTGTTATTAAAGTTGAAATTAGCGTTGCGGCAAGGTAATGCGTAATCCGTAAAAATAGATGAAGCAGCTTTCTTCGATACCAGGTTTACCTCGGAATTTTCATCATCTAGTTCTACGTTTAGATGGTCACTTCTACGTTTAGATGGTAATTCAGTTCTGTTTTTTTAAATGAGAAGTGCTAGTTTTAGGCACGTGTGAGGTGTTCTCTTTTTGCAGTTGTTGTTTATTTTCAACCTTGTCAGAGAGAAATAATAATTGTTTTTCAAGATTTTCTAATTTCTTTTTGTTTTGCAGAACATCACGAACAATATTATTGTGAGCAAACAGGTCGCACTTGTTACAAAAATAGTAGAAAGATTTCTTATCGAAAACATTTTGGCACAGTACATTTAGTAAACAAAAATGTAATATTGGAGGATAGTTATTATATATGAGTGTTTTTTATAATACAAATTCTATATACTACTGAAATACACCAGCCAAGTAGAAGACTTAGCATTATTTAATTGGACTTGTTGAATTATTGATTCAATATAGCTTTTAACGGCCTTTAGTCCATAAAAATTGGCGTTTCGTCCCGGCTTTATCACTTGAACTCTTCAGTTGATAGTGGGGGCCTTGTCAAGACGCAATTTTTATTAAGTTCAGTCCAGCTTACATCAATTTTAAAGCGAAAAGTAATTGTGAACTATATCCAACCCAATTAGAATTTATAATCAAGAATTGTTGGAAATGTTGTTACCCGTGGCCTGGCATTGTTTACATATGAGTTTTTTTATAATTACATCTATATCCAACCCAATTAAAATTTCTTATCTGTAAAATTGATGTAAGCTGGACTGAACTTAATAAAAATTGCGTCTTGACAAGGCCCTCACTGTCAACTGAAGAGTCCAAGTGATAAAGCCGGGACGAAACGCCAATTTTTATGGACTAAAGGCCGTTAAAAGCTATATTGAATCGATAATTATTGTATTATTGGATGGGGAAATTTTGTTTGTGGTTATGTTTGGAAGAATATTTTGTATTAAAGAACCAAGTTTTAAGAGTGGTACCGGCAGGGAAATGCCGCTATCTTGAAAAATGTGATTTTTCTTATTTTGTTTAATAACTCCTGAGATGTTTATTTTTTACAAAATTATATAAGAACAAAATTAACTAATACGATCAGACTTCCAAATCAAATGACTTCAAACATCATGTAATGGTAAAAGGCGGATTTAAACTCCTTGGAATCCACGAAAGCGCGACCCAAAGTAGGAAGATACTGTTATGCAAAGAAAGTTGAAAACGTCGAGAATTATGAATACATTGCTAAAACAAAAACTCTCGGACTTTTAACAATGTCGCTGAAAATATTTTCAGATTTACCGGTAAATTCTAGAATTTATTTTTTTCGGACTTTTACAGTATCTACATAAATATGAACTTAAAGTCAATACAGTACACTAATAATACCATAATTGTTGTGAAGCGAGGACCCACGTTAAATTAGATTCGTTTCGCCATCGTTTGTCAATTATCCAGGTAATTACTTTTTAATGAGCTTTTGAGATGTCCCACCCCTTATTAAAAACCTTCGTCCTTTCAAACACCAATTTAAAAAGGAAAAAATAATATTTGTCTACGATACTTCTAAAGTCTTAGCCCCACGGGTTGAATATACAATACATATACATAAACCGATAAAAATAAGAATTTAAAGGTTAAAATCCAAAATGTGCTCATGGTTGAATTATTTAGGTAAGTAGGTATCTGTTAGTTAAATGTTGCAATCCTTAACAAATGCGAAACACTTAAATTTGTCCACCTTTTCAAGTTGAACTAAGTGACACCTTAATAGCTTACAAGAGGAAGAAAAGAAAATTGCCTGCAGTGTCTGTGAGTGGTTGACATTTTACACGATGTAAATTACCCAATGTGTCATTTTTTGTCAGTTATTATGCGTCAGAATGTCGACCGTTGTCGCAAACGGTGCAAGCAAATTAATTGCCTCCATCGCTCGCTAAGGAGTATAAATCTCCTGTATAAGTCGTAAATTTCATTCGTTTTAAAAGGAAGTGGATAAAGTTTCGTTTTTATTTGAAAACAAACCCACCATCACCACCCGATGGCAATGTCGTTCTACATCGGTGCATTTTTTCTATTGCAATGTATTTTTGTTGGTGCTTATTCCTGTCTTCAAGTGGATTCCTTTGGCGATTTTCTGGAATACAACCACCTCAAACACGGTATCATTATATTTTGCAACTATGTTTCGCTTCCGATGGAGCAGCTAAAGGCGATTCCAAAAAAATCTCTTTGGTTATCATACTTTCATGTTGACCAAATACCCGACATGAACAACGCTCAATTTAAAGATTTATTCTACCATGGAGGCCCAAAAGTTGGAGTCTCCCTTGACATTGAGTGCCAATCAGAAACAGTCCCCATCTTAGAGTCTGCATCCGCCAACAACTTTTTCAATTCATCACAAGCATGGTTTATACTCACTAAAAGCTTTGGGGTGGGGCTGAAGGCTCTGGCGAAGTTGGAAATAAACATAGACGCAGATATAACGCTTGGTATAAAAATGCACAAGTAAGTTATGTGTAGAAAATTCAATTAGTTTTAAATCGGTTTTCGAAATTCCAATTTCACCATCATCCATGCGCGTCCTTGCAACTTTTTCTGCTCTCCAGGGAAGACATTCTGCGGCTATATGATTTGTACAAAGTGTGTCATCAGTGTGGCACTGCTCTCCATAGTTTGGAGAAAGGCAGTTGGAGTGACAGTGAAGGCATACAAGTTTTCCCATATTTTTGGCAAACGACAGTACAACGCCGAAGGAATTTCAGTGATATAACCTTGAGTGGCGGTGTTGTGGTGAGTTCAGTTTTTAATTTGCTAATAACAGTTTGAGGTTGAATATATATACATACATCATTGTTAAATAGAAAATAAATCTGATTTGATAGCCCAGTCAACGAAGACTCAAAATTATAAAATAAATGCAAAAAAGAGTGCTCTCTGGATTATTTTTTTATATCGTAGGGTATAATATACCTAAAGTCATCAGCCCAGAGCCGCGAGCTAAACTCAGAAGGGGGTTAAAGGTACCCCTTTTTAGATTTTCGCGAATATTTCCACAACCTAGCATGTTAGCAGAAAAGTCTATAAAACTTAATTAGAGACCATTAAATTATCTATAAAAATATATATTCACATTTTTTCTAGAGTCAAAAATAAAGGAGATGCGGGCGGTAGAAAAGTCAACAAATCTGAAAAACCTGTTATTGTCTTAGATATTGAATGTTTTCTGACCAATTTGCTTGGAAACAAAAATCGTTAATACACATTCATTTACTGTTGTTTCTTCATATCGTGAAGCTAAGAATGGAGTTATAATTTCCTTTTTTTCTATAAATCCGATACTATACCCCCCCTTTAGAGAGGAAGGGCATTTATTTTAAAATAATATTAAAAAAAACAACGGCAACACTTTCAACAAAAAAATTTACATTTTTTGAAAGCCAGAACTCCGTTCTTTTATTTTATTTTCAAATCAAGTTATTGATATCCACAGTTTTTGTAAAAATAACTTTCAAACTCAAAATTATTAAAAATAAATTGAAAATTTTGTTTTCGATTTTTCCTTTTAAATTGGGAAATAAAATGCTGAATTGGTTTTTATTATTCACTACCCGTAATACCTCTTAATTGTAAACTGAAAACTAAATGGTTCTATGTCTCCTAGTTTTTGAGAAAATTGATAATTACGACGACAATTTGTTTGATTTTTTTTTTATAATTTTTGTTATTATAATTCCTTGTAGTATGTGATAGTAGTGTTTCTTTGAACTTGAGGTTAATGAATGAATAATTTCTTTGAACCTGCGAAGCAAGCCACCCAAGGTACTGTGATAGTGGTAGAGGTGACCCTAAGGTATAACATAATCAAAGTTCCCATCCCAGGGCCCCAAGCCTTAGACAGGAGAGGGAGGCAAAGGGCCCCTTTTGTAGTTTTTCTTCCATATTTCGGAAACTAAGCATAATAGAGGCAAAGTCACTGCGACAAAGTGAAAGAAAATTAAATTTCCTTCCAATAAAAGTTATGTTCATAGTTTTGCTGGAAGAAATAGAGATGCGGGAGTAGAAATATCAAAAAAAAAAAAACTTAAAAAAATTGTATTTCCCTAGAAATTTAATGTTTGTAAATTAGAGTTTACTTTTATAATACTAAACGCAGATTCGTAGCTGTGAACCAAAGTGTAGGTAAAACGGCACAGAGTTTTGAAGATTTAATATTTTCATAATAATAAAGATGAAGACATTCAAATATTAAAATTACTTCGGTTTTAAGTGGAGTGAATGAATATAATTCAATTAAAAAGTACAAGTGACCTCAACTCCAGAAATATATGTGTTTCGCCCAGGTATAATAGTGGGCTCTAGTCAGTCTGTTATACCCTACCAAGCCACATTAAATGTTTTCTGCATACCACATGATGTTTATTTTCGAGGTCGAATTCAAGTACACCTAAACTAAATCTGTGATTGTTTGGTTTTCCGTCCTTGTTCATACCATCACGCAAAACAAAAACATTTTAAAAAAGATGCACAAGTACATAGCTATTGGTTTCAAAATATTATGATATCATAAAAGAAAAAAAAATTAAATAAATTATTACTTTAAATTATACTATAAATTTATTATTTTAATGGCTTTGAGAGTTAGAGCTCAAAATCAAGTATGCCATCTTATTCGTTTGATAAATATGAATTTATGAAAAATAAAAAATCGTTGGAGCGGTTTTCTTAAAAATTAATTTTTTATATATAAAATTTTCCACTCATTTTCAAAAATAAAATCTAGTATGCCAACATTTATTTTTAAATAAAATACAATTTTCCGCAAAATAAAAAAAAATCATTAGCCCGTTTTCAAGATACTGAATTTTCAAAAAAAAAAAAATTCAATATTTTTTTTAAAATCCAAAAATTATTTTTTTGAAAATTTGTTTATGCAATATTATTTGAATTTTGAATTTTGATCAGCTGTCAATGAGAAATTTAAAAAACAAATAAATCGGTTCTATGGCAGGTACCGTTATTGGTAAAATTTGTTTTGATCAATATATTGGCCATACCTAATATAGTAAACACACATCTTTTTATCAAAATCCTTGGAGCCGTTTTCGAGAAAAATAATTTTTTTTAACGGTTTTTCAACATTTGTATGGAAGGTACCGTTATTTTTGAATTTAGAAAGATGATTTTTTCTAAATAATAAAAAACTATCTTACACATAGTTTTGAAAAAATTGACAAAGTCGCTTTCAAAATATTTAGTTTTCAAAAAAAAAAAAAATTTACAATAATGTTTATATTTTTTAGAAGTTTTACCATAAAAAAAATTAAA
This sequence comes from Melangyna quadrimaculata, assembly GCA_949320155.1. Lineage (NCBI taxonomy): Eukaryota > Metazoa > Arthropoda > Insecta > Diptera > Syrphidae > Melangyna > Melangyna quadrimaculata. Next base: position 220,155,794 of record OX439483.1, on the reverse strand, counting down.
ATTTTCAACTTGACCATTTTCGAGAAAATCAAAAACCAAAAAAATGGTTGTACTGGAGGTATACCCAAAATATTTAATTTATGAAAATAAAAAAAATTATTAAAAAGTAGCATTTCCTTACATAATTTATTTTAATTGTTTTTAACAAAATCCTCGGACCCATTTGTGAGAAAAATATTATTTTCCATTTTGGCTAAAAAAAAAGTATATCAACTCTGTTATTTTTGGTCCTAAGAAAAAAATTTAAAAAAACGTCTGGGCATATTAGTCAAAAAACACTTTGTACCAAGTTTGAGGAAAATCCCTCCAGCCGTTTAGGCTGTAGAGGGGAGGACAGACACACAGACAGACAGACAGAATTGCGAGACCCACTTTCTTCGCGTTCTCTATAATCGTAATGCTAGGGAAAATTATTATCTCGAATTTTTGTTTTAGCACGAATCCTAAACTTACCCTTTACTACGTATATCGCAAGTAAAAATGGATATTTGTAATCTAGGAAGTGGTACTTTTCAATCGATGTACCTATCGCATTAAACGAAAAATCAATTTCTTAAAATCGACTCATGATCTCTTTAAATGCGATTTTCGGCTATACTTAAGCTAAAACGCCCTAGCGACTTAAAAATGTGGCCGTCAAATTGCTAGACTTTTTATTTCAGTTTGTGAATTGTAATTAGGTATTTGTTTGTTAAAAAAAACAAAATAATATTCGAATGGAGTATCATTTATCTACATATAATTATTTTTGTATATAATGGTTGGCTAAACTTTCCAATACATTAAAAATAATTTAATTATTCGGTACCTACTTGTATAATGTGTGTGTACGTACACTGTGCAGTGAAGAATGCAAAATAAAATTTCTTGTCTTGAAATGTTTCCAGAACGATGTGGTTAATTATTTACGGTCGCCAAGAATGCCTACAAACTCGGTTAGAGGTTAAACAAATCAATAATATTTTCTTCAACAATTCGGCTTGCCCAGCGCGAATTTTATTAAATTTATCTATGAGTTATCATTCTTCAATACAATGCTTACAATTTTTTCTCAAAATACCTACACGATTTTCATACTTTTTGTAAATTTAAATGCCTAAAATTTTAACAAAAACTTCGAACTAACCTTATTTTTGTAAAATGTAACCTTTGTATCTCCTCCATTATAAGATATTAATTTAAAAGATATAACGATTAGAACTCAAGATATAGCCTTATAGCTACAAAAAATATATTTATTTTTGCTATTCGCCCCAACAATCAATTATTCCTCACTTTCATATTAAATATCTACTTACAAGAAAACCATTGATATTGTCTTCACTCTTCACTCCCATCCTAAATAAGGGTTAATTGTAAAAGTTACTAAAAAACATTTTCATTTACCAGCCTCACTCTGCCCTAAACCAATTAAAATTGTTTCTCTTCATCGCTCTCACTGACAAAACAAATATTCTCAGTTCATTTTACTCACACAATCTCACAAGTCCAAAAGTTAACGCACACATATAAAGAATACACAAAATTCATTCCGAAAATGAACGTGATGAGTTTTGATCAGGTGTCCCCGTGACCAAAATGAACATGAAGAGTTGCGAAGGTGATTACTTGTGGGTTGTCGAGCTGGTGGATGTTCGCTTCGACCATGATTGCTTATACCCAACCTGTCCTTGTGGTTAGAAACTATGCATAATGCATATGCTCGCCAAAACATCGAGATTAACTTTATAGTTTATTTTAAGTGTTTTTCGAAGAGCTGTATCACTATGCAATTAAGTTGTTTTGAGATGAAACAAAAATCATGATAGATGTAAATTTTTCTAGTATTGAGATTTTTTCGAAAATATTTTTTTAGATACCTACCGTTATTGTGCATGAGATTCAAGTATTTTCAATTTTGTTGTTTATGTATAGGGTGTCCCAACTAGGGCTGGCCACAGAGACTCTGCGAGACTTTTGCAAGTCTCGTCTCGGTCTCGTTAAAATCGAAAATTTTCAGTCTCGTATCGGTCTCGTGTCGGTCTCGTATAATTAAGTCTCATCTCGGTCTCATCTCCGAAAAATACGATTTCCGGACAAATTGTTGATCATTGGAACGAAATATTTTCGATTATCGTTTGAATCTGTGCAGAAGAAAATAAATATTTAACTGAAATTGGACTTTTTAATTTATTAGACTTTCTGTAAATTTCGGTCCAAATATACAGTCTCGTATCGGTCTCGTCTCGGTTGCTTAAAAGGCAGTCTCTTCTCGTCTGGTCTCGGTCTCGTCATGACCGAGACTTTTCTCGTCTCGTGGCCAGCCCTGGTCCCAACAAGAGCGCTGGATTTAAATTTGCCGCCATTTTGTTAATACGAGTTTACAAAAATGGTGAAAGTTTTGCAAAAACAGTTCGCCAATTACGTCAAAGAAATACGGCCCAATTAATCCGCCAGCCCAAAATGCACACCAAAAATAAAATAAAAATAAATAAAATAAAACAGTTACTTGCGGATGCATTGGGTTGAGTACCACATCAGGGTTTTCAGCACCCCAAATCCTAAAGTTTGCTTATTTACGCATCCACCGAGTATGAAAAAATGATTTTCTTCGAAAATCCACATTATTTGATGATGTTCCAGCACCCAATCAGCAAATTCATCACGGTGCTGCGCGTGGTCTCTTCGCTTGAAGGTGCAAGAAACCAATTGAACCTTGTACGCGTGAGAACACAGATCTTTTACCAAAATTCCTTGCATAGTGCTTCTGAAAATGTTTAATTGTTCACCACGAAGCCGAATGGAAGTTCCTGAATTATCGGCCACAGATTCCCGTACTGTGACCGACAAGGACGACGACAAACAATGATCTTCTGATCCATCAGCGTAAATTTGGTCTAAAATTTTGCAATTAAACGCCTCACTGTCATTCATTTGGCGCATTATTGCGACCGAAAACTTAACGAATTGCCGAACTGTTTTCGCAAAACTTTCACCATTTTTGTAATGTGTTTTTACAAAAATTAAACGTTGTTTAAATACTTCTCTATATTCTTAAATCGCGTGTACGTGACAACTTAAAAAAAAAATTACCGTACAACTCATATTAACAAAATGGCAGCAAATTTATATCCAGCGCTCTTGTTGAGACACACTATACAAGGTGATTCACCTAAGGAGTGCTTGAGCATGTAGGTTTGGTTGAGACAAGAAAAAAATTGTATATGAGGAGGCCTTATCCCGCTCGTTTATGCGGGAGGAGCAATGCCTTGTTATACTTTTTTGCAAACCCAGAGCTCCCTTCTTTTATTTTATTTTATTTCATTTTATTTTATTTTATTTTATTTTATACCTATTATTTTATTTTATTAAATTATATTATATTATTTTATTTTCAAAAAACGTTCTTTAAATGAACAGTTTTTGAAAAAGAATTATTAAAACTTTTTTTTTTCAAAATCGTGTACGTACTAAGTATTATTTTTGTTTTCAAGTGCTGGGCGATTCCGCTATAGACGATTTTCGACATCAATTTATAAACTACAATTTTTTTTATAACAATGCAAAAATAGAAGAACGAAAAAGATGGACCCAAGAAAAATTTTTTTCTTGCGCTTGGCAACATTGTTATCTATACGAACAGTCGGTACGAACTGCAATTATGATAACTGCTTACATAAGCGCCAAATAGATATTGCCGCCAGTTTTATGTTATGATTTACTTGTTAGAGTGTGGTCCAGTGGCGTAGCGTAGGGGGTCAGGGGGTGCACAGCCCCCGGGCGGTATTTTGCCTGGGGCGGCAAAGCGGTACACAAGAAATAAAAAAAAAGATTTATACCTACCTGTATTAATTTATTATTCTTCAAATTAATTAATTTGTTAGGCCCAATGAATTCAATCAAAAACTGTCCCAGTTGTAAAAATGCTTTATATCCATAGTCACTAATCAGACATTGATTGTATTAAACTTTGGTCAGGAAAAATATCATAAATCACATCAAATGCCACTGTACAAACATGTGCATACAAATACAAGCCTGCTTAGGTGCCAGTTATAGCTATATCATTGAAAACCATCATCGAAAAAGTTAGATGTTGATTTTTATACCCTTCGAAAGTTTAATCATTGAATATTTAAATGCAGAAATATAGCTTGTGACTTCAAAATCATTTACCATTCAAACAAAATTCATTTTGACCCACATCTTCCCCATAACGTAACTGTTAATTTTTTTAATGATCATTGGTAAGGTACATAGTTCATTATTGAATAAATAAAAGTAATTTTCTGAGAAAAGATGTGCCAAATTGAAATTTGTTTTACCTAGAAAAAATTATTAAGTCAATTTGCTTTACTTTGGCATCAAAATAAGCATTTACTTTTTCTTCAAAATCTCTCAAAATTGACAATTAATATTTTCAATGATGTTTCTCAATGATAGCTATATCTGGCCCCTTAGTTTTGAAAATGAACTCAAATTTCTAACTTGATTTTCTGAAGAGGTTGGAAACTTGCTAGACTTATTTCTCGAGTAAGTGTGGCGTGCGGGTCATTTATCTAGCTCGAGATTAGACAATTGATCTATAAATGTACATAAATATGTGCCAAACACATATGTATGTTCTCAAAAATGCAACTTAATAATTTCGCTCTCAAAAATTTAATTTGATAATTTTCCTGACCTGCCAGCCTTTTTTGCTATACCATATAATAGGGTCATCCCATGGCGGCAAACATTTAAAGACGGCTAATTTTCTAGCTGGTTTTTGTAGCTCGTTAAAAACTGTTTAACAGTTTTCCTGTTTTGACAAAAAAAAGCTTTGTCATATAATTTATTTTACATATAAGTTTGTTTATTGATGACTCTTTCATTCAAATGGTTTTGGGCAACGTCTATAAGGGCCAGCTAGAGTAACGGGATTAACGCAGTAATTTGCCACGCTACTCCACTGGTGTGGTCACCAATATGATTTAATAAATTGCAATATGCCTTGAATACCATTTTTTGTTGTTCAAAATTGTTTTTTTTTTTAACAATTTAATATATAATGCATGTAAATAAGGAAAGGGACTTTTCACGGAAATATAGGCTCAAGCTAAAAAAAAATGATGACCTTCATGCAGAGTAGCAACGTATAGAGCTAGATGCATATTGAGACGCGTCCGACGCGTGCGACGTGACCTGTCGAGTGTCGCATGACACGATTATAGAAACGTGTCATGCCGTTCTCCGCAAATTTATTCGCTTGTCTCGTGTCGAAATACATTTTAATTGAAGCAAAAAACATCTGACATATTGATTATAGAATTAAACTTTACAAAAAAAATAATAAGGTCGTTCTTTTACTTTAAATTTCTGTGATTTTCTTTGCAATTGTGTGATTTTAAGTCCAAAGGAGTTCCAGTACTCAAAAATTTGGCAGTTTTTGACAAAAGACTAGGACTAGGCTTTATGAGGGCAGAAAATCACAGCAAAGCATAATGTCATGTTGGGAGTAAAAGAATAAAAGCCAACCATCGTGCCGTACTTGTCTGGCACATTAGGTAATACGGAATTTGGTTGAATTTTACGTTCCCGTACGTTTGCACAGTTTTGATATTTTTGAGAATATTTCAACATTGCTCTCCAAAATCTGAAAGTTTGTGATTTTTTGTGCACAAAGTTAAGAATCTGACCTATTAATTTCTAAAAAAGAAACGATTTTTTATTTTCAAAACCAACGACAGTTTGCTATATTATTTTTTGACAGAAAAAAACAAACAAGTGCCCGTCTCGCACGAAAAACTGTGTTTTGATCACAGTGTCACTCGATTTTCGGAAAACTCGTGTCAGGTCATGTCTTACCGCTCTATCTATATGCGTTGTTCTATTGATTTTTACTGTTTACAAAAACTCGTGCTGTACTGTGTCGCGGAACTCGCGTCTCAATATGGGCCTAGTCTCAGGAATAGCTGAAAATGTAGCACTTCAATTAATAATTTCATCAAAATATTTTTTAATTTTATTATAAATATATTTAGGGTAAATCTAAATGTTGCACGTGCGATAATGGAATCGCCCATCAGTATTTTTGAAAATATGTATTGACGTATTTGAAACAAATTATTAAAATAGAGAACTGGTACTGACTAGCAAATAAAATGCTATTTAATCTCTTATCCAGTTAATTTATATCGTTTTACTGATATTAACATTCATTCAAGTAAGACGCGTTGCACCCACAATTATTTGATGTTTCTCCCGCGATTGCTTTACAAATGAAAAATTTGTTGTTTATTTTTTTTTTCTGTCTTTATTTTGTTGGTTGATTGAATAATCGCCGTTCAATAAATTACAACTGCAACTATAATAGCCCAGTCAAATTAGACATTGACCCGGACAAATTTGTTTACAGTTATATTTTTTTAGTGGAAATGTTCAGAGCAGTGTCCTTAATCAACTCAACAAAGTCCCAAGCAATCCAACTTGGCGTACGACCACAATCTTGAAAAAATGCAACCATCTTGCACTCTTTGTTTGTCTTTGTGGCAATATCTCTGGTACTTGTTGCCCTAAACAGACCATTAAAATGTCAAATGGGAAGGATTAGATTGACAAAATCAGGGAAGTAAAAACAAATTAGTTTCAGGTATTGCATGGCTACTGTTTTGAATTAAATGAATTCAGCAGTGCAAATTCGAAAAAAATTAAGAATGCCCCATAAATATATATTAAGAAGCAGAAATTTAGTGAACATGTTCAGAACAGCACCAACAATCATTTGTGGAAATAAGTTACCAAAAAATTCCTGTTGGGATTAGCCCACCATTTAAATAAAAAGTACCATCATCGGAATTTGTCGGCTTTTTGCTATTCTGGCTATAATAATTGTTCAAAAAATACCATGCAAGCGTAAAATGGACAAAATTAGAAACATGTGTTTTATGGCTACACTGTTTTGAATGAAACTACTGAAAAAGAGTAAATTATTGCAGTGCAATGAAAAATCGAAAAAAAATACCCTTGTCCAAGAAATATTTATTAAAAAGCTGACATTTTGTGGACATGTACCAATAAAATTAAGTATATTTAAATTTTGAAAAACAAAAATAAAGGAACGCTAACATGTTATTATTAAAATAATAACAGAGAAAAATACAACGTTGGTCTAAAGCAGCGTCCACACTATGCTGATTTGTGTATATTAACAGTGCTGATCAACAATGTTCAGTAAATGCGGATAAGAAGATCAACAGAGTTGATGAACTTTTGCTGTTTGTCAGTTCAACAATGTTTTGTTGACTGACCAATAAAATTTTTAAGTCTGGACGCGTTGGATCAACACAGATGTCATTTTTTTTTTCCGTTGTGGTGTCTGCGTGCAATATATTTTGTTTTTTATTTTGATTTGTGTAATTAGATACTGTTTTATTTTCTTTTGTAGTCTCATTTGTATTGTTATTTGAAATGAATTGGTCAGACCAAAAAAGCATTTTTTTTTTAATGGACGTGCAAAATTGAGAAGGTAAAAAAATGAGTGTTTCCATGGACGTAGGTATGTACCTACTGGACTTGGAGATGCCCAATATCAAAGCGACAAACAATCAACATGTCACGGTAAAATTTACCGCGACAAGAACTGTTCTTTTCACTCTCCAAATCCTTGCTCCCACCTATCCTTTTATTATTTCCATACAGGTGTTTCGTTAGACATACTGTGAGAGAGTAGGGCAACCATGGTCCATCAGCCATAGGTACACTCTCTCAGTATCTTGAAGAAACAAAATCGATGCAATCTTGATCTTAAGGTGGATAAGCCTAAATCGACAGACGGGTTGTCTGTCTCAAAAGGAAGCTTTATATGAATCAACACCAACAGACGGATGGTCTGTTTGGAAACGAATCCCAAAACAAAAAAAGCGCGGGTGACAATTGCTCCCTAGTCGCCAGAAGTAACTCATTTTGAGAATGGCCGAGGGCCCAACGTTAATTAATGTTGATAAATTTCTTAAATCTTACCTTGTTAAAAATGGAACGTTATCAACTTATCCCTAATCCCCAATATCTAACGAAAGCCCATCGAATTTTTTTTTGTAAATCACGTTCGTTTGAAAATAGTTTCCAACTTTTCCTTCGAAATTGATATTTTAGTAATTGGCTAATTTATTTTCACTACAATAATTTTCTCCTTATTTTCTGTTGTTTGGTTTTAGAAACGGTATTTGGAGGGGACTAATGAATTATGTAAGTCGAAATTGAGTTCTTGAGTTTTTGATATTTTGTGGTCAGTCAAGCTTTTTCTCAAGAAAATAATAGGGGGAAATGACTGAAAGCGTTCATCAATTTCGCCGCTCCTGGAAGTTGCCACCAGCGGTCGGCGAATACCACGATGACGAAGCATAGTCAGGGAGATGTAGGTGCGAGTAAGCAGGACCGCTGGATTTCGTCAACGGTAGCGCTCTTCAGCAAGTTAGCTGAGAGTGGCTTACAAATGACGTGATCGAAATCCGCGGATTCCAATTGGCCGAAAGCCGAGGAACTTACTTACTTTACTTTTGATGGCGCTCACAGCCCAGGATGGGCTTCGGCCTCAACTAACAAGCCCCTCCATCCAGCTCTGTCCCTAGCTAGCCGCTTCCAGTTGCGCACACCGAGTGCTTTGATGACGGCATTCACTTGATTGCGCCACCTGTTACGGGTTCTTCCTCTGCTGCGTACCCCATCGGGGTTGGATTCGAAGACTCGTCGGGCAGGTGCGTTGCTGTCCATACGCTCCACGTGCCCCAGCCATCTCAGCCGCTGTATTTTCAGCCTTTTGACCAGGTCAACGTCGCTGTATAGCCCGTATAGCTCGTCGTTGAATCTTCTCCTCCATACTCCTTCGATACACACCGGACCGAAAATCACACGAAGAATCTTCCTCTGACCCATAAAGCAGGACCGGAATGATTAGGGTTTTGTATAAAGTCTCCTTGGTTCTCTGAGAGAGGGCCTTACTACTTAAATGCCTTCTTAGACCGAAGAAACAGCGGTTGGCAAGAGTAATTCTTCGCTTGATCTCTGCACTGATGTCATTCTGCGATGTAATAGTGGAGCCCAGGTAGACAAAGTCCTTGACAACTTCGAAGTTATATCTGTCCATCGTGATATTTTGCCCTAGTCGACGATGTTGAGATTCCTCTCTCGATGACAGCATATACTTCGTCTTGTCCTCATTAGCCGCCAATCCCATTTTAGCCGCCTCCGATTTAATGCTCTCAAATGCCACTGCCACAGCTCGCTTCGTTCTGCCGACAATGTCTATGTCATCCGCATATGCAAGCAATTGAACGGACTTTTGATAGATTGTACCGCTGGTGTTGACATGTGCGTTGCGTACAATGGCTTCAAGAACGATGTTGAATAGGTTGCATGATAACGCGTCGCCTTGCCTCAATCCTTTCTCAACATCAAAGGAATCGGTGGTGTTCTTACCAATTTTGACGGAGCAGCGAGATTTCTCCATCGTCATCCTGCACAAGCGGACGAGTTTGGCAGGGATGCCGAGACTCGACATGGCTCTGTATAATTCGTCCCTTTTCACGCTATCATACGCGACTTTAAAATCGATAAAAAGGTGGTGTGTATCGATCTGGATTTCCCGGGATTTTTCGATTTTTTTGATCGACGGTTGACTTGCCTGGCCTAAAACCGCACTGATAAGGGCCGATCAGATCGTTGACAAAAGGTTTTAAGCGGTCACACAGGATGGCCGACAAGATTTTATAAGCGACGTTTAGGAGACTAATTCCTCTGTAGTTGGTACATTTCAGAACATCTCCCTTTTTATGGATGGGGCACACTATACCGAGGTTCCATTCATCGGGCATACTTTCCTCCGACCAAATTTTGCAGATGAGCTGGTGTATGCTCCTAGCCAATTCATCTCCCGCTGATTTAAATAGTTCGGCTTGTAAGCCATCCGCACCAGCAGCCTTGTACGACTTAAGTTTGGATATCGCCAGCCGCGCTTCGGTTAGATCGGGTGGACGGAACTCTTGGCCATCATCGTCCAAGTTGAATGGAGCGTTCTGCCTATTAGCGGCATCTTGGCTGTCGTCGCCATTAAGCAGTCTAGAGAAGTGTTCTTTCCAGATCCTCAGCACTGACTGTGTGTCTACTACCATATTCCCACTCTCATCTCGGCAGGCTTCCGTTCTAGCCTTGAATCCTTGGGTGGATCGCTTCAACCTCTGATAAAATTTTCGAACATCTCCCCTACCGCTACAACCCTCAATAGACTCTACCGCCCGCTTCTCGTGCTCTCTCTTTTTCCTCCTGAGAAGTCGGCGTTCCTCTTTTCGTTTCAGCCCGTAGAGCTCCCGGGCCACTCTCTCAGCAGCTCTTGTTCGAGTCTGCAGCATTGCCTGGTAGGCTTCGTCCTTAGCTGCATGCGCTAGCCGGCACTCTTCATCGAACCAGGGGTTTCGTTGTATTCGCCTAGTGAAGCCCAGCACATCAGAGGCGGCACTTCTGATGGCTTGTTGACAGTGTTCCCACTGGTCCTCTGCACTTGATGCTGGTGGCGGACATCCTGAGAGATTAAGAGTTACGTGGTCTGCAAAAGTTCTGGCAGTCTCTTGCGATTTAAGCTTCTCGACATCGAATCTTTTCACAGCATCTGCTCTGCGTTGTCGCGTCATGGATATCCACATACGTAGTCAAGCTACCACCAGGTAGTGATCCGAGTCAATGTTGGCCCCTCGGAACGTTCGGACGTCCAAGATACTGGAAGCATGTCTCGCGTCTATCGCAACGTGGTCGATTTGGTTGACGGTTACTTGATCACGCGACCGCCAAGTCCCCTTGTGTATATTGAGGTGTGGGAAGTAGGTGCTTGAGATGATGACATTTCGCCCTGCCGCAAAGTCTGCCAGCCTGTGTCCGTTGCCAGAAGTTTCGTCGTGTAGGCTATGTCCTCCGACTATCGAACCAAAGATGCCCTCCTTTCCGAATCTTGCGTTGAAGTCACCAAGAATGATCTTCACGTCGTACTTCGGGCACATATCATACGTTGTCTCCAGGAGATCGTAGAATGCTTCTTTGGTTGAGTCCTCTCTCCCTTCATGGGGGGCATGAACACAGATCAGCGAAATGTTCTTAAATTTGCCCTTGATGCGGATTGTGACCAGGCGCTCGCTTACACATCGGAAGCCCAAGACTTCTTGCCTTAGTCTTCCCCTTATCACAAAACCACAACCAAAGAGCCGCTGACCCTGTTCCTTCAAGCACCCGCCGTAGTAGATGTCACACGTTTTCATTCTCCGTATGCCCTCTCCATCCCATCGCACTTCCTGGATGGCTGTTACGTCAGCCTTTAGCCTGTCCAGGTTCTCCACTAATTGTTCGGCTGCACGAGTTCTGTATAAGGACAGGACGTTCCACGTGCAGATCCGAAATTCATTGTCCTTGTTTTGTTTGCTGGGGTCGTCAACTTTAAAATCATCCATATCCGAGGCTTGTTGTTGTTTCGGAACAACTTTTTTTTACTTGGTAGGGATGTTACCCCGACGCACAACCCCCGACCCGGAGGACCTGACCCTTCGTATAACTCTAAGGGTAGGGAGCCGGATAAACCGCTCCTTATAGGCCTGAGCTACAAATATGTCGTAGTAGCCCATATAAGGTGTTCACTAAGTAATAAAATCGTTGGGAGAAAAGGAAATAAGGAGGAAATTGTAAAGTGTAAAACGAGGAAAAATTCGCTGAGGAATACCCCAGGGGAAAAGGAAAAACGAAGGAATAGTTGGAGACAAAGAGAAGAAAAGATTAGTAGAAAATTTAGTTATCCATAGGTAGTTTATTTCGTCTTGGTGTCATTTGAAAATTTTAAAAATCGTTAAATTCGTTTGGCTTTCGTTACGGGAATTTTCTCGAAAATTGCGAGACGCGCGACCCGTTTAATTATTCTTTTGTTTTTTCGGGACAAAGTGATAACGGTCCATTTTATTACATTTTATATATATACTGTTAAATTTCCGAAAAGATCTTAGGTTTTTATCCTGTATTAAAAAGGTTTTCCAAGCAAATTCATTTTCATTAAAATCTTATCCTAAATTCAAAAGTTAATAATTCGTCTTTATATTTAAAAAAAAAAAGGTTATCTGGTGAACCCACCCCCGCACTGAGCATAGCTGTGGAGGTAGCATTGTAAACACTACCTTGTGTTGCACTTCCTCGACCTCGAACATAATTTTTTATTTTCCTCTTTAGTTGACATGCGGGTAACAACATAATTGCATAAATCGTCGTGGTTTGCTTATGGCCGGTCGGGTTTTCTTTTTTGTGTTGTTAATTTTAATTTATAAATTTAAATTACATAAAATAATCTCGTCGTCGGTCGGTTGGGTCGGAAAAAGTGCAACAAATTGGCACCCAAACGTGGGGCTTTTCTTTGGTGTCTTATTGACATAAAAACAAAAACATTCCGCCACGGTGAAAGAATATTTTTTTTTAAGTTGTGGCTTGTGTTTGTGCTAATTATTTTTAGGGAAGTTTTTGTTTGATCTGTGGTGATCTTTCTACTTTTCTTGCTTTGGTTTTAATTTCAGTTCTATAACCTTAATTAGTGGCCCAAATCCAAAGAAATATAGTGTGAATCCTGTGGCAGAGAGAGAAGAAAAAAAATAGTGATTTTCTCAAGTGGGTTTTAGTTCCTGTTGGCACATATTGTTGTTGCTTTGATTCGTAAGCATTTGACCTAAGGTATATTACATACATACCAGGATTCCCAAGTAAGTTTTTTTAATTCTTTATAAGTGAATACCTACCCAATTTATTAAAAAAAAAAAAAATAATTTAATACCTACATACATACCTACATACATTCTTTACATATTATTCATTTAAAAATATCAAATTTTAACTCTGCGAACTGTACTTTAGGTGAATCTTATTACGGTGTTTATATACACGCCTATATAGCATACATACTAACAGTATTATTTAAAACATCGGTTATAGTTTCTTATATATGTACATTGTACATGCTTCATTAATTTATCTCTTTCTACAGTCATTAGTTTGACATTTACTTTTTCTTTCGCTGTTTGTTTTGAATACCGAATTAGTGATTTTAATAAATTGATTTTGATATAGGATAGTGATACAAAAAAAATTGTTGAATTAAAATTTTGTTTTTAGTTTAGTGTGACCAGACTCGGTTTTTTCTGAGTTTCGTTGGAAGTCTGTAATTAGATTGTTTTTTAATAGTACCTACATATTCTGAGTGATATAGGACATTTTGATTTCCCTGTTTTGCTCAACTTGATAACGTTTTTTTGATAACTTGGTTTGATATTATTTAAACCGTGATTTATTAGGCACCTAGAAACCAATCAACCCCGAGTTGAATTTGTGTTAATTTTTTTTGTTTACGTCTTTTTTTCGTTATTTATACAAAGAAAATTTTCGCTTTTCCGATCGGAGTTGCCGTCGCTATTATTTTATTGAGTTACTAAGGTTTTAAAATAATGTTTGTTTCTTTTTTTCTCTCGGACGTTTAATTTAAATAAACAGAAAAAAAATATAAGTTAAATAAAATAGTCAACTGGGTGTTGACTTTGTGTTTTGCGTCACATTTACCGCACCGATTTTATTAAAGTGGTCTCAAACACAATCAACTGGGTGCTTATTTTTGAGCTTGTAGGTGAACAAAAAAAAAAGAATTCTTTTAAAATTTCTAACTCGCATTACCGTGTTTTTTTTTTGTGAATACTAATTTTTTTTGTTTCGATTTTGATACTAATAGTTTTAGCGCAACAATCAACTGGGTGTTGATTTTGTATACCTATTTCCTATTTTTCTTTTATTAAAAATTCTCGACTTTTTTTTATTTAAAGGTCATTATGCTGTCCGTCGGTTTGAAAATAATTTATTTGCGGAATTTGGTTAATCGTGGTTTGTTACAACAATCAACTGGGTGTTGATTTTGTTTGTTTTGTGAAATATATAGATACCTACCGACATACATATAGTTATTTTTTTGGTCATTCATCGGTGTTGCCGTTGTTTTTTTTTTTAGACTTCTATTATTCGATTTTATTTTCGTGGTTTATTTAACCAAACAATCAACTGGGTTTTGATTTTGTTTTTTTATTTCCAAATAGTAGGTAACTTTTTGTTTTTTTAAACGTTTTTTTTTATTTTCGGTTAGTTATAATTAATAATGGACGTGAATAGGTTGAATAAAGAGGAACTCGTTTTTGAGTTGCGGGCCCGGGGTCTTAAGGAAGGTCCATTTGATAGTATGAGGACAACGCTGAGAGCATCGCGTGCTTTGGAGCGCTCGGGTTCCATCTCAAGCGAAAGCCCTCACTACCCATTTTCATTTGTGGATGATGCAAAGGCTGTTTAGGCCAAAATTGTAGAGATTTGTGAACTTTTGAAAATTCCACCGAGAAATCCAAAGTCGGGGGAATATTTGAAGATTTTGACAAAGATTGAGTGGTCGATAGGTAGGATAACTAGGGCTAAGGCAGAGTCATCGGAGGAGGTCAATGAAGTGGCCGACATTAGGGGGGAGTTGTTACTGTTGATGGGGAAATTGACATCAGAGGTTGAAGATACACCCCCAGATGAGGAAAAAGATATAACCACCGATGAAAACAACACGTCGACAGCAGACATGGGTGCGTTACAAACTGCGCAGGTCGGCCAACGTGCGAGCTCAGGATTCCAACTACAGGTTGAACCCTGTGACCGGATTCCTGTGCGGCTCATCAGTGAATTCATTTATAGAAAGGGTTGAGGAATTAACGAAATCGCGGGGACTTTCGGAGGCAAGGATTTTTAGATCTGCTGTTGATTTTTTCACTGGAAAGGCACTTCTTTGGTTTAGGTCAATTAAGGAGACAATCAGTACTTGGCCGGAGTTAGTTATGGAATTGAAGTTGGAGTTTTTACCCTCCAACTATGATGACCTTTTATTAGATGAGGTTAGGCGGCGAACCCAGGGTAGAGATGAGACAATGAGTATGTACATTGCTCTCATGCAGACACTTTTTAAGCGATTTTCGGAGCCTCTGAGTGAGAATAGGAAGTTGTCCATTTTCATGAAGAATATTGCTCCGTTCTACCAAACGCAATTGGGGTTGGCTGATATTAAATCAGTCAACGAACTTGTTGCGTTGGGAAGAAGGTTAGAGACAATTAGGACCAATGTTAAAGCGTTTTTCTCTCCACCAAGTAACCGTTCCAGGCAAGCTTTGGAGCCTGATGTTGCCTACGTTGCTTCCGTTCAGGAAACAACAGCAACAGCGGTTAATCGTGACCCAATAGGACCCGTCGCTGCTTTAATTGCAATAGAGAGGGACATGTTTCGAATACCTGTTCCGCTCCTAGTCGTTGTTTTGGGTGTGGGGCAACAGGGACAACCCGACGCGACTGTAGGCGCTGTTCGAGAAACGGGACATGGACTCTTGGGCTAGTAGGACAAGAGCGCCGACGCGTTTATGTAGGTCGCCTGCTGACGACCAGCTGGCGACAAACATCAAACTCGGTTTCACATTAGAGACAAGCGGGGACGATAGACGTCCATATTTAGGAATTAATATTTATGGGATTAGGTTTTTAGGACTATTAGATTCAGGAGCTTCGCGAACGATTATTTGTAGGGACGTTTGGAGGGTACTCAAAGAGTTAGGTATATCATTAGAAGAAAGTAATGTCAGGCAAGTTCAGTTAGCAGATGTTGCATGTGTAGGAGTTTTAGGGATAGTTAATTTACCAGTGGTAGTAGAAGATAAATCAGTCTTGATAGATTGCTTAGTTATACCTTCACTCCCGCATGCGATGATACTTGGTGCAGATTTTTGGGCACTATCGGGAATCGTCCCGGATCTTCGATCACGTATGTGGAGCTTTTCAAGTCAGGATATGGTGGCTTCGATAAAAAGCACGTCTATCACAGAAGAGTCTGAGTAAGACGATGAGCAGAGGGAAAGATTGAATGTTTTAGTTGAGGATTTGTTTAAGAATATGCCGGAGGGACTAGGAGTTACCAATAGAGTAGAGCATATGATTAGGACGACGTCAGAACCAATCACACAAAGGTACTATCCGGTTCACCGGCAATGCAGGTTCACATCGACAAATCCCTTAAGGAAATGTTCGATGAAGATGTGATTGAAAAATCAAATAGCCCTTGGGCTTCCCCGATAGTTCTTATAAAGAAAAAGGATGATACCTTTAGGTTTTGCGTCGATTATAGGAAACTAAATCAGGTTACAGATAGGGATGCTTATCCACTTCCAGTTATTTCGGCGATCTTGGATAAGCTTAGAAATGCTAGGTTTCTTACGTCATTGGACATTAAGTCAGCTTATTGGCAAATTCCAAATGAATTCAAAATGATGATTTCGGCAGTAGAGTCGAATCCGTTAGGTTACCGAGATTTGAGGGTAGAGAATGGAAGGCTATATAAATTTGACAAATCGACACATATATTAGTCCACGAGAACAATGAAGAGTGGAAGTTAGTGGTAGGGAAAAGTAACAGGTAAGGGATTTTAAAAGAGTGCCATGATAGTCCGTTAGCTGGACACATGGGAGTATAAAAAACGTTCCCAAGGGTCTTTGGCCAAATATTACTGGCCAAAGATGAGAAGTGATATAGCAAATTATGTTAGAAAGTGTAGTATTTGTCAG
This sequence comes from Melangyna quadrimaculata, assembly GCA_949320155.1. Lineage (NCBI taxonomy): Eukaryota > Metazoa > Arthropoda > Insecta > Diptera > Syrphidae > Melangyna > Melangyna quadrimaculata. The sequence goes on along the minus strand of OX439483.1, from coordinate 220,139,147 downwards.
CAAGTGAAACCAGTTAATGATGAACCTGTGAAGGGATCGCACCAGCGATCACTTAATTGATTGCCACAAAACAATTAATAGAACATTCAACCTACTTCGATATTTAATACTCGAATTTCCATCGCATCACATTTTATCATCAGCTATAGCAAAACCGAAGCACAAACAATACAATATCCATATTTCCGTTGGTACACTTAGTGCACTTAGCTATCAATACTCATATAGTTTAACTGGCACCTTCAGTGCACGAGCTAAATAATATGACACCAAGTACACAACAACACTTTGAATGCATGAAGAAAAATAAACATAATTAAGGGTCGCTGAGTTATGACAATAAAATATGCATCATAAGCAAGCTAGCCCAAAACACTTGAAGTGCATGAGTATTATGCTGATACTGCATTTAATGGGAAATTCTATAGAGTATCGAAGTATGGTTGAATATCGATGAAGGCATAATATTTTGTATAAAAGAAGAAAATAAAATAATATTGATTCACTTCTAATTCTGAAGTCGACGAAACTGCACTTTCTGTTTTTTTTCCTTTATCAAGCAACTCGCTGGAGGTTAAACATTAGGTTTTAGTATCACAGACGCCCTACAGAGCTACTCGCTTTTGGGTAAAGGTTTACCTGGCTACTCGCCGGACCAGTCTGGTTACTAGTACAAATCTCAAGGCGACCAAACATTGCATGGAGATCTTGCCAGACTAAAGGACTAAGAAGAAGACTTTGAGCGACTCTGACAAGAAGATCTACTCGAGCTCCGACAAGACAGCCCGTGCTGCAGATTTGATAACTTTCAACCGGTCAGAGGCATTTACACCATTGACATCGTCGACGATATATACAACCAACAAGAAGAAACAAGACGTTGCATAGGACACATCCACTTAGATGTCAGAGAAAATTCGCCTGGCTTTGGCAGCCAATCTAATAGAGCAGGCACAAGCTCTAATTAACCAACCGAAAACAGTGGAGGCAGGACCAAAACCTAGGGTTGCTTAAACATCGATAGTCGGCGCTTTCGATAGTATCGATAGTTTTAAGAAAAAACTATCGATAGTATCGATAGTATCGATAGTATTTTTCATTTTGAAAGCCCTAGTCGTTGGTGTCTTATTTATCAATACGAGACATGAGTACGAATCTGGATCTGATTTAACTTACCAAGTAGAACAAAAACAACAGGTGATGCAACTTTCTACCAGACTCTTTTATGAAGATCACGTAAAATAAAAACAAATAAAAATATTTGGAATAATAATTTTTATTTAAAAACAAAAACATAACATAACGTAAATAAATTACTTTGTACTTCATTAAAACAAAAACAAAACATTCATAAATAAGTAGTTAGGTTTTAGGTACTTCAAAAACAAAACAAAGGTTTTTTGAATATCTCAGACAAATGTAAGTATTTATACATATGTATTACAGTCATAGCTCATAGGAATCAAACATATCAAAATTGTTTTTAATAACAAGAGTGTTGTGCAGATTTTTAACTTTAAGTTTGCTTCTTAATTCAGACATGGCTAGTCCAGCCTTAGAAAAAATTCTTTCGGATGGAACCGAACTCGCCGGAATGCACAAATACTTAAAAGCTGTCTCTCGTAGCATGTTACTAGATTTTTCCCAATATGCTATTGCATTTTCATTTCTTTGAGATACTGGCTTTTCTAAGTATTGGCGTATATCTATAATTGCATCGCTGACTGGTGTCGATATGTTTTCTTGAACCGATCTATTCGGCATGAATAGTAACTCGTTCATTCTTGCTTCTGCGGACGTAGATGCTTGAGAAGGTTCTAAAACTGCAGCATTTTGACTATTTGTAGACTTTTCTTGTGGCTGATTAGCTACCCTGTTCTTGCATGCAATATGTGACGAATACTCTCTTTGTAGGGCTTGGACCGCACAGTCAGCTTCTTGAGGCGTCCTAAACCCGGTCTTTTTAAATTTGGGATCTAATAATGTGGCCAACATGAGAGGTGATCTTGTTAGATATGGTTTTAATCTCGTACTTGTACTATTGGTAAGTGAATTCAGGACTTCTCGACCGGGCAAAGTTTTTACGTCTTGTTCTAAGCCTATTAATTTAGCAGATATTCCTCTTATTAATGGAATTACTAGTGAACTTGTGACATACGTCTCTCCAGAAATTGTTTTTGTGGCTGTTTCAAACGGCTCAAGAATCAAGAGAATTTCTTCAACCACCATCAATTCCTCAGCGGTCAATGCAGGTGGGGCTTTGACGCATTCACTTATTGATATAGCAAGCTCACAACGAACCTCTACCAGTCTTTTTAGCATAAAATAAGAGCTGTTCCATCTGGTATTTACTTCTTGAATCAATCTCAGTTCACTTTTATTATTTTGCTTTTGTGCTTTACGCAATGTGTCACTTGCTAATGTGCTACTTTTGAAAAAAGTCACGATTGCTTTGGCTTTCGATAAAATTGAAACAAAACAAACTAGTTTGAAACAATCTTGGACTGTTAGATTCAGCGTATGAGCAAAACACGGCAAATGTCGAATTTTTAATATTTCGGCCGTTTTCAACATATTTTGTGCATTATCTGTTGTCATTGCGACAATTTTTTCTTGTATACTATATTCTAAAAGTATTTCATTGATAGCCTAAATGAAGAATGGGTAGATACATTTTGTTTATAGACATTAAAATTAACTTCGGTATATAGGTACATATATAAAAATAAAATTAATCATATGTTGCTCAAAACTAATCTCACGTTCACATATGAATATAGTCATCTGATCCTGATAAGGATAGCTCATGTTATAAAATCATGCGTATACTATCCTGGTCCTCTTATTTGGCATGTATACAACTTGCAAAAATGTATTGTAGTAGACATAGACACTCGACCGATTATGATGATCTCACAAAAAAGATAAATATAAAAAAAGCCAAGCTCTTCTATCAGCCATGAAAAGTAATGAGATCTAAATGAACTTGAAGTTCAAAGTTAAAAAGGTATTTTCAGAAGAGTAAAATCGAAGCAAATTCCGAATGTGTCAGAAATTTGTTATTTAAATATTTAATACTAAAAGTTGGTAGGTTTTTGGCCCAGTTTTCAAAACTTTTCAATTATCTACGCGTTATTAAGTACTAAACAGAAATATTGCCAAATAAACATTCTAAATAGAAGTTATGATAAGAAAGGTAGGTACATAATAGAAGTACGCTTTTTACCTTTGAAATTACTTCTGCTGTGTGGCGACCTTCAATTACAACCACTTTCAGCAGTGGTGATTTAAGTTTGCCTCCACCTCCATCCACAAAGTGACATGTTACCGCCAAGACCCCCTCGTTCGCAACACTCGACCACATGTCTGTTGTTATGGCACAGTAGCTTATGCTAGTTAGTATACTTTTAAGCTTATCTTCTAGCTTTTTACAATAAGATGGTAGAAGAACTGACTTTAATATCGATCGGTCTGGGACTTCGTACCTGCTGTTAAGTCCACGAACAAAATTCCGAAACCCCTCCCGATCGGAAGTGCGGCATGGCATAAAATCTTTTGCTATCATCTGTACGTAGAGACCATCAAGGTATTTTTTTTCTTTTGAGTTTGTTTGATAAGTTTTATCTCTGTCAAAGTAGCTCTTGATGCTTTGCCGCTGTTTTTTTAGAGCCGGTGCATCACCCTCGGATTCCGCAACTTCATCATTTTCGGTTGTTGGTGAAGAGATTTTTTCAGGGTGCTTCCTTTTTAGGTGGTCACTCAGGTTACTTGTGTTTCCTGAGTGCTTTTTTGCACAGAGTGCATTTCACATAATCCTTAGAAGCACCTTCTCCCCCAACTGGCTTGAAAAAATTCCACACCACCGATTTTTTTTTTTAAACATTTCCCGAAACACAACTAGATAAAGTAAAAAAGTAAAAAAAAAAACTATGTAAAGTAAAAACTAAAAACATATGAACATAAACTGAATATGATATTACTTGTTTGTTAGGAAACCAAAATTTAACAATACCAAACAAAACAATAAGAAATATCTATTTTTGTATTGAAACAAACTAATGAAATAACAAATAGAACAGAAACAAGAACACCGAGCTGACAGCTGAGCTCGAACAAAAACAATAATACAAAATATGAGTTAAGTTATTAAAGATAGGAGAAACAGAGAATCGGAGATAAAATATATTGCTCGGAGTCTCATAAGAATGCACAAGTGTTAGTAAATGACAATGTGTTTTATTACTTATTTTTATCGCATACTTGTGCATTGTTGGCAGATTAAGAGTCAGGTCATTATATTGTCAGCTGTTATACACGTTGACTCAAGAATCCTGACTCTTTTTGAAAATAAATGACTGCGAAGGTGAGATCCGATCTCTTTTCTCACTCTTATTAATTTCGAAAAGATTCATGACTCTTGAGTTCAGGTGTAACAGCTGAAATGGCAGTTTTTGTATCTTTTATCTCATATGAATGCATAAGTGTTAGTGTGTTGTGTGTTTTTTAGTTTATGTTGCTTATTATATGGGTTTCACCACTAATAAACTTGTGAGGTGAAAAACTATCGATAGTATTTTTAAAACTATCAATACATTCGATAGTTTTTTACTATCGATACTATCGATAGGCTATCGATGTTTAAGCAACCCTACCAAAACCTATCAGTATAGAGGATTATAAAAGAAGAAACAGCATAAAACGGACACCTGAAGCAAACATTCCACCAGTAAGCAGAAGAGGGGGAAAACAGGTGAAGCTTAAACAACACCTCATCGAGCTGTATAGACTAGCAAACATTAGCCTATCTACAGAAGGAAGACAAAAATATCTAAAAGAGATAAGAAATCTAAAGGGAGCTATCCGCTCCTCCAGGCAGAAGAAAAGAAGACAAAGACAACAAGACGAAAAGGAGTTTCATAACCTATTTGAGAAAATGGTAGAGAACAACAAAAAGCGTCTCTAAATAATGGGTAAAGGACAATCGAAAATAGAAGAGGTAGTTGTGAACAACAGCGGACCTCAATTGAATAAACTTAATGAAAAATCTAACTATGAAATAGACTTTTTATCAATTTTATTAGTTATAATAATAATATTCTTCTTAAAATACGTCCACAGGACAATTAAGAGAAAATTAAATAATATCGTAAAAAAAGAAATCATAAAAAATAATATTATAGGTAGACGAATATCTGTGTAAAAAAAAAAAAATTTTTTTTATACATATGTATTCTTTAAAATTATTATGTATCAAAAAAACTTATGGAAAATCTGACTAATATTATCGAAGAACTTCACCACATCTTGAGAAACCTGAGAAAAGACGGACCGAATAGAAAAAGATCAAAAGAGTCAGGAAAACAAAAAAAAGAACAAGTTGAAGAAATTTTTAAAAGAGCGCGTATTCAGGCTAAACTCTTAGAACAAACATTATCCGAACAAGGGAAAAACGACCTTCAGCCACTTTACGATAATTTATATAGATATCATAAAGAGGCCTTAGAAAGAATTACAGCTAGTATAAAACAAGAAGACATAGAAAAAGAACCAATTTTAGTAACAACAAAAAATACAGACAAAATGGCAGAATTTGATTTTAGTAAGGCACAAAAGTTGCCTGTACTTAATTGCGAGGCAAATGACAAAAGAGCAGAAAATATTAGGGATTTCATAAATAATATAGAGTTTTACCATGATACATTAAATGAAGTTTCAAAACCTATGCTTATCAAATTTATATTGAAATGTAAAATCCAAGGAAGGGCATTGACTGAATTATGAACCCCAAAAATTATAACAATTGAACAATTAAAACAAAATTTAATTGCGAATTGCGGAGATAGGGACACAATAGAGAGTATTCAAGCTAAACTAGATAGATCACGTCAAAAAAATCGACCTATGCGAGAATTCGTGTCAGAAATAGAACACTTAGTATCAAAAATGACAGAATTAGAAATAACCATACAAGGGGAGCAGTGTAGAGAAACATTAACAGCAGCGAATGAACGTAAAGGTTTAGCGTTTTTAAAACAAGGAGTTAATGATAGATACAAGATAATTTTGGATAGTGCAAGGCATACAAAAATGCAAGATGCTATAACACATCTTTTAGGGTTAGCTCCAAGTACAGCCCAAGTAACAGAAAATATCAGATATGCCAACAATTTTAGTTATTCTAATGCCCAAAACCAAACAAACCAGGGTTTTTCACCTCGGAGTTTTCACAATAACTACCGAAATAATGCTAATAATTCTAGTAACATGAATGGAAATTTTCCACGACAAACAAATTTTCGTAGCAATTACTTTCAAAATTTTCCAAGGCAAAATAATTTTAACAATAATAACAATTACCAACGATCATATTACCAACCACGTTTTAATTCGCAACAGAATAACAATTCTATTCAATATAATAACACTAATAGAACCAATCCAAATAACATAAAAAGACAAAATAATAACCAATCTAATTTTTATAGAAGGGACAATACTTATCAAAATAATTCCAACATAAGAGGCAATGAAAGAAACGCGGTGAAGAATAACCGAAATAATAATAGGGAAAGGGAAACAACTTATATTATAAATGAGGGAAACGAAATACCCACCGAGGGGGAAGCCGACCTATCGGGGGGAAATCTGTAAGCCCTATACAACACATAGCTATATGTGCAGGGGGCATAACAAACGGCCTATATGTAAAATTTAAGATTAACAATAAATCAGGTATAAGATTTTTATTAGATACAGGAGCATCAATTTGCACAATTAAACAAGGAGTTCTGGATAAAAATACAAAAATAAATGAAAATAATAAAATAATAATACAAGGTATTTCCGGTAATTTAAGAACAGTAGGCACTAGCATAAATAGCGTTACAATAGGACAACACGAAACATCCTATACTTTTCATGTAGTACAAGACTCATTTCCAGTACCTGTAGATGGAATCATTGGTGCTGATTTTCTTAAAGATTTTGGGGCAGTAATAGATCTAGAACACTCTGTATTAAAATTATCTTCAGAAGCATTCCAAATTTCACTTCCAATATTAAACTCAGAACAACTTATTTCACTTACCATCGCACCCAGATCCGAAGCCACCTATTGGCTTAATAGTAAACATTTAGATACAAGAATATTCGATTCACAAGAACTTTGTGAAGGAGTTTTTATGGCAAATTCTATTTCTCAGTCGAGAAACGGTAGGATTCCAATTAAAATTTTAAATACCCGAGAATCCGAAGTAAGAATCAAATGGATAGAACCCAAGTCTACACCAATATCAGAATACCATACTATAGCATACGAACAAACTATAAAACCTTCAAATTTACGAACAAAACAATTACTTAAAGAAATAAATTTCGAAACTCTTAATGAGGAGGAAAAATATGAACTCAAAGCTATATGTTCTAAATTTCAAGATATTTTTCACCTAGAAAGCGACAAATTAACATACACACATATAGGTCAGGCCCACATATCTCTCAAGGAAGGAGCTACTGCAAATTATACCAAACCATATAGATTACCTCATTCTCAGAAAAAAGATATTCAAATAGAAGTAGAAAAGATGCTCAAAGATGATATAATAGAACCTTCAATATCCGCCTGGAACTCACCTATTCTTATAGTTCCCAAGAAAAAAGATCCCATAACGGGAATACAAAAAGTCAGATTGGTAATTGATTATAGAAAAGTAAACGATGTTATTGAGGATGATAAATTTCCATTACCCAATATAATTGACATATTTGATATTGTTGGAGGTGCAACATATTTTTCATGCATAGATTTAAGCCAAGGTTATTATTAAATGGAATTAGAGAAAAATAGCAGACCTTGCACGGCCTTTTCAACAGAAAACGGACATTATCAAATGAAACGACTTCCCATGGGTTTAAAAATATCACCCAGCACTTTTTCAAGAATGATGTCTGTAGCTATGTCAGGTCTAACTTACTCACGTTGTTTTGTATATCTTGACGATTTAATAGTCTTCGGTAGAAATTTAGAAGACCATAATAAAAATTTAATGGAAGTTTTTGAAAGATTTAGGGAAGTGAATCTTAAAATCCATCCTAGAAAATGTTTTTTTCTTAGAAAAGAAGTTTTATATTTAGGACACATAATATCCAGTAATGGTATTATACCAGATCCATCTAAGTCGAATGTAATGAAAAATTACCCAACTCCCAAAAACGCAGATGAAGTAAGAAGATTCGTAGCATTTGCTAACTATTACCGAAAATTCATACCAAACTTTGCTACACTGGCAATACCTTTAAATCGGTTATTAAGAAAGAACGTAGATTTTAAATTCTCTGAAGATTGCAAAACATCTTTTAATTTACTTAAAGAAGTGCTAATAAGTCCAAATGTTTTACAGTTCCCAAATTTTGAAAAAGAATTCATACTCCGAACAGACGCATCTGGATTTGCTTTAGGTTCTGTGTTATCCAATTATGATGATAAACCAATTGCTTACGCAAGTAAATCTCTTAACAAAGCAGAAAAGAATTATAGTACTATAGAAAAAGAATTACTTGCTATAGTTTGGGCAGTAAAGCATTTCAGACCGTATCTTTTCGGAAGACCTTTTAAAATATTAACCGATCATAGGCCTTTAGTATATCTATTTTCACTTAAAGAACCTTCCAGTCGATTAACCAAATTTAGACTATTTATAGAAGAATATACTTTTTATGTAGAGTATACACCAGGGAAAAACAACTGCACTGCAGATGCTCTAAGTAGAATACAAATTCATTCAGAAGACTTACAAAAACTTTACGTTTGTGTCACAACAAGAGCACAATCAAAGAAAATCCCCCAAAAGAAAAAGTAGAAAAAGAAAAGATCATCAGTGAACTTTTAAAAGCTCCAGAAACGGGTTTGAAAGTAGTTGAGTTAAAAATAATTAGCAGTTTTAAAGAAGAAGATGAAGATTTTTCAAAAATAAAGGGTACTAGAGTATTAAGTCCAAATCTTATATTGGGATATATTCCAGGAAGTAATTGTTTAATTTTAAACCGGTCCAAGATAATTACTAATGCCCGATCGGCATCATTTGACAAAATGTTGTTGAGGGACGTACAGAAAAATTGTGAACCGCAAATGAATAATGAAAAGGAATCCAAGAATGGCACTATTGACCGATCAGCATCATTTGACAAAATGTTGTTGAGGGACGTGCGTACAATTTGCGGACCTTTATCAGTTAAAAATATTTATATAACTAAAGAAGAATTAAGAAAATTTTCAGACGGCCGTCATAAAGAAAAAATAAATATATTAAAGAAAATGATAGAAGGAATATTTAAAGAAAGTAAAATAAAAGTGCACATAATAGATGAAAAAATTAAAATAACAGACCCTTGCAAAATTAAATTAATACTAAATGATTATCATATGTTACCAACGAGTGGACATGCTGGTATAAATCGCATGTTGCGAAACATTAAAAAAAGATATTATTGGACAGGCATGCAAAACGATGTGACGACATACGTTAAGCACTGCCCAATATGTCAACGTAACAAACATATACAACCAAAGAAGCAACCTATGACTATAACGTCAACAGCAGAATCAGGCTTCGATAAAATTTTTCTTGATTTAGTAGGACCCCTTGACGAGTCAGAAAATGGGTCAAAATATATTCTTACTCTTCAAGACGAATTAACTAAATTCACTGAAGCAATAGCTTTACCAAATAAGGAAGCTAATACAGTAGCTAAAGGGCTCGTCGAATCTTTTATTCTTCGATATGGAGTCCCTGGAACTATAGCATCTGATCAAGGTACCGAGTTTATAAATAAAGTTTTTAAAGATATGTGTAGTTTGATAAAGATAGAACAACTACAGTCCACTGCTTACCATCATGAAAGCATTGGAGCGTTAGAGAATTCCCATAAAGTTTTAGGAGCTTATCTTAGGAGTTATGTATCGGAAAAACATACAGATTGGAGCAACTGGCTACCCTATTATGTTTTCTGTTACAACACTTCAGTACATTCAGAAACAGGGTACACACCTTTTGAATTAGTATTTGGAAGACAATGTAATTTACCTTCCAATCTCACAAATAAAGTAGATCCAGTGTACAACTACGAAGACTACGTGATAGACTTAAAACACAAACTACAAATAGCTCATAAAGACGCTAGGGATACTTTGATAAGCAAGAAAATTAATAGAAAGACGAGGTACGATACAGATGTAAAAGCAAAGGCTTCAGATTTTAACGTAGGAAGTCTAGTTTTGTTAAGAAATGAAAATAGAAAAAAGTTAGACCCAATCTATATTGGTCCATACGAAATACTATCTCAAAATGGGGTGAACTGCGATATTAAATATGAAAACAAAACAATGACAGTTCATACAAATAGATTAAAACCTTTTTATATATATATGTTATTATTGTAGGATCGTTAGAATTAAGAGATTAAATACTAAATATATGTACATGATTTAAAAAAAAAAAAAAAAAAAAAAAAAAAGTTATATAAGAATAATTAAATATATAAGTACTTAACTATCATTTAGTTTTATACATAATTTTTATTAACCCGGGTTAACTAGATAAAAATGATTAATAAATTAAAATCTATATATTTTCAAAAAAAAAAAAAAAAAATATATTGTAAGACAGAAAATTGTAAATACAAACAAAAAAAATATTAAATAACAAACTAAGCAAGATCCCTTGATGTACAAGTATCGCATAAAAAAGAAGAAATCATTCCATGTTATGATTTCTCCTTTTTATCCCAGGAAGGGTGGTGTGAAGGGATCGCACCAGCGATCACTTAATTGATTGCCACAAAACAATTAATAGAACATTCAACCTAATTCGATATTTAATACTCGAATTTCCATCGCATCACATTTTATCATCAGCTATAGCAAAACCGAAGCACAAACAATACAATATCCATATTTCCGTTGGTACACTTAGTGCACATAGCTATCAATACTCATATAGTTTAACTGGCACCTTCAGTGCACGAGCTAAATAATATGACACCAAGTACACAACAACACTTTGAATGCATGAAAAAAAATAAACATAATTAAGGGTCGCTGAGTTATGACAATAAAATATGCATCATAAGCAAGCTAGCCCAAAACACTTGAAGTGCATGAGTATTATGCTGATACTGCATTTAATGGGAAATTCTATAGAGTATCGAAGTATGGTTGAATATCGATGAAGGCATAATATTGTGTATAAAAGAAGAAAATAAAATAATATTGATTCACTTCTAATTCTGAAGTCGACGAAACTGCACTTTCTGTTTTTTTCCTTTATCAAGCAACTCGCTGGAGGTTAAACATTAGGTTTTAGTATCACAGACGCCCTACAGAGCTACTCGCTTTTGGGTAAAGGTTTACCTGGCTACTCGCCGGACCAGTCTGGTTACTAGTACAAATCTCAAGGCGACCAAACATTGCAAACCAGCCGGTCTTATGACTGAAAGAATAGGAGTTTCTTCTCCGTGGGAGATGATAAGTGTGGATTTAGTGGGTCCATTACCCAAGTCGAGTAGAGGATACATTTATATTTTGACAGTTGTAGATTACCTCACTAAATTCCCATTGTTATTTGCATTGAGGTCTGCTACTGCAAAGGCAGTATGCAAGGAGTTAGAGGACAATGTTTTCTTATTGTTTGGGGTTCCAAAAATTGTCATTTGCGACAATGTTCCTCAGTTTAAGAGTAGGGAACTAAAGGCACTTTGTGAAGGGTATTCAGCAAAGATTAGATTTACCCCACACTATCATCCTCAGGCCAACCCCGCGGAGAGAATTAATTAGATCATTAAAACCACATTGAGAGCTTACGTTTCTGGAATCACCGAGTTTGGGATTCTCAATTAGCTAAAGTAGCTTGTGCCATACGCACATCCCAACATGCGGTATTAGGAGTTTCACCTTATTATGCCAATTTCGGCAAGGAAATGTCTACAAGTGGTAGAGAAGATTTAACACTTAGTGATCAGGATATAGATAGAAATCAAAATAGAGATTCAGTTGGAGATGTAGGAGAAAGGTTTAGGAAACTTAGGGCGGATATAGCTGTCAAACTTCGAACAGCATCCAAAAAATCTTCGGAAGCCTACAACAACAAGGAGGGATATTCAATATCTCCCAAATGATGTTGTATGGCGCAGAAATTTCGATTTGTCGAACGCGGCAAATTATTACGCAGCAAAACTGGCGCCGAAATATGTCGGGCCGTTTAAAATACAAAAACGTCTGTCTCCTTGGACGTATGTCCTTGAAGACGATAGTGGGAAAGATCGTGGCACCTGGCACACTAAAGATCTTAAGCCTTTCAATGGTAATTTTGAAAACGATTGAGTCTAATGTCCCAAGTAAAGTAACGTGGTTTTTATTTCTTTCTTGTGTTTTATTAACTTTCAAGTTTGGTTCATATTTTTTTTTTTGTTTTGAAAAAGACTGCCACATTTGGCCTGATGGTTTTTTTTTTTCTTCTAATTCGTATCGTTAACCAACTGGATCTGCAGGAAATGGTTTACTCCTTCAAAAAGTTAAACATTTCCAAGGAGGAAAGGGTGGGATCTGTCACGGTAAAATTTACCGCGACAAGAACTGTTCTTTTCACTCTCCAAATCCTTGCTCCCAACTATCCTTTTATTATTTCCATACAGGTGTTTCGTTCAACATACTGTGAGAGAGTAGGGCAACCATGGTCCATCAGCCATGGGTACACTCTCTCAGTATCTTGAAGTAACAAATTCGATGTAATCTTGATCTTAAGGTGGATAAGCCTAAATCGACAGACGGGTGGTCTGTCTCAAGAGGAAGCTTTATATGAATCAAAAGCAACAGACGGATGGTCTGTTTGGAAACGAATCCCAAAACAAATAAAAGCGCGGGTGACAATTGCTCCCCAGTCGCCAGAAGTAACTCATTTTGAGAATTGCCGAGGGCCCAACGTTAATTAATGTTGATAAATTTCTTAAATCTTACCTTGTTAAAAATGGAACGTTATCAACTTATCCCTAATCCCCAATATCTAACGAAAGCCCATCGAAATTTGTTTTGTAAATCGCGTTAATTTGAAAATAGTTTCCAACTTTTCCTTCGAAATTGATATTTTAGTAATTGGCTAATTTATTTTCACTACAATGATTTTCTCCTTATTTTCTGTTGTTTGGTTTTAGAAACGGTATTTGGAGGGGACTAATGAATTATGTAAGTCGAAATTGAGTTCTTGAGTTTTTGATATTTTGTGGTCAGTCAAGCTTATTCTCGAGAAAATAATAGGGGGAAATGACGTTCATCGATTTCGCCGCTCCTGGAAGTTGCCACCAGCGGTCGGCGAATACCACGATGACGAAGCATAGTCAGGGAGATGTAGGTGCGAGTAAGCAGGACCGCTGGATTTCGTCAACGGTAGCGCTCTTCAGCAAGTTAGCTGAGAGTGGCTTACAAATGACGTGATCGAAATCCGCGGATTCCAATTGGCCGAAAGCCGGGGAAGTGCAGCGCAAAAAGTGGGTCGCAAAATCCGGACGAACACTTCTTGTCTGAAGACTTTACGATCTAGTCGGAAAAATTTTGAGCGAAAGTTTTACGAGATAGCAAAGTGGAAAAAAAAAGTAAAAAGAAATCAATTTCGAAGAAGAAACGAAATAGGGTAGGAAAAGAATTAGTGGTGGTAATAAAATCGTTGGGAGAAAAGGAAATAAGGAGGAGATTGTAAAGTGTAAAACGAGGAAAAATTCGCTGAGGAATACCCCAGGGGAAAAGGAAAAACGAAGGAATAGTTGGAGACAAAGAAAAGAAAAGATAAGTAGAAAATTTAGTTATCCATAGGTAGTTTATTTCGTCTTGGTGTCATTTGAAAATTTTAAAAATCGTTAAATTCGTTTGGCTTTCGTTCTGGAAATTTTCTCGAAAATTGCGAGACGCGCGACCTGTTTAATTATTCTTTTGTTCTTTCGGGACAAAGTGATAATGGTCCATTTAATTACATTTTATATATATACTGTTAAATTTCCGAAAAGATCTTGGGTTTTAATCCTGTATTAAAAAGGTTTCCCAAGCAAATTCATTTTCATTAAAATCTTATCCTAAATTCAAAAGTTAATAATTCGACTTTATATTTTAAAAATTCTTTCACCGTCGCTCTCCGCTTCAAAGGTTTGTAATTTCCTTATTCAAAAAAAGTTACTGGCGCCCTTTTATTTTCAGCGATTACGCCCCTGTGGCAGCATCAAAGAAAGTAATAATTTTAATATCAATTTCAATAACTTTTTATTATCGATAAAAAAAAAAAAGGTTATCTGGTGAACCCACCCCCGCACTGAGCATAGCTGTGGAGGTAGCATTGTAAACACTACCTTGTGTTGCACTTCCTCGACCTCGAACATAATTTTTTATTTTCCTCTTTAGTTGACATTCGGGTAACAACATAATCGCATAAATCGTCGTGGTTTGCTTATGGCCGGTCGGGTTTTCTTCTTTGTGTTGTTAATTTTAATTTATAAATTTAAATTACATAAAATAATCTCGTCGTCGGTCGGTCGGGTCGGAAAAAGTGCAACAAACAAACTGATTTGTATAAACACTACAGGGGGTTTTGTGCATCTATTGGTAGGCACATGACAAATATGTCACATAACACATGACAGTATACCCTTCAACACGTGCACACTAACAGGCAATGTGTGGACAGGTTAAAATGTTGAGCGTGTTTATCGACAATGTAAATAAACAATGTTGATTGGCATAATGTGGACGCTACTTAAAGAAGAAAAAATGCGTGTTTTATTGGTAGACCATCCATAGTACAGTACGATTTTACACGCATTCAAAATACAACATCGCTAAGTAGATATACGCCCTATAAGAAACTAAAGTAGAATTCTGCTGTGGATGAATTTTTGGCATTTATTCGAATCTTGAATTGGATATTAGGTTTAGGTTTTAGGTTAGATGGGGTGATGATGCGGCATGCCACATCATCTCACTGGGATCTCAATGAATCCATTGCGTTCCCCGAAATACGAAAGGAGGGATATGAGATGGGGTGGGAAGAGGAATTTTAGATATTGGAGGCCTCCCTGAACCATCCTGAATTCTGAGTGAATTTCAAGATGTTTTTCAGTGGCAAGATTGAGATGCCGCCCAGTTCATCGAAAAAGTATTCTCCGAGGGCTTCTTTTCTGGTTCTGGCTAGGCTGGGGCATTCACAAAGAAAGTGGTATGAGCCCTCTTCCGCCTCTTCATCCTGACACCCTCTACATAAGTCGGATGCGCTGATGCCCATTCTGCTCATGTGGTTACCCATCGAGTTGTGGCCCGTTAGGATTCCAACTAGTAGGGATAAATGAGGTCTGTCTTTTTTAAGTATGTACTCTGTTTTCTTGCGCGAAATATTTGGCCATAGATTTCTTGAAACCCGACAAGTGTCGATTGATGACCAACTGACCTCTGCGGCCTCAAGAAAGCTCTGATGAATTCTACTCTTTTCCTGCTCCAGTGGCATAAACACCGAGTTATCGGTTTGGCTCGGGTCTAGAGCTGACCCGATTTTGGCCAGTTTATCTGCTATTTCGTTTCCATAAATACCACTATGTCTTGGGACCCATCTGAGGGTAACTGTGTTTGTTACACTGATTACTTAAAGCTCGTTACGGCAACCACCAGTTTAGACTATGTGATAATTGAGGAAATAGCTTTAATCGCCGCCTGACTGTCTATGAAGATGTCAATAGTCTTATTGGCTAATTCATAAGTGACAAGATGTTTTGCTGCTTCGTGAACTGCAAGTACTTCTGCTTGGAAGACACTGCAGAACTTTGGAAGTTTTATTGATCTGTTAAGGGGTGGGTTATCTGAATAGATGCCCGACCCGACACCCTCGTTTGTTTTGGAACCGTCCATGAAGACTAAAACATGATTTTTATTTAGAACCCGGTTTTCTTTCCAGAGTTCCCTTGTTGGGATATCTGTTAGAGCCACTGGGTTCAAATCTATGTGCGGTATAGAATAGTCTGTTTGAATGTCTATGTCAGTGAAGTTCGTTATAGTTCTATGACCTTAGTGGCCCTTTTCCAAATATTGCACTGTTTAAGTGTTATAGCACTTTTTGCCGCCAACTCTTTTGTAAACAAATCGAGTGGGGCTAGTGAAAGAAATGTTTCTAGGGCTGCGGTAGGTGTAGTTCTTATGGCACTGGTTGTGCCAATACACGCTAGTCTTTGAACTTTGGTCATGGTTTTTAGATTGGTTTCCTTTTCTAAAGCTGGCCACCATACCAAGCAGGCGTACGTTAGGATTGACATTATTATGGCTGTGTACATCCAGTGAATAGTTTTGGGGCTGGGTCCCCATCTCCTACCAAAAATTCTGCTGCAAGTGTAGAATGCTACACATGCTTTCTTCTCACTTTTCTTTATATTTTCATTCCAG
The DNA here is from genome assembly GCA_949320155.1 of Melangyna quadrimaculata. Classification (NCBI taxonomy): domain Eukaryota; kingdom Metazoa; phylum Arthropoda; class Insecta; order Diptera; family Syrphidae; genus Melangyna; species Melangyna quadrimaculata. The sequence continues at coordinate 220,122,688 of OX439483.1, read as the reverse complement.
TTAAGTTTACGATCAAGTACCACGATCAGATATTTGGCTGTGCCCGAAACCTGTAACGGAACACCGTAAATGGTTGGCTGGTTTAAGTTTGGAATATTACGTTTCCTTGCAAACAAAACTAGCTATGTCTTTAGTGGGTTTATATTGAGTCCGCAGCTGTTTGCCCAATTGCTGAGCTTGTCAAGGGCTGACTGCAGGAGGTCACATAGTGTAGGAACAAATTTTCCCAAGGCCATTAACACAATATCATCGGTATATGCAACGACCTTGACACCACCCAGACTTAATTTGACTAGAATTTGGTTAACGACGAGAAGCCAGAGTAGAGGAGACAAGACTCCACCCTGTGGAGTACCTCTGTATGTCCTAACTTTTAATTTACTATCACCCATTACTGAGTTTACAGTTCTTGATTTAAGCATGGAGTCAATCCAGTTAATTAGTATCGAATCGATACTAATAGAGTCTAGGGCTTATCTAATTGCAATGTTAACAACGTTATTGAAGGCCCCTTCTATGTCAAGAAACGCTACCAAGGCAAATTCCTTGAAATGAATTGAATTTTCAATTGTGCCGACCACTTCATGAACCGCCGTCTCAACAGATTTGCCGTTCATATATGCATGTTGGGCCTGAGAGAGTACGCCATCACTTAAATTTAAGCGAATGTGCGTTTCGATTAATCTTTCTAAGGTCTTGAGAAGAAAGGCAGATAGACTTATTGGTCTAAAGTCTTTCGGTTCAGTATGCGTGGGCTTGCCAGCTTTCGGAATGAAGATGACATTGACTTCTCTCCAACTAGAGGGAATATAGGTTTTGTTTAAACATCCCCTAAATATATCCACCATATTGGATATTAAGGAGGAATATTGTGAAAAGAACTTTAAAATTTTTTCAGCAGCTTCGGTTGATCTCTTCAATATCTGGAGACATAAAAGGGAACTCTAAAACACTTAATTTGCGCAAACATGTATAACAATCATTACCTTCGTATTGAACAATATCTTCGCTCTCATTTTCGTCGATGTCTTCTGGTCGATTAAAACAACCGTAATCAGACGGCGCAATAACCACAGACCACAGATTGCCATGCAGCTCTTTATTAAATATTTTTGGGGCATTCTTAATTTTTTTGAATTTGACCTGCAATTTACTCTGTTAAATTCATTTAATTCAAAACAGTAGCCATGCAATACCTGTAACTAATTTGTATTAACTTCCCTAATTTTGTCAATCTAAGCTTGTCCATTTGACATTTTAATGGTTTTATAGGGCAACAAGTTCAAGAGAAATAGCCACAAACAAAGATTGCAAGATGGCTTCATATTTTCAAGATTGTGGTCCTACGCCAACGCGGACTTTGTTGAGTTTATAAAGGTTACTGTTCTGAACATTTCCACTAAAAAATATACCTGTAAAAAATTTTGTCCGGGTTAGGGCTTTTTTTTTGTCTAATTTGACTGGGCTATAAACAAATATGTTCTCATTTTATTTATTCTAAATAAATTCTATAAAATATATTATTTAACAAGAATACCTACTAACAGATTTGCGAACTACAATTTCTCTGTCCTGAGTAAATTTTTGAACGAGAGATACCGTCGTTTTTTTCATAGTCGCCCTTTTCTTTCGTCTTACAGAATGCAGAAAGAAAGCGGTCAAAGACGTTTGAAAAACCGATTGACAAAATTGGAAAACGATAAACGACTTATGGAATTTAGATTGTGTCGCGTCGTATATTTCGCTGTAGTTTACGACATCGGTAATAGGGGTGAATGTTTTATTCATAATTAACAGACTTGTGTATTCTGTCCTATGATCCTTTCTAGTGAGCCAAATTCGTTGCACCCGCGATCGCACTTTGAAACATTTTTTCTTACGATTTATTTATTAAATTTGAGTATTATAAGCGAATCCCAGGAGAATGGTCGAAAATGTAGCCCTTCAAGAATCATTTTTACTAAAATGTTCTTTTATTTTGTTATAAAAATACTTAAAGTGAATCTAAATGTTTCACACAATCACTTTCACTCTCTTTAGGCACAAACAAAAAAATGTTCAATAAATAATGAAGCACCACTTATGTATCTTTATTGTTTCAACAACGAAGTTGAAGGTTGAACTAAAAATATTCAAGACCAAAAGGAAAAGATTAGACGGCGGCGGCACGCGGCGGGCGTCGCAAAAGAAATCGCTTAGGAAGGAAAAAACTGCAACAGACATTTCGGTTTCGGTATCGGTATATAAATGAAAGGGAGAAGGGTCACTTGGTTTGTAGTTAACAGCTAGAATGTAACTAGACAGTGACAAAATGTTCAAAACCATGAAATTATTTTTTTTTTAATTGCTTAAAATCCTTAGCTATAGTAGTTTGAGCTGAACAAAAAAGATATAAATAATATGAGTTTATCGATGGAATCTTTGGAGCGGTTCAAAAAAAAAAAAAATAATTTAATTTCAAAAAATTTTATCAACTCATTTTTGAAAAATCAATTTTTCAAAACAAAATTTTAAAAGATTTTAAAAACCCAGAAAAATATTTCTTAAATTGTTTAACAGCATAAAATAATATATTTTAATAGGTTTATCCAACAATGAGAAATTGTAGAATATAAAAAGTGGTTCTATATGAAGGGGAAGTACTGTTAATAAAAACGGAAAAAGAATATTTTCTAATCTCTAATATCAAACATATATTTTTATATGAAAGTTCTTGGGAAATTTCGAGAAATCTAGCAATCTAAGATTTGTCTTAATTGTTTTTCAATATTTGTATGCAAGGTACCGTTATTTTTGAAATTAAGAACATGATTTTTTTTAAATATTCTAGAAAATAATAAAAAATTAATTTAAACCAAGTTTAAACAAACAAGTCGTTTTCCAAATATTGAATGCAAAAAATTGAACTTTTTTTTTATAATTTAATTTTTTTTTTTAATTTCAATTCACAATTTTTTGAAGCTTCACCATAAGAAAATGGATTATATCAACTGCATCATTTTCGAGGAAATCAATATATGATTGTACTATAGGTACAAAATATAATTAAATTTTGAAAAATATACCAAAATATGGCCTTTCTTTAATGTATTTTATTTTTTGTTATAAAAAATTCTGGTAAAAATGTTTATCAACTTTATTTTAGGTACCTTAATGAGCCGTTCTCGTGTTTTTCTTTTTGAAAATGGGATCCGAAGCACACTTAATAATACAGGAAGCACATTTTAGTTCAGTCCATTAGGACTGTCCAGAATGACCATTCAATTTCAGTTACAGAATTTGATTAGTAGGGGTCTACCTAACTAGGGTTGCCATGGCTGTCTAACCTAACCTAGGACAAAAAGTTTTAAAATCCCGGACTTTGGAGGACATCATCTAACTTAAAAAAGAGGACAAAAAGAAAACAAAAACTAGGTCCACGAACATAAATATAATTACAAAAAATTAATAACTTATTATATATATTTATGTTCATATTGAATTTTTGTTTAGTTTATTAATAAGAACATTTTCAGATAAACTATTTAATTCCGGTTATTTTTAAGAATAACTTTACCTCTAAAATTCAAATTTAATTTTTCAAAATTTTAGTTTTTAATGTGTAAATACAAAATCCGTGAGGTTCTGGTTGGCCGGAACATTTTTTTTAAGTTGAACACACAATTCGTTTTTTCGGAATAAACACTTTGTATTTTGGTAATGAGAATGCATTTGGACATCCACTATTTGAATAGAAAAATCTGCATCTACAGTTCTTTTTCTCTTAAGTATGTCTACCGATTCGAAAAACATTTTTTTGTTTAACTCAGTGGTCAAATTGAGAGAATTAAACGATTGCTGATGACAAACCAATGTGAAACGAAATTATTGCCTCGGTATCCTGGATATATTTTTGTGTCGACTTGTTTAAAATGAAAGCTTCCAAAACTCTTGATGTACCCGATCCCGATCTTCTGTTATTTAAGTGCATTTGGAATGTTATGGGGCCCTTGATTGCGTATTTTCCTTTGCTTGCAATGGAAATCTTGGAGTTAAAAACTGTGCAATCTGCATCGGAATCATTTCTTCCTTTTCTAAATGAAGGATCATCATTCTTTTTGGCATGGTTTTAAAATGATCTTGTAAAAAATTTAAATTCAGAGTTCGATGACTTTTTTTAATCATCGTAATTATTTGTTAGGGGAAAAAAGAGGACAATTTCTTTAAACGTTGGAGGACGTTCCGCGCCGGGGTTAAAAAGAGAACACAAACTCCAAAAAGAGGACGCATAGCAACCCTATACCTAACTCAAGATACATATGTATATTACAGGTAATATCACTAGCATTTTCATTTTGGTTCAGTTCTGCGCATGTTGTCAAAATCAATAGTAAAAAAATTGAATTTCAAACAATCCCCAAAAATTTGTCTTTGTTTACTGTGTACTTATACAAAGGGCAGCCATCTTTAAATTTGACAAGCTGTGCCGTATAATACCTTAGATATGTGTACTGTGTTTATAACTAACCCATACAAGTTTTCCCATTTTCGTAACAGTAAGTTGCGTTTTGAAAAATGTTCTCTGTATCTGCTAAACTGGTCTACATTTCTATTGGAAATACGTAGATCCTTTTATTTTAAATTTAAGTGACATTATAAAAATATTGCATATCAAAGAGTGTAATCTTACATTTCCACATGTGTGATGTATTATATATATATATGTAAAGCTCTTTATTCACTAGATAAATGTCGCTCCAAAAGGAGTATCACTTACCGCTTACATTGAAAGTTATGAGGCCAAGCATCTGGACGCTATGCAGCGTAAAACATATCATCTATTAAAGATTATGAAGGACATTTACAATTTCCGGCAAGTATATAACAATACTCTGATTGCTTATTGATTCTATTTAACTGCATATCTCAGACTAAAAATTGTAATTTCTGACTCATGGGGGGTGCGTGCAAATGGAAACTGGACCGGCGTGATGGGAAATCTTCTTAACGGCGAGGTTGCAATTTCATTATCCCCATTAAGGTTTACTCAACAACGTGTCATTGCTGTTCGTTATCTACCCGAAGTCCACGTGGAAATGTGCGTATGAAATTGTATTTTTTCGTTTTTATCATCACAAGGTTCTTTTTTTTTATTTTTGACTTCTATGCAGAATTCGATTTTTATTCCGACATCCACGACGATCACCTATTCGCAACAAATTTCTAGAGCCCTTTACATCGGCTGTATGGTACACTGTTTTAGCAGTCATCATCGGTGGAGTTTTCCTAATGGCAATTACAATGCAGCACGAGTGTGAAAGCTACAACAGGAGTGACGATGATGGTTCTAGTGCTGGTGCTGGTGCAGAGAATAAATTGGATTTTTTTACTTTGATCATCCTAGAGGCGATCTTTCTTCAAGGACCAAGCCAAATGTTCCAATTCGTTTCCACTCGCACGCTTATTATATCAATTTGCATATTCGCTGTGATGCTGAATCAATTTTACTCAGCATTCATAGTTGGCTCTCTGTTGGCAGATGTTCCGAGGACCATCGTCAGTATGCCAGCTCTATTCAACAGTAGCCTGGATGTGGGCATGGAGAATATTGCATATAATTATGAATTTTTCATCAATACTTCGAACCAAATGGCAAAAGATATTTATGTTCATCGCATAATGAGAAATCCTCAAACAAATATATTGCCACTACAGCAGGGTTTGGAACGAATCGCCAGAGGTGGTTATGCATTTCATGTGGCTGTGGTCAGAGCGTATCGTATATTAAAAGGTACATACTGAATTTAATGAATTTATAATTTTGATTTATTTTATGTATAGGGGACAAATTTTTTTCGAAAAATCAATTTTGGCAAAAATAAACTACATTCAATATACTCGTATATGCAAACAGTATTTGGCATAATATTTGCTTTAAATGTTTTTAGTAGGTAGTGCTGGAATTAAACGACTGACAAATTGCCACATTTTCTGCCATTTTGTACACATTGTTTGAAATAACAGGCTAAAATATTTCAGAATTACTGACATTGTGTCAGTCGTGAACTCTGTTATATCCGAAATTCTCAATTATTTTTAAATTTCCATATTATTTATCAGGACCAGATGTTTTGATTGGGCTGTCAGTTAGGCTTCTGAATTCCCCAAAACAAAGACAATTATGCTACCTATGTAAAAATCATTACTCTGGCCGCGATCGGAAACCTATGCATAGCTATCCATATACGTTCGTGTTGTTGTTATCCCGTGTAAAAAACAGCTGATGACAAAACAGGTTTTGCTGTTGGAAAGCTATCCAAGCTATCGGAAAAGCTGTGATATACGTTTGTATCCCAAGACAAATGTCAAAAACAGTCGACTACAAAAAAATGCAAATTCGCGATTTGTTTGCCATTGTCCAGTTGTGTTTTTGTATTCTATCAGAAAAATAGTTAAAAATAATAATAAAATGAAAATAAAGGTATCATTTAATAATATTCTGTACGAAATTGAGGACAACTACGAAATTTGCCAAAAATACTTTCAGGTAATATAAAATTATTATTATTATCGCATATTTCCCTGTCTATTTCGCACAGATGTACATGACGGCGGCGGCGAAGATGTTGAAAAGGGTAGTTATGTGCATTCAAGAGGACACAAGCGTCCACAGGTTGTTCTCAAAACTCACCTATGTCTACCAACTCCTACTCTCACCTCCTAGTGGTGAACATCGGGTGTCTAGTACCTCAGCTGGAGATGGGGTTTAAATCCCCGTGGAAAGCTGTTGGGGACAGCCAACGAGAGAGGGGGGGAGGAGTGTTCCCACTAAGGCACTTCTCCTTTCATCGAGGCGGCAGCGGACGAATTCTCTAGATGGAATCAACGGTGGCGTCTACAGTTCCAGTTAGGTTGAACTACTTAGTGAACACCTTATATGGACTACTACGACATATTTGTAGCTCAGGCCTATAAGGAGCGGTTTATCCGGCTCCCTACCCTTGGAGTTATACGAAGGGTCTGGTCCTCCGGGTCGGGGGTTGTGCGTCGGGGTAACTTCCCTTCCATGTAAAAAAAACCCTATTCTGAAACAACAACAAGCCTCGGATATTGATGATTTTAAAGTTGACGACCCCAGCAAACGAAGCAAGGACAATAAATTTCGGATCTCCACGTGGAACGTCCTGTCCTTATACAGAACACGTGCAGCCGAACAATTAGTAGAGATCCTGGACAGGCTCAAGGCTGACGTAACAGCCACCCAGGAAGTGTAATCGGATGGAGAGGGCATACGGAGACTGAAATCGTGTGACATCTACTACGGTGGCTGCTTCAAAGAGCAGGGCCAGCGGCTTTTTGGTTGCGGTTTTGTGATTAGGGGAATACTTTGGCTAGAAGTCTTAGGCTTCCGAAGTGTAAACGAACGCCTGGTCACAATCCGCATACAGATCCGGTCACAATGAGCATACCCTAAGCGGAGCGACGGAGTTGCGTGAGCGGGACAGAGACCCGAAAAGGGAGTTAAAATCCTTAAACCCGCGAAGCGGGACACCCAAAGTACTGTTTAGTACAACAAAAACTTTAATAACAGATCGACTTACATCATAGGCGCCTGCCAGCCGACTGAGCATACCCTAAGCGGAGCGACGGAGTCGCGTGAGAGGAACAGAGGACCCTAAAAGGGAGTTAAAATCCTTAAACCCGCGAAGCGGGACACCTAAATCAGTCTTGTTAAAGAAAACTATCTATAAAGTGGTCCACTGAAGTGGGTCTGAAATCCACAATCAATGGGCCAGAAGTCCACAAGATTTTTGTACGGAGTTTTGGCCCATCGGAGTGGCTCAAAAGTTCACAATTGATTTATGGATTTTTGACCCACAGAAGTGGGAAAAAAGTCCATTATGGACTTTTGGCCTGTGGACTTTTGACCCTGCGCCGGTGGAATCTTGACTACGTATGCAGATATCCATGACGCCACAACGTAGACAAAATGCTGTGAGTGAAAAGGTACGATGTCGAGAAGCTTTAATCGCAAGAGACCGCCAGAACTTTTGCAGACCAAGTAACTCTTAATCTCTCAGAAAGTCCCCCACCAGTATCAAGTGCAGAGGAACAGTGGAAACAGTGTCAACAGTCCATCAGAATTGCACCCTCTGATGTGCTTGGTTTCACAAGGCGACCACAACAAAACCCCTGGTTCGATGAAGAGTGCCGGCTGGCGCATGCAGCTAAGGACGAGGCCTACCAGGCAATGCTGCAGAAAGAGTAGCAATGAATAAGAAAGAGTAGCCCGGGAGCTCAACGGGCTGAAACGAAAAAGAGAAACGCCGACTTTTCAGGAGGAAACACAGATAGTACGAGAAGCGGGTGGTCGAGTCTATTGAGGGTGGAGAGGGGAGATGTTCCAAAATTGTATCTGAGGGTGAAACGATCCACCCAAGGATACAAAGCTAGAACGGAAGCCTGCCGAGATGAGTGGGAATATGGTAGTAGACACACAGTCAGTGCCGAGGATCTGGAAAGAACACTTCTCTAGACTGCTTAACGGCGAAGACAGCCAAGATGCCGCTAATAGGCAGAACGCTCCATTCAACTTGGACAATGATGGCCAAGAGTTCCGTCCACCCGACCTAACCGAAGTGCGGCTGGAGTAAATTTAAAGTCGTACAAGGCTGCTGGTGCCGATGGCTTACCAGCCGAACTATTTAATTTAGCGGGAGATGAATTGGTTAGGAGCATACAACAGCTCATCTGCAAAATTTGGTTGGATGAAAGTATGCCCCTGAATGGAACCTCGCACCAACTACAGAGGAATTAATCTCCTAAACGTCGCTTATAAAATCTTGTCGGCTATCCTGTGTGACTGCTTAAAACCTTTTGTCAACGATCTGATCGGCCCCTATCAGTGTGGTTTTAGAACAGGCAAGTCAACCGTCGATCAAATGTTCACACTCCGACCGATTTTAGAAAAAAACCCAGGAATTTCAGTTTGATACACTACAAATTACCTCTTTATCGATTTTAAAGTCGCGTATGAAAGCGTGAAAGGGGACGAATAATGCAGAGCCATGTCATATCTCGGCATCCCTGCCAAACTCGTCCGCTTAAGCAGGATGACTCATCAATCAATTTTTTTTTAACTCAGCTTTGAGCATTTAAGCAGCAGACCTGTAGACCAGTACGCTGACTGCACAAAATGTCGATCATTAAACGAGTATTGTTATTATCAGCGGTTGTACAATTCACATTATTTACTTCATCAGGGCCAACCATTTGTATGAACAACAAATAATGGGGGGATAAAAAAGCACACCTGAACATAGGGAAGACAGAAAGCACCACCGAGATAAAAACTCGATCTGACAAAAAGAAAGACTCAAACTCGATGATAAGCAAACCATTTAAATAAAACTGAAAATGTGTGTATAAGGTACTATAATAATTGCGAATAAAATCTATTGTTAAATACATTTTAATCAACAAAAAAATAAATTACAAGTATATAAATTATAAATTGAGAAATAATATTGAGAAATAATGAAAATGAGCAGGGTAAACAAAAAAGATAAAAGAATATAAAATAAGTATAAGAAATAATTTAAATAAGGAAAATAAAGAGTTTAATAAAAAGGAAAGTAGATAAAGATAATACTGATTAGGATTCAATATAAAAAGAGATAAAAGAAAAAAAGAGCAATAATATAAAGGTTTTTTTATTTTTTCTTCTTCTCAGTTGTGATCAGTTGCATCTGTTGTCGTCGGGTCAGCCACAGCAGCAGAAAGGTCCTCAGCATTCTTGATTATAATTGGTTTCTCATCTCGGTGTTTTTTTATATGAAAAATTCCACTCGAAGTATACACGGAGAACAGTTTGTCATCTCTCTTAAGTTTAAGTGCGTGTTTGCAAAAGTGAGCGATTTTTCACCGTTAGATATTCATGAATGAAAACCCCTGAGCTGTCATAGCCCAGTTGCTATCTACAAAAAAATGACCTGAAATGGTAGAAATAGTACTGCACACTTTTCTTTCAGAACTTGTTAGAGAGGGTCATTAGGCATCTTAGTATTTTTGGTCGGGAAAATTGCTCCACTGCGTAAGCCGCCATCTTGGATTTTCTCACACTAGTTTCTAATATTAGCAAACAAAACTTTAAACATAAAAAATGTTTTGAAAAACAATGGCAGCACTTACAATCTCGTGCTATATCTTTTTTTAAAGCCAGATATCCATTCTTTTATTTGATGTTTAAAAATTTTTATTTTAGTGAATATTTTTTGAAAAATTAGTTTTCAAACCCAAATTTTGAAAAAAAAAAAAAATATATATTTATTTTTTTTAAACTTTTTTTTGTAAATTTTACGTAATTATTAATATTCAACGCTCTTAATAATTTGTAGCCGATTGCTGAAAACTGGGTGGACTTAAGTGCTTTAACTTCTTAGAAAATTGAAAATTACGAAAACTACTTAGGTATTTGTTAAAAAAATGTTTTTTTTGTGTATTTAGTGTTTAAACTTTGGACAATATTATGCTACGGCTTATTCGTATTTTCTTAGGAAGATCACGATGAAAAATATTTACATGCATCTACACAAATAAAGCCTTAAAGTTCTCACATACCATCGTGAAAAATTCGGCGCGACAACGACAAAAATAGACAAAAAACTGCACTAACACCAAACTTCTACCATCATATTGCTTCATTCTTACAGTACCCAAAGGAAAAGAACAAAAAATCGAAGGAAAAAAGCAATCTTTTTTTCATCCATGCCTTCCTCCTAAGTAGGTTCTAACTGATGTATTTGTCTATTATCTGTCAGACGCAGATTCATTTATTGTTGGAACTGCCATTCAAGAAGCAATAAATTACGACGTTGTCACAATTATTGGCGACAATATTGACCTGCTTGTCCTATTGACTGGCCTGGGCCGTAATTTGACGAATGTTTTTTTCAAGAAGCCTAGCAGAGGACGAACTCCTGAACATGTTTACTCGACGGTTTCGTTAAAATATAATGAAGCAATAGCCAGGCGCATTTTGTTTCTCCATGCGTTTACAGGCTGTGACACAACGTCGTCAATATACAATGTTGGCAAAACCAAATTGTTTAGTGTTCGTCAGAAAAATCCAGACTTAGGGGAAGCTTTGAATTTGTTCAAAAATCAAAACGCTACCAAACAAAGTTTAGTAACTTGTGGGGAGCGTATTTTAATAGCTCTGGCTGTACAGATGAGATTTCACTAAACACCCTTCGATTCAAGCGTTTTAGTAAATCTGTTCCAAAGCCAACTTCAATCTTGCAAGCCTTCCACCTAACTCAGCCGCTGCGGAACAACACATATTTAGGACATATTTACAAGTGCAAATGTGGCTTGAAAACGATTTGGATGCCACATCGTGGGTCTGGAAGAAAACTCTTCATGGGTTAGAGCCCATTACCACCACTGCCGATGTCGCTCCTAAATCATTGCTCAAAACGATTTCCTGCAAATGCAAAACAGATTTTGGAAATATGTGTGGGTGCCGTAAGGCGGGACTTAAGTGTTCTGTTTTATGTGCAAACTGCTCTGACGAATCTTGCGAAAACGTTGTTTACATTAGGGAGCTGCTCGGTGATGAGGATGTAGTTGAATCAAACAATCCCGGACAAATACGAACTGACAATATGGAAGATGAAACACTTGCCATGGTTGAAAATGAAGTTGATGATTTTAATTTGGAACTACCATCATCGAAAAAGAAATTAAAATCTGATTAAATATTACAAGTATTTAAATGCGCGGATTAGGCCTACAGGGGAAACCACGTTACAAAAAAAAACGCGCCTAGTACTGTACCTCTTCGGTGGTGCGGAAAAGAGTTAAGGGTATATCAAACAATAGCCTCCGATAGAAAAGCATATGAAAATTCTCCCAAGTTTAAACACTAAACACATAAAAAACTTTTTTAAGAAATACCTAATAGTTTTCGTAATTTTCAATTTTCTAAAGAGTTAAAGTTCTTAAGTCCAACCGGTTTTCAACAATCGGCTAGAAATTATAAAGAGCGTTGAATTTTAAAATCAAAAATATTACTAAATTACGTAAAATTTCCAAAAAAAAAAAAAAAGTAAACAAATTTTTTTTTGTTTTGTCAAAATTCTGACTTTGAAAATTTATTTTTCAAAAACTATTAACTAAAACCAAATTTTTTAAACACCAAATAAAAGAATGGATATCTGGCTTTAAAAAAAGATATTGCATGAGATTGTAAGTGTTGCCATTGTTTTTCAATATTTTTTTTTATATTCAAAGTTTTTTTTTGCTAATAATAAAAACTATTACTTTAGTAAATCCAATATGGCGGCTAACGCAGTGAAGCAATTTTCCCGACAAAAAACTCCAGGTCGCCTAATGACCCCTTCTAACGAGTTCTGAAAGAAAAGTGTGCAGTAATATTTTTTCCTTGGCAAATGCTCATTAAGCCTAAGAAATGGCGATGCTAATGGCTTATCATCTGATGGTGTACCCTCGGTTGTGTTCGTTGTCCCTCCTATACCTTTGCGATTTCCAGACATGTTAGTGGTTAAAGTTTGTGTGAGTAAGTAACAAAAGTATATGTTTCAATTTTCACTCAAGTTATAATGATTTAAAAGAAATAGCCACTTAAAAATTCAACACAATTATATCAAAATTTAAAGTTTTTGGATTGATTTACACAGTTAAGTTTTGAAGAAATCAAGGTTATTGAATATGCTCCGTTATTAGAGCTTGGCAGGTAATTTTGAGGCTAAGAAATTAAACTTAATCTGGCTGCTAAATCACGCACGTCTATTTAGTACTACACATTCTTATGGTGCTTATTTAAATATATATTTATTTTTATTAGAAGAAGTTTTTGAATAAACCGCTGCACTATACAACACAGCAATTAAGCGCCAAAACAGACAACGATAAAACGAGACAACGAATCAAGCAACACCAGCAGCTTCAAATTGGCACTTACACCACAAGTCAACGATATATACCTAAGCCCGAAGATGGATGAATAAATATCCCAAACGCGTCGCTCTTAAATAATTAAATTAAAATTAAATAAATAATGTGACAAATTTATTAAATAAATAAAAAATAAAAAAGTTTATTGAAAATTAAAATGAATGTACATATATATTTTTATTTCTATTTTTACTCTTTATTTTCCAACAAAATCTTATTATAGCACAACATAGAGACAACACCACTTATAGCTCAGTCAAAATAGACATTTCCCTGAACAAAATTCCGATAACGCTGAAACTTGGTGGGGGCCTTCCAGTGACTATAACGCAGCACTGACTAAAAGTCCCCGACGATCCGACAGGAGCATAACTTTTTTAGCATGGTAAAGTGTCGAAAAAATTAGTTTCTAGGAAATAACTTTTTAATGGCAAATGATATCAAAAAGAAGTTCGAGTACAGTTTGGAAATCATTAAATTCTCTATAAAAAAATGTCCACTTTTTTCCTACGACCAATAATTAAGAAGTTATAGCTATTTTAAAAAAAAAAACATAAAATGACGAAAATATTGTTTTTTTTTTTTTTTTAATATAACTGTTAAACCATCAATGCTTTCGAAAAAAAAGTCTAGGAACACTTTGTAGACAGCAAAATGTTTTATTAAAAAGATTAGCACACTTTTTTTCCTAAGACCTATAATTTAGAAAATATAGCTGTTGCAAAAACAAAAAAATGACGAAAACATTGTTTTTTTGAGTATAACTGTTAAACCGTCAATGCTATCACAAAAATGTCTAGGAACACTTTGTAGATCACATAATTTTCTATAAAAAAAGATAAACAAAACTTTTTTCCTACGACCTATAATTTACAAAATAGATTTTCTAAGAACACACAAAATTGACGAAATTATTCTTTCTTTGAGAATAACTGCTAAGCCGTCAATGATATCGAAAAGTAGTTTACTTAAAGTTTGTAGACCACAAAATTTTCTTTAAGAAATATAAAACTTGTTTTTTCTACAGGCAAGAATTAAGAAAATATAGCTATTTGAAAAAGAACATAAAATACCAACAACATTTGATTTATGGGTATTCCTACTACATATATAAATTTTATTTTCTCACCATTGTCGACAAAAAGGAAGTAAACTTTTTTCAACGTTGGATCACAAAAGTACCACCGACAACAGTCGTATATGTTGTTTCGGGATCGGTGCTGAGGTCTTGCCCTGAAATGAAAATTGCTGCATATATGTGGGGTTATAAATAAAATAAATTGGGTCGTGAAGAACCAGGGCTTAGTGACTGACAACTCGCAACCATTCCTGTGTGCGCCTGTCGACAGGAATGGAAGGGACCTACAATCTTATGCCGAATCCGAACGGCTAGACGAGAAGCAGTTATTCGTGATAAGTAATATTCTTGGAGGATTTGTCAATTCCTCGCAAGAGGTAGTAGCCCTGAAAAAAAACTTTTTAGTTTTTAGATGGACGAGGCAATAACCCGGGATTTTTCTAAAAACTCCGACAGATTTTAGAAAAATCCCGGGAATTCCAGATCGATACACACCACCTTTTTATCGATTTTAAAGTCGCGTATGATAGCGTGAAAAGGGACGAATTATACAAAATCATGTCGAGTCTCGGCATCCCTGCCAAACTCGTCCGCCTGTGCAGGATGACGATGGAGAAATCTCGCTGCTCCGTCAAAATTGGTAAGAAGACCACCGATTCCTTTGATGTCGAAAAAGGATTGAGGCAAGGCGACGCGTTATCATGCAACCTATTCAACATCGTTCTTGAAGCCATTGTACGCAACGCACATGTCAACACCAGCGGTACAATCTATCAAAAGTCCGTTCAAATGCTTGCATATGCGAATGACATAGACATTGTCGGCAGAACGAAGCGAGCTGTGGCAGGGGCATTTGCGAGCATTGAATCGGAGGCGGCTAGAATGGGATTGGCGGTTAATGAGGACAAGGCGAAGTATATGCTGTCATCGAGAGAGCAATCTCAACATCGTCGACTCTGGCAAAATATCACGATGGACAGATATAACTTCGAAGTTGTTAAGGACTTTGTCTACCTGGGCTCCACTATTACATCTATGGATAGGTGGCACCTCCTTACTTACTTACTTATGCTGATATCCTGAACGGTCTTGAACGGTTCTGAGGTCTTTGAATGGTCCTGAGATCCTGAACGGTTTTGAGATCCTGCACGGTCTTGAGATCCTGAACGGTCTTGAGATCCTGAACGGTCTTCAAATCTTGAACGGTCCTGAGGTATTGAACGGTGCCGAGATCTTGAACGGTCCTGAAGTCTTTGAACGGTCTTGAGATCCTGAACGGTCTTCAGATCTTGATCGGTCTTGAGATCCTGAACGGTCTTGAGGTCTTGAACGGTCCTGAGGTATGGAACGGTTGTGAGGTCTTTGAACGGTCCTGAGATCCTGAAAGGTCTTGAGACCCTGAACGGTCTTGAGGTCTTTGACCTCATGCGCATGCGTAACGCGTTACGCACGCGTAACGGATGCGTAACGCATCGTTCTTGAAGCCATTGTACGCAACGCACATGTCAACACCAGCGGTACAATCTATCAAAGTCCGTTCAAATGCTTGCATATGCGAATGACATAGACATTGTCGACAGAACGAAGCGAGCTGTGGCAGGGGCATTTGCGAGCATTGAATCGCTGGCGGCTAGAATGGGATTGGTGGTTAATGAGGACAAGGCGAAGTTTATGCTGTCATCGAGAGAGGAATCTCAACATCGACGACTCGGGCAAAATATCACGATGGACAGATATAACTTCGAAGTTGTCAAGGACTTTGTCTACCTGGGCTCCACTATTACATCTAGGGATAGGTGGCACCTCCTTACTTACTTACTAATGCTGGCGCGTTACGCAAGCGTTACGCATCCGTTACGCATGCGTTACGCATCCGTTACGCGTGCATTACGCATGCGTTACGCATCCGTTACACATGCGTTACGCATCCGTTACGCATGCGTTACGCATCCGTTACGCGTGCGTTACGCATCCATTACGCATCCGTTACGCATGCGTTACGCATGCGTTACGCATCCGTTACGCATACGATACGCATCCGTTACACATGCGTTACGCATCCGTTACGCATGCGTTACGCATCCGTTACGCATGCGTTACGCATACGTTACGCGTGCTTTACGCATCCGTTACGCATGCGTTACGCATGCGTTACGCATCCGTTACGCATGCGTTACGCATCCGTTACGCATGCGTTACGCAACCATTACGCATGCATCACGCATCCGTTACGCATCCGTTACGCATCCGTTACGCATCCGTTACGCATGCGTTACGCGTGCGTTACGCATCCGTTACGCGTGCGGTACGCATGCGTAACGGATGCGTAATGCACGCGTTAAGGAATGCGTAACGCATGCGTAACGGATGCGTAACGCATGCGTAAAGCATGCGTAACGGATGCGTAACGCACGCGTAACGGATGCGTAACGCATGCGTAATGGATGCGTTACGCACGCGTAACGGATGCGTAACAGATGCGTTACGCATGCGTAACGCGTGCTTTACACGACAGTGGCGCCAGCATAAGTAAGTTAGTAAGGAGGTGCCACCTCCTGTATCATACTCTACACAAACTACAATCCGCATCAAAGGCAAATTTAAGAACAATTCGCTGATCTGTTTTCACGCCCCCCATGAAAGGAGAGAGGACTCAACCAAAGAAGCATTCTACGATCTCCTGGAGACAACGTATGATATGTGCCCGAAGTACGACGTGAAGATCATTCTTAGTGACTTCAACGCAAGATTCGGAGAGGAGGGCAGCTTTGGTTCGATAGTCGGAGGACACAGCCTACACGACGAAACTTCCGGCAACTGACACAGGCTGGCAGACTTTGCGGCGGGGCGAAATGTCATCATCTCAAGTACCTACTTCCCACACCTCAATATACACAAGGGGACGTGGCGGTTGCGTGTTCAACTAACCGTCAACCAAATCGACCACGTTGCGATAGACGCGAGACATGCTTCCAGTATCTTGGACGTCCGAACGTTCCGAGGGCCCAACCTTGACTCGGATCACTACCTGGTGGTAGCTAGACTACGTATGCGGATATCCATGACGCGACAACGCAGAGCAGATGCTGTGAAAAGATTCGATGTCGAGAAGCTTAAATCGCAAGAGACCGCCAGAGCTTTTGCAGACCACGTAACTCTTAATCTCTCAGGAGGTCCGCCACCAGCATCAAGTGCAGAGGACCAGTGGGAACACTGTCAACAAGCCATCAGAAGAGCCGCCTCTGATGTGCTGGGTTTCACTAGGCGAATACAACGAAACCCCTAGTTCGATGAAGAGTGCCCGCTAGCGCATGCAGTTAAGGACGAGGCCTACCAGGCAATGCTGCAGACTCGAACAAGAGCTGCTGAGAGAGTGGCCCGGGAGCTCTACGGGCTGAAACGAAAAGAGGAACGCCGACTTCTCAGGAGGAAAAAGAGAGAGCACGAGAAGCGGGCGGTAGAGTCTATTGAGGGTTGTAGCGGTAGGGGAGATGTTCGAAAATTTTATCAGAGGGTGAAGCGATCCACCCAAGGATTCAAGGCTAGAACGGAAGTCTGCCGAGATGAGAGACTGCTTAATGGCGAAGACAGCCAAGATGTCGCTAATAGGCAGAACACTCCATTCAACTTGGACGATGATGGCCAAGAGTTCCGTCCACCCGACCTAACCGAAGTGCGGCTGGCGATATCCAAACTTAAGTCGTACAAGGCTGCAGGTGCGGAGGGCTTACAAGCCGAACTTTTTAAATCAGCGGGAGATGAATTGGCTAGGAGTATACACCAGCTCATCTGCAAAATTTGGTCGGAGGAAAGTATGCCCAATGAATGGAACCTCGGTATAGTGTGCCCCATCCATAAAAAGGGAGATGTTCGGAAATGTACCAACTACAGAGGAATTACTCTCCTAAACGTCGCTTATAAAATCTTGTCGGCCATCCTGTGTGACCGCTTTAAACCTTTTGTCAACGATCTGATCGGCCCCTATCAGTGCGGTTTTAGGCCAGGCAAGTCAACCGTCGATCAAATGTTCACACTCCGACCGATTTTAGAAAAATCCCGGAAATTCCAGATCGATACACACCACCTTTTTATCGATTTTAAAGTCGCGTATGATAGCGTGAAAAGGGACGAATTATACACAGCCATGTCGAGTCTCGGCATCCCTGCCAAACTCGTCCGCCTGTGCAGGATGACGATGGAGAAATCTCACTGCTCCGTCAAAATTGGTAAGAACACCACCGATTCCTTTGATGTGGAGAAAGGATTGAGGCAAGGCGACGCGTTATTCAACATCGTTCTTGAAGCCATTGTACGCAACGCACATCTCAACACCAGCGGTACAATCTATCAAAAGTCCGTTCAATTGCTTGCATATGCGGATGACATACACATTGTCGGCAGATCGAAGCGTGCTGTGGCAGGGGCATTTGCGAGCATTGAATCGGAGGCGGCTAAAATGGGATTGGCGGCTAATGAGGACAAGACGAAGTATATGCTGTCATCGAGAGAGGAATCTCAACATCGTCGACTCTGGCAAAATATCACGATGGACAGATATAACTTCGAAGTTGTCAAGGACTTTGTCTACCTGGGCTCCACTATTACATCGCAGAATGACATCAGTGCAGAGATCAAGCGAAGAATTACTCTTGCCAACCGCTGTTTCTTCGGTCTAAGAAGGCATTTAAGTAGTAAGGCCCTCTCTCAGAGAACCAAGGAGACTTTATACAAAACCCTTGGACACTGAAAGATTCGGACAAAAATCTGCTAGGGTGCTTTGAGAGGAAGATTCTTCGTGTGATTTTCGGTCCGGTGTGTATCGAAGGAGTATGGAGGAGAAGATTCAACGACGAGCTATACGGGCTATACAGCGACGTTGACCCGGTCAAAAAGCTGAAAATACAGCGGCTGAGATGGCTGGGGCACCTGGAGCGTATGGACAGCAACGCACCTGCCCGACGAGTCTTCGAATCCAACCCTGATGGGGTACGCAGCTGAAGAAGAACCCGTAACAGGTGGCGCAATCAAGTGAATGACGACATGAAAGCACTCGGTGTGCGCAACTGGAAGCGGCTAGCTAGGGACAGAGCTGGCTGGAGAGGCTTGTTAGTTGAGGCCGAAGCCCATCCTGGGCTGTGAGCGCCATCAAAAGTAAAGTAAAGTAAGTAAGGCACTAACCATTACGCTACGGGCTACTACATATATGTGGGGTTGGTCAGTGCAAAATGGCATTTTGGAACCTGTTCAAACCTTGCTACCTCCCGTTCCAGAAAAACTTCTCAACACTATTTTCTGAAATTGCAAGAAAGGTTGCAATTATAACTGTGGTTGTAGAAAAGTTGGACTATGCTGTCCACCAATATGCAGCGATTGTTAAGGCCAGTCTTGCAACAATGCAGTGAACGATACTTTTGACCTTAATGAAAAAATATGGGATGCATCTTTGTATTTAGACGAAGTTACAGACGAAGAAGATGATGAAGAAGAATATTTGCTAAGAGACGACTGCTGAAGACCTATTATTAAAAGATAAATGAAATAAGCTGGGCTGTGGTTTATACCTACTTGGGACACCACTTAAAAAAAATGTGCCACGTACTCTAACTCTGAGGTGGTGTGGAAAAGAGTCTATAAACTAGGCTCACATTGTCTGTTATCTATATGTTGTTTAATATATGTTGAAGAAAATTTTGTGGTCTACAAACTGTACCTAGACTACTTTTCGATATCATTGACGGCTTAGCAGTTCTTCTCAAAGAAACAATAATTTCGTCAATTTTTTGTTTTCTTGGAAGCTCTATTTTCTAAATTATAGGTCGTAGGAAAAAAAGTGTGCTAATCTTTTTAATAAAACATTTTGCTGTCTACAAAGTGTTCCTAGACTTTTTTTTCAAAAACATTGACGGTTTAACAGTTGTATTAAAAAAAAAACAATATTTTCGTCATTTTATGTTATTTTTAAATAGCTATAACTTCTTAATTATTGGTCGTAGGAAAAAAAGTGGGCATTTTTTTAGAGAATTTAATGATCTACAAACTACTTTTAGTCACTGCTGCGTTATAGTCACCGGAAGGCCACCACCAAGCTTAAGCGTTATCGGAATTTTGTTTAGGATTTAAAATTTGTATGTCTATTTTGGCTGGGCTATTAACAATACCACTTATTCGTTTGTAGTTTCCCACCTTTTCGATAAGATCCTTAAATAGGTGACGAAAATTTATATTCAATCTTTGAATTCAAACTTACCGAGAAACTACTCCGACTCATTCGGAAATGATCTCAAAATTCATCCAAGGTGTAGCTTGGTATTGTTACCTCGTAATAATTTTTGTTTCGATTTTGATTTTCGTCCCTTACGAGCTAAGGGAACAAATTTGGGATGTGCGAACTCGCAAGCAGATCGTTGACAACAAAAAATTCAATGCGGCCTATTTTTGTTAAAATAAATTGATACAAAATGTATGCACAATGAATAAGCTTATTTGCTAAGGTACCCAATAATTCATCATCATCTTCTTTGAATGGATTTAAATTCATGTTCAAATTTGTCAGTTTTTTTTTTAATTTATATAATAATTACTTAAATCACTTGGGTGTGTATCAGCTGCTTTGATTTTTTACAGCCTTACCTATCCGGCTGTTCGGAAACCTATATGGATACGAACCTATCTTAAATAGGCTATCAGATAGGTTTCCGATTGCGGCCATTTACAGATTTTTCCTACAGGTTAATTTTCACAAGGCGGTCTAATTGACCAGGACTGGCCACGAGACGAAAAAAGTCTAGTTCTCGCACTTTAAAGCAACCGACACGAGACTGTATATTTGGACCGAAATTTAAAGAGTGTCTCGTCGGTATCGGTTGTCTCGGCAGAAGAAAAAGGCATTTTAAAAATGCTAATAAATTAATAATCCAATTTCATTTAAATATTTATTTTCTCCTGCACATATTCAAACTATACACAGATAGTGTTCACATTCGACTGACTCATCCAACTTTTTTTGACTTTACAAAAGAAAACGTTAACAAAAATCCATAAGTTTAAAAAAAAAATTAAAATTTCCGTGGATTTTTTTTTTTGTAAAATCAAAAAAAATCGGAGGAGTCAGTCGAATGTGAGCGCGGTCTTATGGGGGCAAATTACATTTTTACATATCGAGAATATTTCAATCCAAAAGTCGGCTGAGATGAGACCGGGACGAGACAGCAAATTTAAATTTGCTCGTTAAATGTCGAGACTGAGACCAAGACCGAGACGAGACTTAAAATTTTCGATTTTAACGAGAACGAGACAAGTTTAAAAAAAAAATAAAATTTTCGTAGATGTTTTTTGACGTTTTCTCTTGTAAAGTCAAAAAAAATTGGAGCACGGCGTAATGGGGAACAAATTACATTTTTACATATCGAGAATATTTCAATCCAAAAGTCAGCTGACCGAGATGAGACCGAGACAAGACCGGGACGAGACTGCAAATTTAAATTTTCTCGTGAAAAGGCGAGACTGAGACCAAGACGAGAGTTAATTATGAGAACGATACAAGACCGAGACGAGACTTAAAATTTTCGATTTTAACGAAAACGAGACGAGACTTACAAAAGTCTCGCAGAGTCTCATCTCATGGCCAGCCCTAATTAAAAGACGAAATATTTATCTAAGGAATTCGCTATACAAATTTCAGTGCTTCCAAGTAACTGTAATTTACTATCGAATTCACGAATTCACTGAATGGCATGAATAAATAAACAGAAATCAAGAAAGATCCCAAGTTTGCTCCAAAGTTGATCTCCTCTAGAGTTGAAAATGTCAGCTTCGAGGGAAAAAAACTTTTTCTGGAGTTGACAGTCAAAATCCTAAATTTCTGATCAGCTTTGTTTAAGAAAAAAAAGTTTCTGAAACATGAATTAATCATACACCCAAATTGACTGTCACTTATATTTTTCATCTACTGCAGGGTTTCTTTTAACATTTAATTTTTTAATAAAATTGTATTTTATTTAGCCATGAAATTGCGTTATAAAAAATAATCTAACATTAACCAAATAATTCATTCAAAAGAATATTCTTCACTTGCAGATGTAATTATTTTATTTTTTTTTTAGACCAACTTACCGAATCAGAATTCTGTGATTTGCAAGAAGTTGCAATGGACCCACCATTTCTATCATGTCCAGCCATTCCGCACGGCTCACCCTACAAGGAGCACTTTGCAAGTGCAATTTTACAATTGCGCGAAACTGGTGTAATGGCCTACCATGACAAATTGTGGTCGGTTGAGAAACCACAGTGTAGCCAGGAAATGACGGAAAAGGACACGACAGTTGACATGGAACACTTTGTACCAGCACTGGCATTTTTAGCTGTTGCACAAGTTGGGTGATCCTTGGAGTAGAACGGTTAGTGCACTCTTGGAGTGTAATGCAATAAGAAGAGAAATAGCCAAATAACCATCCAGTGTTGTGTTAATAAGAAAGCAGAAAAGTTCTTGCACTTAAATTGACAAAAAAAGAAACGAAATTAAAATAAAAATTTTTAAGATAATGTGAGATAGAAATAAAAAGCAAATTATTCTGTATTTTGTTCCTGTTATTTCTCTGTATTTAATTTTGGAAGCACATGCTTAGACCTGGTCTAAATTGTGACGTACAACAATGTTTGTTTTCTTCGTGACTGTGACCTATCCCTCTCCCATTACCGACACCCAAAGATTTCAACCAAAAACTAACGAAAATACGATGCATAGTGAGATTTTGTAGGTAAAATTATTTAGTTGCAATTTTTTAAAGGATAACAATAAATGGAATGGAAGATAGTTCATATAAAACAAAATGTAGATATCTATTATAGAAATATCAGTGGAGGTGTGGAGGAAACATAAACAAAACGTTAACAAAAAAATTTGAATGGATTTAGAATTCTTCAAGACTTGCTACAAAAAAAAAAAACAGGCCAAAATAAATAGGAGCAAACACACAAAGTTTTTTAGTAATTTTATATAGCAAAAATTCAAGTTATTTGTTATAGCTCATCTAGAACTAGGTGCCAATTTTATTAAGTTCTCGAAAATAGCATTAACAATTATAATTAAATTTTGTAAAGGGTAGGGCATCTAGTGGCTTCTTTTTAACTGATAGGTTATTTTGACACTAACAGCTGTTTCCCGCTCGAAAACTTGGACAAAAATTCAGTATCATACCACCGCGGAATGAAATGAGTCGCTTAACGCTTGAACAACCTTGGGAAATAATGAGAATTTATTGGACAACGATTTTGGGCGAAAATTCATCTTTTCTGACGAGGCGCATTCTTAACTCGGCGGCTACGTTAATAAACAAAATTACCACATCTGGGGCTCGGAAAACCCGCAGGTTACTGTCGAGAAGCCAATGCATGCACACAGAGTGACAGTTTAGAGCAGATTGTAGAGTGGTGGGATCATTGGAGAGTGTGTGAAGTTAGCCCCCCTTTTTTGAATTTGATATTTTTGAAAGTTGTTCCAGGTTGTTTACGAGTTGTTCCGGATTGTTCCAAGTTTTTTTTTTGAAAAATATTCAAGGGGGTTTTAGACCCGAAAAACCGTTTTTTACCTATGAAGCCCCCCTTTTTTTTCGAAAATTCAACATTTTAAAAGTTGTTCCAGATTAATATAGTTCTTCTGAATATTTTTTCAAGTTTTTGGACCTCTACGTTTACAATTTCATTTACAATTTCAAAAGTTATGGGCAAAATTGGAAAAAAATCTAGCCCCCCTTTTTTCGAAATTCCCATTTTTTATATTTTTATTCAGGGTTCAAAAAGTGAACTAAGAAATTAAAGTTGAAAAGTGTGTATTTTTAAAGATATGACCTAAAAATGCAAAATACAGCTCACCAATTTTTTTCTTTTTCTAAAAGCCTTTGATTCCAAACATCTGTCATTAAATACATTTGTGTCTTAGAATACACTATATCAGCCTAAAAACGATCTTTAAAAAAACAGCTTTATGTTTTTGCAACTTTAAAAAAATAAATTGGCCCCCCTTTTTCAAATAACAGAAATCCAAAAGTTGTTCCAAGTCGAACCTTATTTTGCCTAATAGCCAGTGGCGGATCCAGGGGGGTGGCTATAGGGGCTAAAGCCCCCCCCACAGGCGGTTCTTAAAATTGATTGAAATATAGAAATCAGAATCAGGAGTCAGAAAAAATAACGAGGCTGGGGCTACGCAATTTATATGCTACGGATTTTTTTTCTAAGCCCCAAATTCATTAGGTTGGGGCGTTGGGGCTGAATTCTGAAGGGAATTGTACAAAAAACAAGTTCGGGGCTACGGATAATTGACAGAAAATTGGGACGAAAAAAAAACAGCTCACGAGTAGGGCTTGACAAGAATTGGAAAACGTGGTCGGGGCTAATCAAATAATTCTTTTAAAACTTACCTTATTCCAGAAAATTTTTGCGCTTGACTCAAGGGACTGTCAAGTCCAAGTTGGGGCTAAAGATAAAAGGGATAAGTGAAAAAACGGGGTCGGGGCTTAACAATTAACATGCCAAACGAAAAAATAATTCACCCTATGAACTTCGCTAACTTTGCAAAACAACAAATCAAAATCTGATTTTTCTCTGGCCACTCAGAAAATCATGCGTGTGAATATTTGCAGTCCCTATAATTTTTTTTCTATCTCCACTTAAAAATATTTTAAATGTCAAATACGACAGATATTATTGTATGTAATATTGAAATCATTTAAAACCGCGGATAGAAGCTAATTATAAATGCACAAAAAACAAGGCTATTCTAAAAGGAAAAGTGGGAATGCCAAAATTCAATTATTTATAAAACTGTAGATTTTCTAAAACTTTTTTATATTAGTTATGTATAAATTATAAAAATATATAAATTATAAAATAAAATCAACATCGTCACAATAGTTAAAATAATTTGTTCTTCAAGGGAAGCGTTTTTCTCTTTTCACTCTCCCAACGAATGTTACAGTTCCTCGTCACTCGAAAACATTAAAAAAAAAAATAATTTCAAATAGAAAGAAATATAATAGTTTATTATTATTATAAAATGGCAGTTATCAATAAGATTTTAGAATGATTATTACGATCAAGTGTTCTGAACGCTGCACTGATAGAACAAGAGCCTACAGCAAATTTTGGGAGTGGATTGCTAACTAAAATATGAGTATGATGGTTTGTAGGTTCATATATCGCGGTATCAAAAACAACCGTCTGCCAGGTTTCTTTTTCAGCCTTTAGCAGGGGTGGGAGTTTGAAAATAGCGATTTTCCAGTTTATTTTTTCATAGGTATTACCACTTCAATAAATTTAAAAAATATATAATGTGATGCTCTGTCATTTTCATTAAGTCAAAACGTCAAAATCTTGGCAGTCTGACCAATAGAACTCAAGATATTAGGTTTTTAAGCGAACCTTAATCGATTTTTTTGGAGACTTTGTTTTGTTGATTTTTTGTGTTTTATAATTCTCCAAGAAAAAGACGATAAGGTCCTCTTAAAAAGCTTATATTTTGAGTTCTATTGGTCGAATTGCCAAGATTATGATGTTTTGACTTAATGACAACATCATATAATATATTTTTTAAATTTATTGAAGTGGTAATACCTCTGACAAAATAAACTGGAAAATCGCTATTTTCAAACCCTGAAGGCTGAAAAAGAAACCTGAGAGACGGTTGTCTTTGACGCGATATATGCACCTACAAACCATCATACTCATATTTTGGTTATCAATCCACTCCCAAAATTTGCTGCCGGCTCTTAGGCTATGAAGTTTAAATTGCAGAATACATTCGTTTAACTAGAACTACAGAATTATAGTTCAAGGTTTACTTTGAAAACGAATCAAGTTCTGAACTTAAGTTTAATCATAAATTGTAGTTTAACTTGTGAAACTGGCCATTAATGTCTCAAACTGAATCTACCAAGCCCCCCCCACAGCCTTATCCTAGATCCGCTACTGCTAATAGCCTCCAAAATTTCATCCAAAAATATGAATAACTGAAAGCATTACCACGTAAAAATAAATATGTCATTTTTTTTGCTCCCCCCCCCCCCTTCAAAATTCCAAAATTTGGAAAACTAAACTTGGTTCATTTAGCAATTATCTACACACTTTAAAAATCCTGTGACTTTTAAGTATCTTATGACTTATCAAAACTCCAAAAAACACCTCCACGGCTCTCCTTTCCAAAAACCCGAAATAAAAAATGGACATACAACCAAATGTAATTGTGCCGAGATTTCATGTACAAATAAGCAAAGGGTTGTTACGATATTAAATAAAATTCTTATTTTGCCCCCCCCCCCCCCTTTTTTTCGGAATCCAACAAAAGAAAAATAGCTTGATTTACTATAAGAACATCCTAGAAAAATTTTGACACCAACACGCCCCCACCCCCTCCTATCCCGTGCAAAAATAAAAAATCGTCCGAAATCTTTAACTTTTCCCAATGTTAATATCACATTATAACTCTTGAATTGCTCACCTCTTCAAATTTAAAAATTCTAACAAGTTTTTTAGGATTTTTTAGTACTCTTCAAAAAAATTCCAAACCAATATAACTAAAAATAATTAATTTTATTTATATATATAGTATATATTTAGTATAAATGTTCAATTTGGCATGCTTACCAAGAATCAAGAGAGTCCCCAAAAATATCTTTGGTTAAAGGGTGTTTTTTTTGACGGAGAGATGCAAGTGAGTGATTATTACCATAACATCCATGAACAAATTCTAACACTTATGAACTTTGCTAAAAATATTAAATTTATATTGGCACCCAAGGATCAAAAGAGTCCGTACAAATATCTAAGGTCTAAGTGTGTTTTTTGGGGCTGTACTGTTTGACCTGCTTAATGGAAAAAACAGTAATTTCTGTTTCAAAATTAATCTAACTTTTTTTGTGCTTGTATCATATTGGTTTTTCTTTTATTAAATTCGGTGTTAAAAATTACCTTTAAATCATTTATCATATGTCATATGTACTATCTCGATTACACCAAAATACAATTTTTCGTAAGAGCTAACATTTTGCTCCGTATAGGACAGGTCAAACTAAAACTCTTTAAAAAAAACTCTGTGGATCAAGTTATTTTAATGGACTCTTTTGATACTTGGAAATCATGAAATATTTAATAGTTTTAGCAAATTTCATCAGTGTCAAAACTTATTCATAGATGTTATGGTAATAATGACGCACTAACATCTCACCCTCAAAAAAACACCCTTTCACCAAAGATATTTTTGGGGACTTTTTTGGTTCTTAGTAAACATGCTAAATGAAGCATTTATCCCAAATTTCATTAAAATCCCATTATTTTAAAATGGTTTTGGGTAATATATTACTTGTTGTACGTAAAACAAAAGTGATCATTCCATACAAATGGCATTAACTTTCCACAGGATATATGCATCTTTTCAGTTTTGGTCTCTTTAGAATCACCGTTGAAAAGCACCCTAAAAACATGTGTCATATGATTAGATTGTATTACAACACATTTTTCAGCTTGACAAACTATCGCCTCCCTCCCCTCTCCACCTCTTAAAATGCGTCTACACAAAAAGTCAATTCCGGAATTTTGGAGGACTTTGGATATGTTGTTGAGGATAAAATTCTGCGTCGCTACTAGCAATAAAATTTCATGAATTAATTTGTCCCCGGTTGCCCATATTAAATTTCCAATCTTTCCTAGACACTAGGGCTCTTGTTGTTCCAAGCTTTCGTTTCTTAAAATTGATATTTAGTACGAGAAATTTCAAAAAAATGACCCCCCCCTTTCAGATATCCAAAATTTAAAACTTGTTCCGCGCGCAGAATCATTCAAATGCAATTGTTCCAATTCCAAGGATTCGTGCAAAAATATTGAAAATTAAAGATTTTAATGCAAAAAAACGTTTTCCGGCCCCTGTTTTCAGATATCCAAAATCTAAAACTTGTTCCCGGTCCAAAATCACTCAAATTCAATTATTCCAGGGATTCGTGCAAAAATATTGAAAATTAAAGATTTTAATGCAATAATTGTAAACAAAAACTATATTAAAAAAATGTCAATAAAACTTACTTTTTTCGCACTTTAAATTGTTTTTCATTACCTTCCGCGCTTTCTGCAGTTAAAAAAATGTGAATGCACAATCTGCCAGACGCTGATGACATTTATGACGTTTTTGAACATATCTTCTGCAAATTATCTGCGTTTCTTCGATCAAAAATCTATCTTTATGAAAAAGTACAAACCGAATGAGGTCTAAACGAAAACCCAAAATTGAACCGAATACAGACCGAACTGAGTAAAAACGAATATGTGTGAAACGAGCCTAACGCAGGTCGCGTCGAGGCAGATGTTTATGAATACACGCCTGCTCTTCAACTTCGACTTTATGAGATCTTATCGGAAAACGCGAGTCAAGTTATGGCGTGCCGCCCTTTCAATATGCGTTGTTCTATCGATTTACGAGGGTGGGTCAGTTAGTCCCTGAAAATTTACACTTATCACATTGCAATCTCCAATCCAACAATTAAGTTGTAATACAAAATATTTCAAATAAATGTACTGAATTTTTATTCATACATATCGGTGAAATGGATTTTTTGCTATGGCATGTCGGCTTTAATCAGAAGCGGTCAAAAAGTATTCAACAAAATGGAATATCCCAAAAAAAGGCACAACTGACGCAGAACGCTCTGGTCGTCCGATTGAAGTCGCCACACCGTTAATTGTCGGAAAAATCCATGGTCTAATATTGGATGATCGTTGAGTTAGGATGAGGGATTTCGAGGAGGCTACGGGAATATAACACGATTCAGTAATTTAAATTTTACACAAATATTTGGATATGAAAAATATTGCACAAGAAGGTTGTCACGTTTGCTTTTGATCGATAACAAACGAAATCGTTTGAAAATTTCAAAGGAGTGGTTGCCCATCTTCAACCCATCCAAGCTAGATTTTGCGCCGATTTCTGATTGTGGGTGAAACATGGATTCATCACCACGCACCTGAAACCTCTAAGAAGAACAGTCTAAAGAAACGTTCAACTTCTCCAGGTGAATCCAGGGCAAAGAAGGCCAAAGTGAGAAACTGTATCGATTACCTTTTTTTTTTTTTTTTAATTAAGCGCACGCTAAAGGGGTTCTTACTACCCTTAAAATGTTTAAACACAGTGCGAGCGTTCGGAAAATAGGAAAGGATTTAAAAGGAGATGCCGGTGCACATTGGTTTTGAACCTTTGAATATCCAAATGGCAGGGAAAAATAGTGCCGGGTAAAGCATTCCACATTCTTGTAGTGCGACTAAAGAAAGAATCTCTATACTTAACAGTACGTCCGAAGTTGGGCTCAAGGGTAAACTGATGTGTAGAAATACGAGTATAACGGTTGAATTGTTTTAGGGGAGGAATGCAACTGGCTATTTCGCTAGAGCACTGGTTATGAAAATAACGGTAAAATAACGAAAGACATGAAACATTGCGTCGGTGTTTAAGAGGTGCAAATGCTTCCGTTATATTTCTATCACCTATCATTTTCATAGCTCTTTTTTGAATTGTATCCAATAGACTCAAGTGAGTTATTTGAGCACCTGCCCAAACATGAGAATTGTACTCGAGTTTTGGACGAATAAAGGCTTTATAGATAACAGCCAGATCAGAAGGGGTGAAAAATTTCTTGCATCGCCGAAGAAAACCTAAACATTTAGCAGCATTTTTGGCAACATCAAATATGTGATCGTTCCACAGAAGGTGGTCTGTGGTATACATACCGAGGACTGAAAGCTTTTCGGTTTCCTCAATGCACGAACCACTCATGGATAGTGGCATGAGGGGTGGGTTTCGTTTTGACGACACTAGACAGCATTGAGTTTTTGAAGCATTAAATTCTACGCGATTTTTGATTCCCCATTGGACAATGCTGCCGAGATCAGAATTTAATGAGCTTATCATACGCTGCCGTTCAAGTTCCACATCCGAAGGACATGGATGAGAATCTGTAAACGAATAGCTGAGGGTACTGTCGTCAGCGAAACAGACAAAAGATCATTTATAAAAATAAGGAAGAGAGTCGGAGACAAAACGGAGCCCTGGGGCACACCAGCATTTATTTTGTGGATTTCAGATTTGAAACCGTCCAATGCAACTTGTATTGAACGTTCCGAAAGGTAATTTCTAATCCAACGAAGAAGGGATTCATCGAAACCAAATGCACGCATTTTCGATAAGAGAGCTTGATGCCAAACTCTATCAAACGCTTTTGAAATATCAAGTGCAATAATCTTACCTTCTCCAAAACGATGTAAAGATTTGTTCCACTGTTCGGTGAGATATACCATCAGATCACCAGTGGACCTATTGCTACGAAAGACGTACTGCCGGTCATTAAGAAGCCTTCGTTCTTCGAGATATTTCTTGAGCTGAAAATTGATCAGCGTTTCCATGACCTTGGAAAGAAGGGACGTAAGTGCAATTGGACGATAGTTTGAGGGTGAAGAAGATACGCCTTTTTTAGGGACAGGCTGGACAATTGCTGTTTTCCATCCACTCGGAAAGAGACCAGTAGAGTAGGACAGATGGAAAAGCTTACGCAGTGGTTTTGCCAGCGTTAAAGAACACCTCTTCAGAACAATGGGAGGGATACTATCCGGGCCAGCGGATTTGTGAATGTCGAGATCTTTTAGAACTCTAGCAACTGCACGAGTGCGAAAGAAGATTTGCCCCATAAAAACGTTTACGCTCTCAATTACAGGCGGAGTTCTATCACTTACTGGCAGCGTCGAATTAACAGCAAACTGTGCTGCGAGCAAATTGGCTTTAACTTGCGAGCTGACAGCAGGTGTGTCGTTGAAGACGAGCGTTGGAAGCGCAGACGAAGAAGTGTTTCGAATGTTTTTTGCAAATGACCAAAAATTTTTACTACTATTGGGACATTGTAGTATTTTTTGCCTTAAATTTTGGTCATGCAAAAATTTGGTTCTTCTAATATGACCGTTACAGGTCTTTCTGGCTTGTTGAAACTTTTTCCGGTTTTCCTCAGTAGGGTTGGCTTTGTAACTACGGAAACTTACTTCTCTAACCCTAATAACCTCTTTACAGCTCGAATCAAACCATGAGTTTTCTTTGGGTTTGATAGATTTAACCCTATTCGGGATAAAATTTCTCATTCCACAAAGAATTAAATTTGTGATCATATCTGCACTGGCATCTACGTCACTATCGAGGAAGCATAGTGACCAGTTAAAGTTCCTGAAGAAAGCATTGAGACCGTCCCAGTTGGCTTTCTCGTAATCACAAACGGTTCTCTTGGGAGTTTTTTCTTTAACTGAGTTTTGGTGGCACGAGAAATTCGCAGATATGACACAATGTCTGATGTACCTAGAGGCGATAATACACTAATAGTGTATTTATCAGGGTCAGAGGTAAGGAACAAGCCCAGAGTGTTGGCGGATTGACCTGGAACGTCAGGGATTCGAGTTGGCTCGTCAACAAGCTGAGTCAGGTGGTTTAACTCAGCAAAGACCTCAACAAACCTTCCTTCGGGTATTGTCTGACCCGAAAATCGAAGCCAATTAGAATTGTGTACATTGAAATCGCCCGCAATGACGATTTCAGTGTGAGGGTAATGAGCAACAATTCTTTGAATGGAGTCGGACAGAGCATCAAACTCGTAAAAAGTTGAATTTCTGTCCAAATTAGGTCTTCAATAAACGAAACATGTGTGTATGATGTGCTTATTTACCGTAAATTTTAACCACATGAAATTAAAGTTTGTGTTAGAACACAAACCATATTGTGGTTGAATTTGGTACGCAACATCATTCCTTATATAAACGGCAAGACCATGGTGTGGAAAGAATAATGACACTAAATTATACCCAAATAAATTAAATTCCGAATGATCAGAATTTTCACCTATCTGGGTTTCACTCAGTGCCAAAACAGCTGGTCTGTTGTTTGCAGTATAGACGTACGTAGCGTAGAAATTCTTTCTAAGCCCACGAATGTTGCTAAAATCGACACTAAATCTATCAACCATTTAAAATATTCAAAAATATCGAAAATCCAAGTCAGACAATTGACTAAGTTGAATATTTATTCCAGATCCGAATTTGAACTTTTAAGTACAACTTGACACTAGTGTTATGCCTTAGTGCCAAAATTGTAATGAGCCGTCCCTGGTTAACTAGAAAAACTAAACAGCTATCTATCTGACGACAAGCTTGCTTAAATGATGTGATGCTCTATGTGGGGAACACACAGTGCATACAACGATTCAAGTAAACCTGACTGTAAGAAGTGAAAGGAAAAGAAGGGACTCACCACTCGTTGCATTGTGTTTTTTTTTTCTTTTTTTCATTTCTATTTTGTTGATTTTTGTTGTAGCTGCGGTTATAATGACTTGTTTTTTTTTTTTTTTTGCCTATGCACTTGCACTTGCACTGGATTTTTGACAAAGTTAAGACGATTATCGGAGCTTACTATACTGACTTCTTGGAGCAATTTGACACTGACTTAAACAAAAAAGACCCCATTCGGCGAGGAAAAATAATATTTTTCATCAAGGCAACGCTCCTGCGCACAAGTCTGCAGTCGCAAAGGCAAAATTGCATGAATTAACTTACGAGTTACTCCATTATCCATTTTATTCTCCGAATTTGGTACCCTGCGCTGCGACTTTTTCTTATTTCCAAATATGAAAAAATAACTCGATGGAAAATTTGGTTTTAATGCTGAGGTTATTCAAAAAACAAATGAATATTTTCAGGCTTTAGAAAAAAAAACATTTTTTGGAGGTAATACAAAAAATTTTTTTTTCCGAAAAGAGCGTTTCTTCTTTTAATTTTCAGGGACTTATTGACCCACCCTCGTATATTGTTTACAAAAACTCGTGCTGTGCTGTTTCTTGTCACTCACACTAAACGCGTCTCAATATGTGCCTAGCCTTAGATTGAACTAGAGTAGGCTTCTGGTGAGACCAGCCAGAAAAACCGAAAGGCTAGCTAGGTTAACTTTTGCAAGGGAGCATAGTAATTGGACTTCACTTCACTATGGACAAAAAGTACCCTTGAGTGATGAAACCAAGATCAATAAAGTGGGCTCTGATGCCAAAAAATATGTTCAACGTCCAAGAAACGAAGCTTTCAATTCTAAGTACATCCACAGTCACGGTCAAACATAGAGGAGGGAGCATGTATTATGCTATGGGGTTGAATGTCATATAAAGGAACCGGATCATTACATCGCATAGAAGAAATACTGGCTACCCATAGTTAATTTACATTACAGTAACACGGAAATTTATGCACAATAACGCAACCTCCCGAAGCATACTGCGAGGTCAACGAAGGCATCGTTTCAGAGTAATAATTCGATTGGCCGTCGTGTCTCATACAGAAGAGACCTTAACAGAATCGAAAACCTCTGATGGTACACCTTAAAGAAGCAAAGCGTAAAATTAATAATTTAAACGAATAATTGTATGAAATTACAATTAGTATAACGTGGAAAAACAACACCGGAAAAATTTCAGAACCTTCAATTTCAATGCTTCAATGCCAAGGCGATGTAAAGCTGTAATTAAAAAACAAAGAAAAAACGTCGTAATAAGTTCTAACACTACATTCTCTTATCGTTCTTAATTCGATCGACAGCTATGTAACTTTCTTTTACCTAGTTTAATTATAAAATTTAATTTGTTGCTCCTGTTATTTGTTTTAATACATAGGTACATAGTGCAAATAAAATGCGCGCCCAAGCAAAAATGTACAGATTTCACTCATAGAGTAAGAATGGGAGCATTGAAAATGACTTGCATTCGCTAGATAAAACAAAAACATAACTAATTGTTTATTTATGAATGTTTGATTTATGAATTGTTTGCCCTTAAACAAAATTCCATTAATTAAAATTAATTTGAGGCAAGATATGTTATATAGAACTCCTTATTTAACATAAATACACAATAAAAATAAATAATTCCATATGCTTTTGAATTTTGAAATTCATGTAAGGAGGTGATGTTGACAACCTATCATGATGCAATAAGGTACATTATAATTATTTAAATTTGGTAAGCTTTTCATTTGTGAAAGCTATAAAAATAGTTGTAGGTAACTGATGGCTGAACACAAGACTGTGTCAATCAATGCCATACCATACATTTCTTGCAACAACTAAAACGTTATATTATAGAGCTCTTCACTGTTTTCGTATCTTTTTATTTTGACAGTAACATAAACAAGCTTGATCCACAGCTACCTACACCATGAGGCTTAATCGTTTCCCAATGTGCTTGGAAGGTTAAAGTTCCGAGCGAATTAGGTACCTCTTCCTATCATTACTAATTTTTCACAAATTTCATTTTGCCTGAATCTGTTATTCTACTTTTACTGACTAATGACTTTTTCTGACTTAATTGACTGCCTTACCTACCTGTAGCAAAAAGTTGAAATTTTCTCAATTTAATACTGCACCGAATTTTGTTTGACAATTATAACATCTGCAAGTAAGACCGGAACTTTTTCTTGTATGTTATCATAATTTAATCTTTTTTTCTGTGCGCCAAACCAACTTTGCAGTCGGATAAAAGCACATTTTTTTATTTCATCTTCATATGGCTATGAAGGGGCTCGACTGTATAATGATTTCTTCCTTTCGACTTCGTCAATTTGTGACTTATTACTTAGGTAGGTAGCTCTGGTGGATGTTAAGATGTCATTTGACCTATATCTCTATGCAGCTTGCAATTGCACAGGCATTAGCTCGACGGTGGGATGGGATCTTGCTGCATTTTCCTAAGCACACATAATTTTCGTGCCTTAAATATTATTTTTATTGGAAGTGGAAATCACTAAAAAAAGGGGTAAAAAAAATAGAGAGAGAGAGGAAGAAAGAATCACAACTGATATGGTTTCTGATATGAGGAAACCTTTGACATACCCACCCCTATGTATCTTATAGATAACGATAAGTTACACCTTGACTATCTGGGTCAACAAATCTTAGATAGTCCCTTTGAAGTTCACTCACTCAATAATTACCAGATCACTCTTATATAGCAATACTATCTTACTCGTAGATGAAATTCATTTTTTGTTTGTGTTTTTTTATATTCATTTATAAATTTTATTTAGGTTTTCCATGTAGTTATTTTTAGATGTGAAGATAGTGTGCAAATCAAGTATTTAGAATATTTGAACATGAAGATATATAAATACAATTTTCGATAAAGGAGACTTAGTTTAAGATTAAATATAATCGGGCATATTCATAGTCGCAGATAGACCCAGGTTTAACTAAACTACAGTTTAAGACAATTTTGGCTCAATGAATACACACCGAATTTAATTACAAATTGTTGGTTTTATGTTTTTATAAGACAATTAACTTGGTATACTACACAAATAGCTTCAAATATTTTGAAATTATAAACTTAAAAAAATAGAATCAACGTCCGAAAATTCAACCAAAGCTATGTTTAACTTAGACCCAGGTCTAAAATGACTATGAATACGCCCCAATATATATATGTATTTTGAAGTTTTAAATTCAAAATTTAGTATTTAATATTTATATAAGGTTTAACGAAACGTATGTATAAATTATTCATAAAAAAATATAAAAGCAGTAATTGCCAAAGAAAATATTATTTTGGTACAATATGGTACTTACAGGTTATATCCTCGACGAAGCGTTGAAAGTTGTGGCCACAAGTTTCCCTCGCTGCGATCTGAGTATTGGCTATATTCGTCCAACTCGTTAAGCATAATTTTTAGGTTATTAAAATAAATTTCTGTGGCAATAAGTTTAGTTTTGAATCTTTTAGTGAACCTTTTACACTATAAATTTCGTTTTTCTTAGAATTTAAGGATTAATTCCACGAATTGAGATTAGATTAGCACATTAATAAATATATATATAATTTAAGCTTAGTTTATCGAAATTCAAGCAATTTATCAGAGAATCAATAAGGTTCTTTTCACTTTTATGATGATTTATCAAGGGTGGTGAGATTTTTGGGTTCGTGTCGTGTCACTGATGGTAATCTGGTTATATCCTAACCTCGAACTGTTCATCACATGGGTTGATCGGAGATTACTCTTAGACAATGCTCGCTTTCAAGAAAAATTGTTATATCGATAACCTTGGCTCGAGCTTGCTGTTGAACTGCTGAGTTGACTTTTCGATTTATGTATTAAAACTGGATTTTCGCGGACGTAATGTTTTATTTCTCTTAAAAAAATCACGAGTGATTTGTAACAAATTGCGTCCGCAGCTTTCTGTGGATGTAATTTGATTTGTTCTAAAATCTTCATGTTTAATTTGTATATAAGAAAATATTACCTTTTTGTTTATGTTTTACAGAAATAAAAGTATAGGAAATAGTTCCTTGTTATTTCGTCTGCTTCCAAGTAATTTAAGAATTTTTTCCCAGAAAATTTTGAAGGGATTTTATTGGAATTCTTTATCCAGTAAGTTTGGGTGGATTTCTTTGGGAACTTTTGTTCGACTTGGGAGTTGATATGGAAAAGAAAGATCAAGTTGACGCAGTTACCAACATGGGTTCGTTTCCGCCAGAGTCACATGAATTTTCGATATTCGAATACATTTTATTTTTAATATCGTAAGCTGAGTTCAGAGATACTTTCATGTATATCTGTCTAAACGAGTCATTGGTCATGTCTGTTTGTACTCATAATGTCTATAGTCTTTCAGGTGTACGCTACAAAATCAAGGGTTTTTGAAAGATTCAATGTTTTAAAAAGACTTGGAAACCGTACCTAAATTTGTACGTATCTTTACGTTTTCATGACGCGTCTGGCCTCGACCCATGACCCTGAAAATAAGAGTCTCATGTACTATAAACGTTGTTACGATCGCAAGTCTTTGGCATGGAAAATGCCAACTACTTTGCCAACTAAATTTTCCACCTCATACATTGAATTTCCTATCTATCTGACAATTCTGCATTTTACGAACTTATCACATAATTTTGCATTAAAGTTCTTAGAAGCTTCACTTAAGACGAAATTTCTGCGATAGACTTCATCTCCTGGTAACAAAATTCTTTTGGAGCTCCTAAGATTGTACGACTTTTCATTTTTGGAATATGCCAACTTGAGGTTGTCTTTTATCTTTTGTCTAATACGCTCAAGCTTGTTCTGCTGAAATTCACTTTCATTTCGAGCATTTAGGTTCCGAAGCATACCATACATGCTCGCATGGGTAACCATATGTCTACCAAACAAAATGAAGTATGGGGTCTTTTGTCTAATAAGCTAAAGCTTGTTGTGCTGAGGTAAGCATGCAAATTCACTTTCATTTAGAGCATTTAGGTTCCGAAGCATACCATACATGCTCGCATGGGTAACCATATGTCTACCAAACAAAATGAAGTATGGGGTCTTTTGTCTAATAAGCTTAAGCTTGTTGTGCTGAGGTAAGCAGACAAATTCACTTTCATTTAGAGCATTTAGTTTCCGAAGCATACCATACATGCTCGCATGGGTAACCATATGTCTACCAAACGAAATGAAGTATGGAGTCATACCGGTGGACTGATGGACTGAAGTCCATTACGCTTGCTGTATCTGAAGGAGGTCTTTGTCCCAGTCACGATGGTCCTGTTTGACGTAACTACGTATCGCAGATAAAATGGACTGATTCACTCTTTCCGCTGCATTAGACTGCGGAGAATAAACCGAATTTCTCATATGATTACACCCATATTTAGCAAGAATGTCCTGGAAATCTTTCGCAATGAACTGTTTCCCATTATCGCTGTGAACGATTTCAGGTACTCCATATTGATTTAAAATAGATTGTTCTAAAAACTCTATAACTGATTTAACATTAGCTTTTTACATAGTCTTTAAAAAGACAGATTTAGAAAAACCTTCAAGGACAACGAAAATAAACGCTTTACCTCTTTTGCTTCTTGGGTAAGGACCC
This sequence comes from Melangyna quadrimaculata, assembly GCA_949320155.1. Lineage (NCBI taxonomy): Eukaryota > Metazoa > Arthropoda > Insecta > Diptera > Syrphidae > Melangyna > Melangyna quadrimaculata. Next base: position 220,084,709 of record OX439483.1, on the reverse strand, counting down.
ATAAAATCTATATAGATCTTTTGAAATGGCCGGTCTAATTGTTTTTGAGTGATCATAGGAGGTCTCAAGGTTACGTTGACAGATTTTGCTTGCTTATAGACAGAACAATTTTTTACATAGTCACGAATCTGTGTAGTCATGTTTGGCCAATAGTAGACACGTTTAACTCTGTTTAAGGTCTTTATTATTCCTCCATGAGAACAATTTGGTGGATTGTGTGAAGTTTCGATGATGGACTGCGTCAACCCTATGGGTATCCAGAGTTTCCATTCGGATTCACTTTTCAAAAAATCTTCCTCTTTTGGAAATTCGCGTTTGTATGCATACTTTCCGTGTACTATTTTCAAGTCAGGAAAGCTTGATTCACTTTTCACGATAATTGAAATAATTTCTAATAATTAATGCACGCGACAATGCGTCGGCTACTACATTCTGCGACCCCTTCTTATTCTTAATATCGAAGGTGAATGCCTGAAGCTTTAGCGACCACCGTGCCAACCTGCCGCTTAAATCTTTTATGGTCATGAGCCATTTAAGACTTGCGTGGTCAGTCACCCAAGTAAAAGGCAAGCCCTCAACATATGGTCTGAATTTCTTCACCGCCTGCACTGCCACGTAGTATTCCTGCTCCGTAACACTATAGTTACGTTGACATTTGTTCAACTTTTCGGAAAAGAAAGCTATAGGCTCTTCGTTTCCTTCTTCATCATGTTGGTATAAAACACCACATATACCACAGCTGGAAGCATCGCACTGTATGACAAACGGCTTTGTAAACTCAGGATGACTCAACAGAGGTGCAGATACTAGAGTCGTTTTCAGAGCTTCAAAAGATGCTAGTGCATCAGAGTTAATTTAAAAAACTTTTCCTATTTTAAGTGTGTCGGTTAGAGGACTTGCTATGGCAGCGAAATTTCTAATGAATCTCCTGTACCATCCACACATTCCTAAGAACCTTCGCACCTGTTTTTGTGAAGTTGGAACTGGAAATTCATTTATACTGGAAACTTTACCGGGATCTGGCTTAAGGACGCCTTGGCCAACAATACACCCCAAATATTTCAGCTCTTTAAAACAATAGTGCGACTTTTCTACGTTTTTGGTTAGGTTTGCGGCTTTTAAACAGTTTGCAACCTTTTCAAGAATCTGGATGTGTGTTCCGAAGTCTTTTGAAATTATGAGGAGGTCATCAACATAAGGAAAAACAGATTCCCTTAATTCACTGGGGATCACTTTATCAATCACTTTACACATGGTTTGAGCTGCATTTCGTAAACCGAAAGGCATAACAGTAAACTGATAAAGTCCTCGTCCTGGAACAGTGAATGCTGTTTTTTTTTGCTGACTCCTCTAAAAGGATTTGCCAGAAGGCATCTTTTAAATCCACGCTACTAATGAAAATCGTATCTTTCATTCGACTTATGATTCCCTCTATATTCTGCATGGGATATGCACTTCCCTTTGTGTATGCGTTGAGCTACCTGGAGTCCAAAGAAAGCCGAACTTTGCCAGGTTTCTGAACCAAAACTTTTGGAGAACTCCAGGCGCTATTGCTCGGTTCTATTACTCCTAGAGCGATTATCCTGTCTAGTTCTTTACGGATCATATTTTCAATAGGTGGGGAGACAGGGTAATGCCTTTGTTTTATTGGCTCTGTTTCGTTAGTCTCAATATCATGCTTTCCTACTGTCGTTCTACCCAGGCCTAGTTTATAAAAAGATGGAAATTTTGAAATGGCATTTTGAAGTGTTACAGTTTGTTCCTTTGTTAGGGTGTGTTTATCTGGCTTATCTTTAGTTGTTTCAACCTCTATATCGTTGGCAATTTCACTGACAATATTGGGGGCAAGTTTAAATTTTTGCCAAAAATCTATTCCAAGATATAGTGGCTGAGAAAGCGATGGTATAATATAAAAATCTAGAATATGAGTTTGATGACTATACGAAACTTCAACATTCACTCTTCCAATAATAGCTTGAGATTTGCCATCAGCTGTTTTTATAAATGACCTACATCTTATAATTGGGATTTTTAACCGATTGACAAATTCCAACGAACCGATGCCTAAGCAGGATACAAATTGCACCGCTGTCTAATAAAGCTGTGACTTCAGTTCCCTTGATACTTATAGTAGCATAAGGTCTTGGATCATTATTAGAACTTAATACACAACAACTTATCATTGATCTAAAAAATAAACGTTTATGGTATCGCCTGCGAGCTTTATCTACTTTCCTATTTGATATTTTGTGTGTTATTTCATTTACATTAAAAATCTTTGATCTCAACTCGTTATAATGTTTAAGTCTCTCCTCATAGCTTCTATTTCGAAAAATGTTTCTTTTATATTGATTATTAATTTTGTTTTGATTTAAATCAGGTGTTATTTTGTCATGGCCAATGTCTTTATCCGGTAGTTTATTATTATTTGTACAATCAGGGTAAGTTTTTGTAGACGAATCTACTTTGGTAGGTCGGGATGTGTTTGTGTCGAACGAGACGACCCCGCCAAGGTCACGTTCGACTTTGAGTTTTCCTTTTTTTGAGTACACTTTGGGCAGTTCAAAACTTATCAGCTCCACACCTATAACAAAACAGTCTATCAAATGTCGAAGGACAATTAATAAACGAATGTCCAGTTTGTTTACAATTAAAACACTTAATTGTGTTCTTATTTACGCTATTCTGTTGCCTTTTCAGAGCCGAAACTGAATCACATTTATTTTTGTGTCATCATAAAAATCATCTCTAATATCATCCAATTCATTTACAGTTCTAAAAGGTCTATTCTGAACTGGGTATCTAGCACTTATCATCCTCTCATCTCGCTTACACTCAGCTCTGAAGTGCTCTAAAGAGGTTATTCTCATTGGATATATACAGTTTAATAATTTTGAATAGATATTTGATCTAAGGATATCAATTAAATCATCATCCCTCATAGGGTTTCTAAGTTGGCCTTTAAGCTGTAAAACTGATACAAAATAATCCTCAAAGTTTTCTTGTGGCATCTGCTTTTTGTCCATAATTTGCTTAATAATTTGAAAGTCATTCTCATGACTTCTAAAACGCTTCAACAAAGAATCACGCAACGTAAACCAGTCGCCTCTTGGATTATTTCTCAAATGTTGCCAAAACCAATCTTGAGCTATTCCAGACAAATGAATATGGAATTGTCGAATAACATCATCCCAAGAAAAATCATTATTTTTTTTTAAAGTTTCTATGATGAACACAAAATCTTCAATTGACATTGTTTTGGAACTGCCATCGAATTTAACTCCCCAACGATCTATCCGTAACTTTTTACCAAAAAATTATTTAAACAAAAATGAATGACTGGGAAAATTGTTTTTAGTGATTGAGTATACCTAATATACGAGTTTATTTGAGAAAGAAGTGATATTTTTATAAATTACTACTGAATATTTTCACACAAAACAACCCCAAATTCCATGAACGTCAAAGTAACGAAAGGAAGTACGTCGATATTTTCGCGAACTATGTTAATCATGAACGTTCGTGCCTGTCAAAAACACGAAACGAACGAAAAAACGAACCGTATAATCAGGCTCTTATTGTTACTTGAGATCTGTACTACTATTTTTTTCAAAATACTCCCCTTTTTTGGTTGCAGTACTACCTTCTAATATTTTTCTCCATCAACACTGAGGTAGCTTCTGTGGTAACACCAACCAAATTTTTCGCAAAATGCCCCTACTACGCTTAAGTTCATTTTCATTTGTATTCATCTGTACTTTATTCATTTTGGTAACACCATAATTTGTGCAAAACGAGCCTATAAACATTTTCAATGTTAATTCCAACTGGGACAACATTATACCGGTGTATCCAAATGTAGAATAAATGATCGCTTGTCCGCGCCAATAACTCATGACTCATTGTAAACAACTAGGTAGTTACCAAAAAAAATGGCTGTAGCGACTACAACTACCTACGACTTATGAAAAGATCAATGAGTCAGTAACTGAGATCTCTATATTAAATAGTAATTCCTATTTCCGTGACCTTTTGATTAAAAATTAGAAGCTGTAGCCTCCAAAGAAGACTTTTATAAGTTATAATATAACTAATCTTCCTTAACAATAGTTAAATTAATCGCAAAAAGGAATAGGTACCAGGTACCACGGTATTTATATCCGCCTATCTTATAAGCCGTGAGGTGTATATCACCACTAATTAAACTGATATAAGGCTATCACATCACTTTTTTATATTATAAATAAATGCAAATTATTTTTAAAGCAGTACCACATACAAATAAACGCGTAGAAAAACACAGCTATGTTTAAAAAACTGTCTTTCTCAGGTACCTACTTACATATAGATACTAGTTGACGAGAAGACATTTAACTCACTTAATTAAATTATTATACCAAATCTTAAGCTTATAATATTAGACTTAGAGGCACCATCAAGTTGATACCACAGTTGGTCAAGGGAAGAAGAAACCAGTTCATTGTTAAGTTGAATTTAATCATTTCCATAAATTTAAATGAATAAATTAAATTAAAACCCGAAAAAGTCACACTTATTGCAGAAAATCACATTTTATTGGATTTAACCACGAGACGAGAGTCTCTAGCACTAGCTACTCGTAACAAGATGGTAACACAAAATTATATATTAATATCTAATAAAGGTAATAAATAACACGATTTGGTACAAATTTGTACAATGAATGGTATTGGGCTAAGCAAAATAATTGCATTCCTCCAAACTAGCAATTAATGATTTTGACCATAAACCTCACTTATGATTTGGACCAATTCGGGATCAAGTTGGGCATTTCCGAAATTCAGCATTGAACCATATTGTGGAATTGCCGTATAGGCAGCCGAGGGATAAGTTTGTATTATACTCCCACCATATGAAGAAACTGGCCTGGGTACAAAAGCCGATTGCTGTACACTTGGGTAGGCGTATTGTAGAGCAGCTGGTGCTCTTTGCACCGGAGTAGACACGAAATGCGTATGAGTGGAATGCTGATGGACTCTTCTCTGAGTTACTGGCTCGTAGTATTGAGGAGTCGACACGAAATGTTTATGATGATGGTTATGCTGGGCCCCTGCTGCCACAGGTTGCCTTACTAAGCCCGCACTATATGTGGTTTGAATAGGATAGTGGTGTTGGTGATGAGCTGTGAACTGATGCTGGAATGGTTGATAAATTGCCGTCTTAGGTTGATACACTTGAGGTTGCAGCTGATTTGAGGAGTGATGTGTTTTTTGACGGACTGTGGAATATCCGCTCCGTTGTTGGACTGAATTAATAATGCCGCTTGGAGTGTTGGAATTTGAATGTACATGAATTCGAGGTTGTACTTGATGTTGCTGGACTCTTGATCTCGTGTCATCCCTAGACGATTGCCCATCTATTGGTGGTGGTACTAACCCAACCGTATAATCCTTGATTGGGTTCTCGAATATCGGTGGTTGAAGACTTTTTGTTGGTGACGGTATCCTTGTGAGGGAATTTAATGGTAGTGGTTGGTTAATGTTTCCCCCGATATCTCCATTGATGCATTGCAGCACAAGTGTAAGAATGGTTAATATCAAAAATGTCTGGTGAAATATAAATGCAATAATATAATTATTTAATTTAAATGCATTATCACAATGGTTAATACTCACCTTCATCCTTATAAGCATATAATGTTATCGCTCTGACTAAATTAAGTAATTCTGAAGAGCGGCTAGCGATTGTGAAGTCTTTATATAGCATTCGTTGAGCTGGAAAATTTCCATTATGGAAATGAGAGTTGAGGAAACGAGCCTGATTCCGAAAGAGAATTCATCCATTCATATATTTTGCCACAAATTTGTCGGTACATCGCCACCGGCGCGCGGCAGAGCGGTACGGCGGTCACCGGCTTATGATAATCAAATTATAGAAAATCTGGTTTTTGTTATAATGGTTAATTGGCAATTTGCCACTCTAATTCTAAATTCTGTTTATATTTTAATTCTTAATAAGAATTATATAACTTTTTTTGTTAAAAGCATAGTAAATTGCTGATCCAAATGAAGATTTGATTGTTTATTGAAATGAAGAAAAGGCTGATACCTATCAGTCACCATTAGCATATTGATGTTTTTTGTTATTGGTATTTTGCTTGTAAGATATACCCATTTATAGATATCTATTAATCAAGATTTTTTTTTTAGACAATTTTTACTTTAAATTAGTTTAACAATGGTAATTTTGGATTGAATAAAATCGATTTTTATTAAAACTTCGTAATTCTTGAATGTTTTTAAGAAAGAACATTATGTAAAATTATAAACATAGACTTAAAATTGAATCGCAGATTGTTTTACTTCCTTATTTTTGTGTTTTATTAAATAAGTTGATAAAACAACTTCATAAATTTATTTGAGCAAAAATCGGAGTAAGGCGTGCCATTGTTTGACCAATAAATTTAATATATCAACAGTTCTTTTCATTCTTACCTTCCTATCTAAATTTTCATTGATGGTTATAGTCAGATACAAAAATTGTGTTCAAAGTTTAATTAGAATCGGTAAACGCTAGCACGACTGTGCCGCCGAGCGGTAAAAATTTCTCATACAAAATACATGAAGCATCCCGATAATTTACTCAAAAAATGCAGTAAAATATCTTAAGTTGATGAAAAAATCATAAAGACATTCGGGCATATTTATAGTCGCAGATAGACCCAGGTTTACCTAAACTACAGTTAAGACAATTTTGGCTCAGTGAATACAGGCCGATTTTAATTACAAATTGTTGGTTTTATATTGTAACAAAAACGACCTAGAGCAAAGATTATACAAAAATAAAAAGTCGAATAATTTCGAATAAGTGGTTTCCGAGAGGGTTTATTTATTTTTTGTTGTTTTTGGTGTTATTAAGGATCTAACTTTTAATTCAACTTTAATAATGTTCTTGATAATCAGGATGCGAACTGCCCCTTTGCAATGTTGCAGCGGCTTTGAATGGTTTCCATCGTTTTCCAGTCTCCACTGTTGCAATTATGGAACTAGCTCCCATCTTCCATTGTTGATCTCCTGGAAGTTTGACGTTTCGCTCCAATATGCTGGCTTAAAAAAATCAATTTGTTTTGGGACTCGTTAAAACATCTTGCTGGTATTTTATCCGTCATCAGCGTAAAATTTCCAGTCTTTTGGTGTGCCATACATCTATGTGTGTCCAGATCGTGACTTTTTATCGCATCTCCCCTGAAATTAATTAAATTGATTCAATAATCATAATTCTGAACAATATAACTGGTCGACTGAACTGTTCCCTTTTTACCGTTCAGTCAGTTATGTTCAATTTCTTTTCGGTATATGGAATGTAGAACCTAATTATTTTCAGGTTGTATGATTGAAGTCAAGTGTCATTCATTTTACGTCCGACCTTGCAGCACACCAGATCTCCCTAAGACGTTATGTATAATTAATTTTTGTTTGTGTTTTGTTTGTTTATTCGTTTTATTTGTTTAATTTGTTTGCTAATTCGGGCCGTTTGTTGCAATTCATTCGGCGAGGACTTGAAGGTTAGGTGGTAGCTCGGCCAGCGCGTGGAGGATTTTCGTCACATTGCTCCCCCCTTAAGACTCTTGGCTCCTGCTGAGTCCTGACCGGGTTTTCTATGGGGCCAGCCGGTCGATATGAACGACTTTCCTTTTCCGCTTCCCTTTACATTGTATCCTGTAAACCAAGTCCGATAATCGCGTTTTTATTAGAACTGGGCCTTCCCAATCGCTCTGTAGTTTCGGTGAGATTCCTTTTTTTCATTTCGGGTTGTGGAACCACGCCTCATCGCCTGCAATGAAATAAATTTGATTTTTTTTATGTCGTATCGTGTTTTCATGGCATTATCTGCAAGATGAAGGTTTTCTCTTGCTGTTTCATGAATTTTCTTAAGCGATTGCTAAGTTCAAGGGCATAGGAGGGTGCATTGCAATTCGTGTTGTTAGGCGTTCCAAAAGCTAAATCAGCGGGGAGTTTTACTTCTCGTCCAAGATTTAGGTAGGCTGGAGAGAAGCCGGTGGCCTCATGCTCTGCGGATCTATACGCTAAAAGAGCTGGCTGCAGATGTCGATCCCAGTCTGTTTGATGCTTGTCTACGAATTTAGACAAATAATCTAAAAGAGTTCGGTTAAACCTCTCAACCATGCCATCTGATTGCGGATGCAGTGGAGTTGTTCGGGTATTTTTCGACACCAAGTATCTTTGATACGGCTTGGAAGACATCTGCCTCAAAATTGCGGCCCTGGTCAGAATGTATGATCTGAGGTACTCCAAATCTACAGAACACTTGATCCACTAAGGGCCCCAGCACTACTTCTGCTGTTTGGTTAGGGATAGCAAAACATTCCGGCCGTTTGGTAAAGTAATCCATCACGACGACTATATGGCGATTACCATCGACAGTGCGGGGAAGGGGCCCTAGAATGTCGATGGCTATTCTTTCAAATGGACATCCGGGTCGACTAGGTTGTAAGGCTCCACGGGTTTTGCGTTGTGGGCCACGTCGAGCAGCGCAAATTTCACAGGTCAAACACCACACCTTCACATCTAATGTGCGTCCAGACCAGAATTTTTTTTTTTTTTACTTTTGAAAGAGTCTTTTTTTAGCCTAAGTGACCGCCACTGGGACGATCGTGTAGCGAGGTCAGTATGGCTGGAATGCACGCTTTTGGAACTACTATAAGTTTTGTGAAGTTTTCTGGTGCTTCCTCCCAAAGACGAATCAAAGTTCCATTTTCTAGACTAAGTGGATCAAAAATTGCCCAGTAAAATTTAACATCCTCGTTGTGGCTTAAAATATCTGCTTTTTCAGCGCGCCTGCCCTCTTTTTTCCATTTAAGAACCAGCTTAAGGGTTGGATCATTCTTTTGTTCTTCATCTAGGCTACCCGAAATGGACGTTATGAGAGAACGTTTTGAAGATTCCTCTTCTAGCTCTCCGGCTCTTATACAGTGTTTGCAACTACCGCATGGCATTCGAGAAAGTGCATCTGCATTTCCATGCCGTGGACCAGGTCGATGTTGGATGTTAAAATGGTATTGCTGCAGGCTTTCTAACCATCGTGCCATCTGCCCTTCCGGATGCTTAAAATTGCACATCTAGCGTAAGGAAGCATGATCCGTTCGAAGTGTAAATGTTCGACCAAAAAGGTAATGATGGAAGTGACGGATAGCGAGATCAGCAGCTAAAAGGTCTCTCCTGGTTACGCAGTAGTTACGTTCCGTCCGGCTAAGCGTCTTGCTTAAATATTCAATGACCACTTCCTGATCACCTTGTCTTTGGCTAAGAACTGACCCGATTCCATAATTTGACGCATCGGTGTCCAGTATGAACTCATCAGTTGGCGTAGAAAAAGTCAAAATGGGGGGTGGTAAGCTTTGTTTTTAGCTCACTAAAAGCGTTATCACAGCTGGGGCTCCAGAAGAAACGTCTTTTATCTTCTGTTAATTCGGAGAGGGGTTTCGCTTTATATAGAACACAGCCCTAGGAAGCTCCGCACTTGCTTTTTATCTCGCGGAACAGGCCATTGCTGAACAGCTTTTATTTTTTCGGGATCGGTAACTAGACCATTTTCAGAGACAATATATCCCAAGTAATTTACATTTTTTCTCAATAAGTGACATTTGCTGGGATTAAGCTTGAGATAAACCGCTCGAAGACGCTGAAAGATTTGCGTTAAAACAAGAAGATGTTCGTCGAATGTACGGGCATAAGCAATGATGTCATCCAAGTAGATCAGCACTGTTTGCCAGGACATGCCTTGGAATATTTTGTCCATCAACCGTTCAAAAGTAGCAGGGGCATTGCAAAGCCCAAATGGCATGACATTGAAATGCCATAGCCCGTCTTCGGTGGAGAATGCCGTCTTTTCTTTATCGTTTTCGTCCATCTCTACCTGCCAGTATTCACTTTGTAGATCCATTAGTGGAAAACCATTTCGCTCCGGCTAAAGTCGCAAAGAGGTCATCCATCCGGGGTAAGGGGTAGTAATCTTTTTTCGTCTCCTCATTCAAAAGTCGGTAATCTACACAGAAACGATATGTACCATCTTTCTTTCTGACTAGAACGATTGGGGATGCCCAATGACCATGGGAGGGTTCTATGATGTTCTTAGCTGCCATATCATTGACCAGTTGAGTCACATCTTCTCTTTTAGCTAGCGGGCTGGCACTTTGATTGGTTTTGAAGTGCCAGTGTCAATAATGTGTTTTAAAAGGCTTGTCCGACCTTGGTCTTGGGACCCTGCAGAAAAGACGTCTTTGTATGAAATAAGGAGGTTCTTAAATCGAATTACCTGGTCCTGAGTAAGGCCTTCCGGAACAGCATCTATAAGGTCTTGAAGATGTGTAGGCGTTGTATTTGCAGGGGTGTTTGAGTCACAAACTTTGGCTATGCAAGCTCGTCCAACGACCATGTCTCTTGGTAACGTTAGTTCCTTTTCAGTTGTGTTGATGACTCTTACCATAACTTGTGATTGTGTTTTACAAACAAAGGTTCGTGCTAGGAACACACCCTTAGGTAGCTGATTTTGGTCACAAGATTCAACGAAGATTGTCCCTCCTTTCAAATCTATCGGTCTCGGAATTTGAAATACGACTTTCGAATGAGCTGGCAGGATTTCTTTCTCTTTGGTTATAAGAAGACTGGTTTCGGCCGTTGCAGCGAGTTAAAGTGGAAGTTTCTTTCCTCGGACTTCTAATGACAACTCGGAGAAGTCTAGGGTGCACATGTTTTCCTGCAGGAAATCTATGCCTAGGATAGTGGGCACTTCTTGACCTACAACTACAAAAGTTTGGCTGAACTCTTTATGACTGAAGACTACTACAACTTCTGCCGTACCTAGAGATCACAGAGTTCCTCCGGATATTCCTTCTATGCGAATGGGACTTCCTGATGGTTGGGCTGTGATTGGCAGATATTTCTCACTTATGATCGAGACATCGGCCCCTGAATCAATGAGAAAACTGTGTCTCCGTCGCTGCTCGATGTAACCTTCTAGTGATAAACGAGCTCCATTGTCCACTCCTGCGAAAACTGAATTGGATTTTTGAATGTTATTTGGTAGGGAATGTTTGGGTAATTTGGGTAGGGGGATTTGAAGCGAGTTGAAATGATTCTGCTGGCGTTCGCTTCACTTCACCGGCAGCATTTAGTTTTTTGCCCCATTGGAAGGAAATGATGATGTAGCTTCTGCTGAGCCATCGTTTCGGTTAGGAGGTGCACTAAATGCCAGTACATTCCTGTGACTACGTCGGTAAAATCGAGATGTAATCTCCTGTGCAACTCTTAGTGCTTCGGAAAGACTACGAGGCCGTCCTACTGTCACCAAATTCTGGATTTGATCATCTCTTATGCCTTCAATGAGCTGGGTAAGTAAGCACAATTTCTTCTACCACCTTCTCTGCCCCATCTGGGAAAGCCGAAGTAGCTAAACGTTGTAGATGAATGGCGAACTCAGCCAGAGATTTGGGCCGTTGGACACGATTTCGAAGCAAGGTGTAACTCGTGTGATCATTTAAACTAAAACGTTGTCGAAGGAGATCAGGCAATACTTCATATATGATTGGTTTTCCTCGGGGCATGGCGCTCAAAACTGAGAGATCTTCACCTCGGAGCTGCATAGCAAGCCCATGAGCTTTCTCTGTTTCAGTCCATCCGTGGAACTTAGCTACGATTTCAAACTGCGTTTCATAATCTGTCCAGGATGCAGTTCCATCATACGGCTGTACTATGCTTGGCTTAAAGATGCGAGTCTTAAACTGGTTAGTTAAAACCGTATCAAAAGAAGAACATCCTGTAGCTGTGTTGTTTTTGTGGTTGTTGTTGTTGTTGTTGTTGTTGTTGTTGTTGTTGTTGTTGTTGTTGTTGTTGTTGTTGTTGTTGTTGTTGTTGTTGTTGTTGTTGTTGTTGTTGTTGTTGTTGTTGTTGTTGTTGTTGTTGTTGTTGTTGTTGTTGTTGTTGTTGTTGTTGTTGTTGTTGTTGTTGTTGTTGTTGTTGTTGTTGTTGTTGTTGTTGTTGTTGTTGTTGTTGTTGTTGTTGTTGTTGTTGTTGTTGTTGTTGTTGTTGTTGTTGTTGTTGTTGTTGTTGTTGTTGTTGTTGTTGTTGTTGTTGTTGTTGTTGTTGTTGTTGTTGTTGTTGTTGTTGTTGTTGTTGTTGTTGTTGTTGTTGTTGTTGTTGTTGTTGTTGTTGTTGTTGTTGTTGTTGTTGTTGTTGTTGTTGTTGTTGTTGTTGTTGTTGTTGTTGTTGTTGTTGTTGTTGTTGTTGTTGTTGTTGTTGTTGTTGTTGTTGTTGTTGTTGTTGTTGTTGTTGTTGACACAGCTCTAGAATGATTATGGGGCATATTCATAGTCGCAGATAGACCCAGGTTTAACTAAACTACAGTTTTAGACAATTTTGGCTCAATAAATACAGACCAATTTTAATTACAAATTGTTGGTTTTGTATTTTTATAAGATAATTAACTTGGTACACTACACAAATAGCTTCAAATATTTTGAAATGATAACCTTAAAAAAAATAGAATCAACGTCCGAAAATTCAACCGAAGCTATGTTTAACTCATATCCCGGTCTAAAATGACTATGAATATGCCCCATTATTATTTTACTTAGAAATTATCAGCCACTATCAAGGCCGTAGCCAAACAAACAGTTCACCAATAACTCAATAAACGGTTTTGTTTTGATCACGATCGGGAACTTACTTACTTACTTAGGTCCTCGGACCTATTACGTCCGTGATGTTTCCCTTACGGGACATAGGGCCTCCACTACACCTACGCGCCATCGTGTACGATTTCTTGAAATATATTTCAGCTCTCTCCAACTTTTCCCCAGTCGTGCCGATTCCTGTTCGACCGTTCTTCGCCATGTACTTCTAGGCCGGCCCACTTGTCTTCCCTCCTGTGTGAGCGGGTTCCACTGCATTGCTTGAGATGCAATGCACCGATCGCCTTTTCGAAGCGTATGGCCAATCCACTGCCACTTTCTTCTACGTATAATGGAGTCTATGGGCTCCTGACCCGTTCTCGCATGAAGTTCGGCATTGGAGATACGGTTGGGCCAGAAAATCCTCAAGATGTTTCGTAGACATCTATTAACGAAGGTTTGCAGCTTTCTAGTGACAATTTCAGTGACTTTCCAAGTGCTGCAGCCGTAAAGCAGAACGGATTCAACATTGGAGCGGAACAGTCGTAGCTTGGTCTTTAAGCTAAAAGAGTTGTTTCTCCATATTTTGGACAGCATTCCGAACGCAGCCTTTGCTTTTCTGATTCGGCTGTTTACGTCCAGTTCAGTTCCGCCACCCGTAGAGATAATACTCCCAAGATATTGGAAATCCTCTACCATCTCTACTGGTTGTCCAGAAATATTTACTTGGATTGATGAGGAAGTTCCAAGGCTGATCCTTTTAGTTTTTGCCGAGTTGATCTTAAGCCCTACGATTTCTGCTTCTCTCTCCACCCTTGTTGTCATTTGATGGAGATCCATGATCCTATGAGAGAGTAAGCATACGTCGTCCGCGTAGTCCAGATGTTTGAGGTGAGATTGCAGAGTCCACTGAATTCCTCCATTTCCATTTGACAAAGCTGCGTGCAGTACGTCACTTATCACCAACAGGAATAGTATTGGTGACAGTATACAGCCTTGCCTAACTCCACTTTGGATTTCAAACTCCTCTGACAGCCTACCTTTGTGCAAAACGTGACACCTGGATCCATCATATGTAGCCTTGATAATAGCAATCAATTTATCTGGGATGCCCCTCCTGTGCAAAGCAAGCCAAATAAATTCCCTATTGACACTGTCGAACGCCTTTTCAAAAACGATGAACAGCAGGTGAAGTGGTGATCGATATTCAACGCACTGTTCGATGATGATCCTCAAGGTGTTGATGTGATCAACACAGGAAGATCCAGTGCGGAAACCTGCTTGCTCGGCGTCGAGTGTGTCTTCGAGGTGGTCTTTAATTCGGTCCAATATTATCCTTGCTATTATCTTGGCTACTGCAGGCAGAACGCATATTCCTCTCCAGTTTTCGCACTGTGTGAGATCTCCTTTCTTTGGGAGCTTGACAATCATTCCTTTTTTCCACTCTTCAGGAAAGCTCTCAGCTTCCCAAGCTCTCTTAATAAGTGGGTGCAGTAGCTCGCTCGATGTCGTTGGGGCTGCTCCTAAGAGCTCTGCAGGAATACCGTCAAGTCCAACCGCTTTGTTGTTCTTCAGTGCTTTGATGGCGGTAATAATTTCTTCTTTACTGGGGGGTACGGTGCGTATTCGGGAAATTGTTACTTCGGGTAGCTCAGTGGGAATAGGGTTCACTTCACTTGCGAAAACGCGGTTTAAAACCGCAGAAAAGTGTTCCCTCCACCTTATGAGCTGGTCCTCATCCGAAATTAGCAGGGATCCGTTTGTGTCTTTAACCAGGTGTTGTTTAGAGCTCTGTACACCAGTGAGCTCTTTGGTAATTCTGTAGACGGTCCTACTGTCACACCTACTAGCGGCTTCTTCTGCTTCTGTAGCCAGTGCGTTGATGTAGTTACGCTTATCACGTCGCACACTACGGTGAACTTCCCTCATCTTCATGCGGTACGTAGACTCAAGCTCGTTTCTCCCTGCTGCTGGGGTAGCTGCGATGCGAGCTTTAAGGTGTTTCCTTTCTTCGATCCTTGCCCAAGTTTCGTCGGAAAGCCAAGTACTATTTCTTCCTTGCGCCCGGCCGACTATACTTTCAGCACCGGATATGAACACATTTTTCACAGCACACCAACGATCGGGAAGATCCAAACTTATATTTTTTCGATATTGGTGTATTGTGCTTGTTTCAAAACAGAATAATGGATAAAAAAGAAAGTGAGATTTCTCGAACACAAAAATTGAAAAAAACTCAAATTGGAGCTTTGATGAGGAAAGTTACATAGTTAACCTTCAGGTGTCTTATCGATGTTTTTTGAGAAAAATTAATTAATATCACATTACGTCAAAAATATCATAATAACAATAATCTCTAACTGTATGCCTGTAAAACTTAAGGTCTATTAAATGCTAGTAAGAAGGAATAGGAGGAAAGGAAAGCCTTTTTTGTTGGCACTGTGGATTAAGAATAAGATGTAAATTATATCACAAAATTCAACGGGTGGCGTCCAGTTGAAACTAGGGAACATAGAAAAGATTACTGCCAGGAGTGGGCTCGAACCCACATCTCCAGATCAGCAGTCAAACACTATATCCACTGTGCCATTACCACCCGGTCCAAATTTTCTGTACGGAACCAACAACAGCCCCTCTTCTATGTATATGTATGTATGTATGTATATCAACAAACCTTATTCGCAATAGTACTCCACCAGAAAAAAAAAGAAACTTTTTACTTTCTTTGTAAAACCGGTAAAAGATATTTTTTTTAAATTCAAAATAAAGTTTGTTTGGGCTCAGTTTTTTTCAAAATAATTTGAACGCAATATGTTGAAAACTATATAAACAAAAAGAATTAGAAAAAAATAAGCTTTTCAGAAGAAAAATACGTTTCAGAATTTCATTTGAAAATCACATTTTTTTTTCGAAACACTCTTAGGCGCGTTTGCTGATACGAAACATAAATATTTATGTTCAACATAAACACATCTTGCTTGGCACCAAATGTAAACTTAAACATAAATATCCTTAAGTTGAACATAACTAAGGTGGCAGAAATAGTACCCCTTAAGACATTTATGTTGGACATAAGCTTACTTTTATGGCAGCTTTTGTATTATTTGCTAAGAATTAAAAAAAGAAATGATGTTGTATGTAGATCCCAGAAGTTTAATTAATTTTATTTTTAATAAAATCAATACAAAATGGGCAATAGGTTGCCTCACCAATATTCAGAGAATTGAAACACGATTTAACAATTCTAAGGGAGCAGATTCACAACAAAAAAACTTCGATATATCACTTTTTATAGAAACACAAAAAAATGACGCCAGACTGGCCACAAAATGCAAAATACTAGAAATTTATTTGAAAATTGACATTTTGACAGCGATTTTTATCATAAGGGTTATGCTTATTAAAAGCCCTTCCACACTCTCAAGGCCACTGTGTATTAATACATGTCAAATTGAAAGTGGGAAAGAATTGCACGCGACTTCCAAATTTGTGGGAAAGAAATGACTTTTCATATTTTCCTTCCACACTTTCTTGTATTAATACATTACCCTAACCTAAAACAAAGTCTGATAGAATGTGGGATAGAATTAGAACCATTCCTAAAATTATTCATGTATTATGTCAAATCGTGTGGGATAGAATATCGGGATGTGTAGGCTGGCCTTTCATATTTTGTTTCCACACTATTAGTCTAAGAGCCGACAGCAAACTTTGGGAGGGGTATATTTTATGATATCGAAATCAAAAGTCTGGCAGTTTTTTTTGTCAGCCTTTAGCGGGGCGGGATGTTGAAAATAGAGATTTTACAAATTTCTGATCGGGGGTATTATCTTCTCAATTATTTTTTTTTTTAAATACATTATGATGCTCTGTCATTTTCCCTAAGTCCAAAGACCTTAATCTTTGTGATCCGACCAATAGAAGTCAAGATATAAGGTTTTTAATCGAACCTTATACGTTTTTTCTTGGAGATTTATGAAACGCAAAAAATCAACAAAACAAAGTCTCCAAGAAAAGACGATTAAGGTTCGCTTTAAATGCTTATATCTTGAGTTCTATTAATCGGATTAAGGTATTTGCACTTAGGGAAAATGACAGAGCATCACGATGTGTTTTAAAAAAAATAATTGAAGTGATAAAACCCTTGAAATAAATTTAGAAAATCTCTATTTTCAATACCCCGCCCCCGCCAAAGACTGAGACTGAAAACCTGCCAGACTTTTGATTTCGATATCACAAAATATGCTCCTTTAAACCGTCATACTTAGGTTTTGGTTATACATCCACTCCCAACATTTGCTGTCGGCTCTTGAACTATATTCTACATGATTTGTTTCCCACTTTTTTGACATGTATTAATACACAGTGGGCTAGTGTGGAAGGCCTTTAAGTAGATCATAAATATTTTTTAGCAAAAAGGAATAAATTATGTTGGACAAAGTGGCGAACGCCAGGGGGGGGGGCAACATGACATACTGTGCTAAGATTTCTTAGCTAAGATAATATAGCAGAATGTTTTTTATTATTCTTTCGTGTAAATTTTATTTTTTTTTAAATTTTAACTTTAACAGTATTTTTCAATTTATATTTAATAAAAAAAAAACTAAAGGCATTCTCTTATTATCTTCCCTTTTCCTATTACTTTTTGTGCGTGGCTTTGAGAAAAACAATAACAGTTTTTAAAGTTCACCCAAAAGCCCTGAACATTTGTGGTAAGCAAGTTTAGAGTGCAAATGCTGGTCAAGGAGAAATACGAGATATAAAGCAGTGCCTTTTCTTGACCAATATCTTTAGGTTCAGTGAACGTTTTGTAACATAAAATATTCATACAATACATATTAAAAAAAAAAATCTGTGAACTGCATACTTGATTGCCGAAGGCTATTACCAATGGTACGACATAAGACATTGGGAAAGCTAGTCAATTGACGACATTTCGAAAAGCTGCCTTTAACTCAGAGGCCGACAATCTTCTCATACTCTTTTTTTTGTCATTTAAACTCTTATGCTTAGTTAAAAGAAAACTTAAACCTTTAATTGTCCGAAATTTATTTTAGTTTTTGTCAATACACTATTATTTTTGACGTCCAATAATTTAATGAACTTTTATTTTGGAAAAACAGAAATCGAATTCGAATAACTTGATATCATCTATCTTGTTTAAACCGTACTTAAGTAAAACATGAGATTCAATTCAATTTCAACTTTGCAAAATGTAACCATTTTTACTTGTTTTCATTGTATTAGCTACTGCTTCCGCTAAATTAAATTATAATATGTTGTATGTATGTATTATGAGCTTACAAAGTGAAAACGGACGTTTTATTTTTTTAAATATGAATACAATTTTTATCTTCACATATTACCGTTGCCGTTGTTTTACTTGAGTCCATAAAAGTGGAATTTTTTCAGTTAAGAACATTTAACAAACAAAGTTTCATATATCAAAAAAAACAGCTGTGGTAAACGTTTAGACAAAGTTGGTGAAAAGTGTTACACGCATTGTTTTCAATATCATTAATTACATATTCAAAAAAATTACAATACCCGTAATACAATTTTAGCTTTGCTTCCATTTTGCAATCCGGACATATTTAAGAAAAACAATTGAAGTTCCACTTTGAGGCGATTAAAACGTCACTAGGGGCCACAATAACTGATACCAGGCTCAACTGATGGAGATGTGGTGTGAATAAATTTGCAAACAAAAAACGGACAACGGATTTAATTTGTTCACTACATTCAAATACACAAATTTGCTATTTCAAACCAAACAATCATTTACAAAAAATGTTTATAGCAAAGGATAAAATTAATTCCATAACTAGAAAGTATTTTTTGTGTTTCTCGCGTTGTTTTTTATTGAAATTTAACTTCTTATGCATATAAGGTGGTTTATAATAAGAGAGGCTTTAGTTTTGTTTGCTGTTTTGTGATATCTTTAAAAAAAAATCCGCTAAAATTGAGACTGAGACCCCCCCCCCCAAACAAAATCCTGCGTATGCTACTGGTTATACATACAAACTATGTTGAACTTATCTATGATGTAGACTTAGGATGATTATCAGCAAATGGGCCTTTAACGCGTTTGGCGATTTAAAAGTTATCCTCTCGCTAACATATATCACAGAATCTTAATCTTAACTATTACAATTTTGTTGGCGCATGTGTTTGCATCATGTTTTATGATTTTGAAAGCGTATACCTACATAGTACATTAATGCTCAGAAAGAGTAAGTCTAGTTATATTGTAAGGGAGTAAGGGAGTTAGATCTCGACTTTCAAATTTGTTTCCTCAACAAAAATTGTTGAGAGAAGTTGGTGGATTTCGACACTACGTGACTCAGTAGTCGTCGATGTTGATGATATTACTAAAGTCTTCAGCGGTCGTCGTCCTCATCCCCAATTCAAATTTTCTTTTCAAACGACAGGAATTTCCATCCTATACTAGGTGGAACTAAATTGTTTTGCATCGATTTTATAGATACATATAAAAAAGACGGTTTCTTTTGGGTAGAAAAAAATGATTTGGTTCGAGTTAAAAGTGTACCTATGACTTGACTTCTAATGGTCGGATCTTCAAGTTTGAGATATTAAAATGATGGAAAAAATAGGTTACAGTCATGTGTACTAAAAGAAAGAGGTACAATTAATATTGAAGCAATTGAATGGTGTTTGGTGAATATTTTAAAAGGGAAAATGTTGGGAATAAATTGAATTGTATTCACTCTTTAAAAATGCTTCATAAATTACATAATGGCTACACTACCAAAACATTGTATATCCGGAAGCTTTAAAATAAAAATAAAATACATAGGTAGGAAGGTACGTATGCAAATATCAACAAATCCCTTTATTATTGTGTACCAATATAGAACAAAATATCATCTTTTAAAGTTTACGAAGCAACTTGAGCATGGGCCGGCTAGTCAATAATAAAAATATTGAGTTAACACACGTGTAAGTGTTGGCTCGTCACTTGCATGATGATCAGGGTAGTTAGGCCGGCTGTATTAAGTATTGTATAAGAATGCCAATCATTAAAAATCATACCCTATAAATTTAAATTTATCTCTTTGTTGTATACATACAGTGCTTTACATAAGTAAAAACGCACCTGTAAAAATGCATTTTATACTGTACACACCGACACCTTACTATTTTTTTATTTAATGGCATCAGTGCAACAAGTGAATTAAGCAAAAAAAAAAAGTCCCGTTATTTTCCCTTGCGCTGTTTAGAAAATAAAAACCGATTTTTTCATGAGTGTCAAGTTAGCAAAACAACATTCACGAATCGAAAAATGATTAATTGGATAATTTGCCGTTAATTTGTTGTTAATTAGTTGTGATAACTTCGAATTTGTCGTTCAATGTTTTCTATGTTTTTTGTGTTGCTTTGCTAACTTGATATCAAGTTAGCAAAGCACCCCCTCAGAAAAGTACTAAAAATTCTTTACAGTGAATGATTAATAGGTTAATAATTTGCCGTTAATTAGTTTTGACATTTTCAATTTTGTCGTGCGATGTTTTCTATGTTTTTTTTTTGCTAATTTCCAAATTCGATGTCAAGTTAGCAAAACAACATTCGTAAATCAATAAAATGGTTAATTGGATAAATTTGCCGTTAATTTGTTGTTAATTAGTTGTGACAAAATTGAATTTGTCGTTCAATGCTTTCTAAGTTTTTTGTGTTGCTTTGCTAACTTGATATCAAGTTAGCAAAGCACCCTCTCAGAAAAGTACTAAAAACTCTTTACAGTGAATGATTTATAGGTTAATAATTTGCCGTTAATTAGTTGTGACATTTTCGATATTGTCGTGCGATGTTTTCTATGTTTTTTTTGCTAATTTGCAAATTCGATGTTAAGCTAGCAAAACAACATTCGCAAATCGAATAATGGTTAATTTTTAGTTTTAACCGTTTTTTGAGACATTGCTTTGCTTATTTGACACCAAATTAGTAAAACAGCAAAAAAAAGACATAGAAAACGTAGCACGATGAAATTTAAAATGTCACATTAAGCAATAAATTATTCAATATAAGAAGTTTTAACTCCGTTTTGAGCTGTTGCTTTGCTAACTTGACATCGAATTAGGAAATTAACAAAAAAAAACATAGAAAACATAGCACGACAAAATTGAAAATGTCAAAACTAATAAACAACTAATTAACGGCAAATTATTAACCCATAAATCATTCACTGTAAAGAGTTTTTAGTACTTTTCTGAGGGGGTGCTTTGCTAACTTCATATCAAGTTAGCAAAGCAACACAAAAAACATAGAAAACATTGAACGACAAATTCGAAATTGTCACAACTAATTAACAACAAATTAACGGCAAATTATCCAATTAACCATTTTTCGATTCGTGAATGTTGTTTTGCTAACTTGGCACTCATGATTTTTTCGTATTGCAGAAGTATAAACGCACCATGCAAATCTCGCTTAAGCTTCATTTAATTATGAGTTTCGAGATGACAAACAACGAAGCCGCATGGTACACACTTAAGCGATATGGAAAAGGCCAACATTCCAAACTTTCGTTCAAGTATCCTAAGATGTAGGGCTATTCCCAAATAACAACTTGAAACTTGAGTTGAATTATAACCACGGTCAAAAAATAAACCTTGAATGACTGTCGTCATAATATGGTAAGAAATTAGTAATGTAAATACTTCAGTTTATTTAAGGTAGGAATAATACCAAATTTGTCTTTAGGTTAGATTTAAGGAAAATTTTCTCCCAATATCAACTGCGAGGTTGACTTGGGGTAACATTTTTACTCAATCAGAACGTTTGTCATATTTTTGGTTTGAAAAAAAAACATTTTACAACTTAAAGGTTAAATATTAGACATTTTCTTACTATTTATTAACAACTTCATGATTTTTATGGTTTAAAAATAACCAATCTATGAGGCTACGTTGAATTTTGGTACTTTTTTTTAAATAACTCTTTTTTGAACAATCATTGTTATTTTTTGGTTGAGAATAAATTAAATCTAACTTCAAGCGTGTAACTTATTTTAAAAGTACTTTTTTATCACTGTGAATGTTTATTGGTTGCAAATCAACCAAATTCAGACAAGAGTGTTGAACAAGTCCATAAAAGACTCTTTTTTCACTACAGAATTTTATTTATTTGTTAAAAGTCAAGCATATCCAGTCAAGTTTTGAATAAGTCCTCAACTAACTCTTTTTTCAAGACAAAATATTATTTATTAGTTGAAAATCAACCAAATCCAGGCCCAAGTTTTGAAATAGTCATTAACAAACTTTTTTTTAACCCTGAATATTATTTATTAGTTGAAAATCAACCAAATCCAGGCCCAAGTTTTGAAATAGTCATTAACTAACTTTTTTTTAAGCCTGAATTTTATTTGTTGGTTGAAATCAACGAAATCTAGACTTAGGTTTAGAATAAGTCATAATTTAAACTCTTTTGAACCATAAATATTATTTATTGGTCAAAAACTGACCACATGTAATCCTTTAGTTAAACTATGACTCTTATTTAACCAATCCACAACTCAAGAAATATTTCAACTTATTTCCAACTCCAATTCAACTCAACCCCCATGTAATTTCCAGACGCATACACACCTCGCATTACTCTCGCTTATTCATTGTTCTTGTTCAATTCAGTGTTTGTGAATTATTTGTTGGTTTCGGTTTGTTTATATATTGGCGTTGTTTATTTTCGCGGTAAAATATTTAAGTAAATATAAAAGTGTTATTGTATTTTACTTTTTTAGTGATTAAAGTCAAGGTGACTTATTTAACTATATTATTTTATTGTTATTATTTGGATTTCGTGTTCTAAACCCATACAATATTGTCGGCGTACTTGAAAGTGTGAAGCTCCGTATTAGAAAAAGAGCGTTTTTTCGTTTTAATTTTTCAACTCTGTAGCTAACAGATATCATTTGAATCTAATTTTCAGAAAATAACACACTTTTCGCGTTTCCCCGACGACGATGCGAAGAAAAAATCCAATAAAAATTGGTCATAGTAAATGAAAAAATAAATGAAAAAAAAAAACAAACAAATTTGGTTAATTTTTGGTCTATTAATGACCGATTTATAAAGGATTTTTTCTGACTAAACTAACTAAAAAGTAAGAAAGTGGTTAAATAACTAGTTTCTGACATTAGACGCCATCAACATCAAGCCACATTTTTGTCTTCATATTTCTATTAATTTTTATGGCGTGTTCTTTTATTTTGGGCTGTTCAATGCTGTTGTTTCAATAGTTTTGATTACGGATTTTTTTTTAATAAAAATTAATTCCATTATAAAAAATAAGTTGTATAGTAGGACAACATTTAAAAGTAAAATGAAGAATGTTTTAACACGATTAATTGATCAGGGAAAATCAAATAATTATGGTTTATTACAAAAAATTAAAGACCAGGTGCTCCAATGTCCATCGAATGACAGTGTGCCAGTTTCTAATAAGGAGCGACTTTTTGACAGGGACAGTGAAAGTTCCGAGGAAGATAGTTTTAAGCACGCTTAAAATCCAAAAAAAAATTCATAGGATTTGGTCAAAAATGTATCTGATTGGGCTATTCAGCATAATACGTCTCATGTTTGCCTCCGTGATCTGCTTAAAATTTTGCACGAATCTCATCCTTATTTACCATTGCACCCTCGAACACTTTTGCATACTTCCTTGCCAGTTAATAATTTAGCTATCGAAGTTCCACCGGGTAGATACTGGCATTTTGGTTTGGTTCGTGATTTAACCGAAGCTTTTCAAAGTGTCGATAAATGTCCAACAGAAATATTTCTGGACTTCAATATTGATGGAATTCCTATTAGCAAAAGTTCTAAGGGGCAATTTTGGCCCATTTTATGTTCGTCAGATGGGATTCGTTTTCCACAGTTAGTTATAGGTGTCTATTACGGCATGGCAAAACCTGGAAACGTTAATGAATTCTTGCGATTATTTCTTGAGGAGGCAAGTACACTTGGTGATGTGAATATTAGTGGAAACAAAATTAATTTTAAAGTTCGAAATTTCATTTGTGACGCCCCCGCTCGCTACTATTTAAAAGGAATCAAAGGTCATAATGGATATTTTTCATGCGAACGATGCAATGTGGAAGGAGATTATAATTACAAGACTCACCAAATGTGTTTTCCAACATTGTCTTGATCACTTCGAACGAATGCTTCGTTCTGGGCTAAGATACACGAAGATCACCACATCCAACCAACTCCGTTAGAACAACTACCAATAGATATTATTACGAATTTTCCACTCGACTATATGCATTTATTGTGCTTAGGAGTTATGAAGAAGTTATTGACTATTTGGATCAAAAATAGATCCATTAAAACAAAACTTTCCGCAAGGAATATTGAACAAATCTCTAACTCTTAAGTATCACTACGAAAATATACTCCATGCGACTTCAATAGAACAGCTCGTGGTCTTGGCGTTCTTAGCTTTTGGAAGGCCACCGAATTTCATACTTTTTTGTTATACTTAGGTCCAGTGGTTTTGAAAAATGAAATTCATGATGAGGTATATGCTAATTTTATGGAACTTCACTGTGCTGTTTCCACATGTATGAATAAAGATAAACATGTTTTTATTGATATCGCACAGAATTTATTCAAATCATTCATACAAAACTTTGCTAAACTCTATGGAGTTGAAAACATAAGTTACAACGTTCACAACTTATATCATATCGTGGATGATGTAAAATACCATGGACTCTAGATAATATTAGTGCGTTTAAATACGAAAATCGTTTACGATATTTAAAACGTCAAATTAGATCCGGGAATAGGCCGCTCGAGCAAACTGCAAATAGAATTGTCGAAGATTTTCGCAATAAAGATTTGAACGATGTAGATGCAAATGAAATTCCTATTCCTTATAAAAAAGATAACAATACAAAATGCAAATTAAAGCACTGCTCTAGGATCTATAGAGCAATTCAGCTTGAACAATTTATTCTGAAGTCTTCGTCTGCAGATAGTTATTTTTTTACAAAGTCTAAAGAAATTGTTAAAATGGAATTCGCGACCTTTCGACATGGTAGCCCAGTTATATATGGTTCGAGCTTGAAACAAAAATAAAATGTTTATGAGAAACCATTTTATTCTAAATTTTTAAGTGATTTTTTTAAATCAAATGAAGAAAAAAATTGGCCTCCACTTTGGAACTTAGACGACATTACCTACAATTTTTTTAAAATAACTCTAAATAACAATGAATCATGTTTCTTTCCTTTGTGTCATTGTATTGTATTGTCGAGACTGTGGAGGATCAGGAGAAGTTGGTGAAAATTTGCAAGACTACTTACAAATAAGTTCCTTTTTAGAACTTTAATTTACTTTGATTTTATTTTGACTTAAAAACGATTAAAATAAAAGACGTGGTTAAGATGCGGTTACTTGTGATAGAACGAAGGTTTATTTCATTTTCTTCTTCTTTTACAACGTTTATTTAATATGGCCGACTGGGGCGAAGTTTGGATCTTATACCATTTAAATAATTCACAAATTCACAATAGGTAGTTCATTTAATTCAAAATTTTAATTAAATAAATAGTTCAATTTAAATTCATTTCATGCATGTGTCGAAACACCGGCCGCGCTGAAAGCCTACAGGTCTTCAAAATTCTTCGTCTGGAAGTAAGGCCAGTTTAATGATTGGGCGCCTGAGTACCCCGTTTCGTGTTTTGACGTCGGCGACCCTGACCTTTCCGTCCTGCCCTTCGACGACTGCTAAGACTCTGCCCATTGTTGTGGAGGGGTGTGGTCCTCGTGAATAAGTACGAGCTTGCCCACGTTGAGATTGGACTGCTCGTTGATCCATTTGAACCAAGCTTGAAGGCCAAGCAGATACTCCTTTGACCACTTCTGCCAAAACTGCTGCTTGAGCCAGCATAGAAGCTGCCATCTTTTCAAGCAGGACATCTGCCCGTTCCGGGACATTCTCTGGGGGCAGTGACCGCAATGGGCTGCCTATTAGTAGGTGCGCTTGAGTAAGTGCTTCTCCGTCGTTGGGATCCGCGCTTAATGGAGCGATTGGCTTTAAATTGAGGATTGCCTCGACGTCGATAAGCACGGTGAGCAGCTCTTCCGCTGTTAGAAGTGCGTTCCCCACTGCACGGTGCAACAGCGTTTTCGCCGCTTTTACTGCCGCCTCCCACAGACCTTCGAAGTGGGAGGCTCTTGGTGGAAGGAAGACGAAACTGAACCCTTCCTCTGTGGCGTACTGGTGAATGGCTTCCTTCCCTCGCTCGAACTCTCCTCCAATTTCCTTCAAGATCCTCTGAGCTCCCACGAAGTTTGTCCCGTTGTCGCAGTGAATCGTCTTCGGAATTCCTCGGCGAGTGTAAGAATAAAACATTCAGAAGAAAGATTAGTAGCTAATTCAAAATGTATAGCTTTGGAGGTGAAACAAACAAAAACAACTATGTACGTTTTGTACGGTGGCCGACCACGAATGCTACCATAGCTTTAGGTTCAGCATGACAATTTTTCCTATGCAAATACCTTAAGTATACTTTTATGAACTAAGAATTGTTTGTCAATAATAATGGACACTTGGCATCGTATTCATTTGGTGCGTGTAAAAGACGGCCACCTACTCGAATCAGCGAAAATGAACAATTGCTATCGTCGAATTCATGTAAGAATGGATTGAGTTTTTGGATATGATTTGATAATGTTATTTTTCTTTTTAGTTTTTGAATCTCCTCGGAAATTTCATTATTTTGAACAATTTCAATTATTTTCAGGAATGCTAAATGCAACTCTTTAGCTGTGGGTGATTCTTCGAACACTTGTATCTTATCTTTGAAAATTGCAAAGAAACGCATTACATGTACAAATGTTGTAACTAATTCTATGTAGGACGTCTCCTCTTCAATAAGCTCCATAAGTTTCGTACGATGAATTTCAACTGCAACAAGAGCAACATTTGTTTTTCGCTTTTCTAATGCTTCATTTTCTGGAGACAACTCGAAATGCGAACTGACTGGCCACAAATTTGGGTCTTCCAGTAGGAATGGTGGACCATTAAACCATATTGAACTATTGAGTTCATCCACGTTACATCCTCTTGACACAATGTCTGCTGGATTTTGAGTTGTCGGGACATGTTCCCATGATACATTGTTTGTCCACTCTTGGATTTCCGAAACTCTGTTTGCAACAAAAGTTGTGAGGGAAGTTGGATGGGTTTTTATCCAATGCAAAGTTATTTCGGAATCGGTCCAAAAAACAATTTTCTCAACGTCAAGATTCAAAATTGCCGATACTTTTAACCATAATTTAGAAAGAGTATGCGCTGCGCAAAGTTCTAATCGCGAAAGCGATTTAGTTTTCAAAGGGGCCACTTTGGACTTTGCTGTTAATAGCGTCGACTTAATACCTGGCGTGCTTTGGCTTCGGATATAAATGCAACATCCGTAAGCTCTCATCGATGCATCGGCGAACCCATGAATCTGAATTTCAGCATACGAATGGGTTTCGACAAACCTTGGCATTTTTATCTCGGAAAGCTGAGAAAGGTTTGCCTTGAAGTTTTGCCAACATGTATCAAGGCGCAATACAATCGACTCATCCCAATCAAGTTTTGCAATCCAAAGCTCTTGTAATAAGATTTTTGCTTTGGTAACAATGGGGCACAACAGACCAAGAGGGTCGAACAGGCGAGCAGAAACTGAAAGAATATTCGTTTGGTGGCTCGCAGATCATGAAAAGTATCTTCTAGATTGAAAGAGAATTTATCTTCTTTGGGCTGCCAACAGGTTTCCAACGTTTTTGTAGAGTGTGAATCGTTAAATTGTATAGATTTTTCTGTACTTTCAGCATTGTACAACTCTGGATGATTTGAATACCATTTTTCCAACTGAAACCCACCCTTTTTTAATACTTCTTGTATTTCATATTGAATAGTTTTTAAGGTTTCAATCTCATCGGCACCGGTTAAAAGATCATCCAAATAAAAATCTTTTTCAACAATTTTTGCCCCCGTGGGGTATGAATCTTTGAAGTTATCGCCCAACATCTTCAGACACCGTATTGCTAAAAATGGCGCTGGTGAAGTGCCATAGGTAACAGTATTGAGACGAAAATATTGTAATGGTTGAGATGGATTTTGCCTCCACACTATGAGCTGGTAAATCGAATGCTCTTCAGCAATGAGAACTTGCCGGTACATTTTCGCAATATCGGCCGTAATGGCATATTTATGAGTGCGAAAACAGCTCCTCTTGAATGGTTGGCCCAACCATCAAGATGTCATTCAGAGAAACTTGAGTAGAATCTTTGCATGAAGCATCAAAAACTTTACTCCTGCAGTTAACTTTTTATTGACTGTGGTACTTGCTTTTCCAATACCCAGCAAGTTAAGAAACTTTTCTTCTTTGCGAAGCCTCTACCTTTTCGCAAGCTCTTCAGTTATGAAGTTTATTTGCGAACCCGAATCAAGTAACGCTCGCGCTGGCAAGTATTCGCCAGTGATGCCCTTTATTTGTACTATAGCAGTAGCAAGAATAAATTGGTCAGTTAGAACCGAGGCATGCATGGCTTGGAAACTTGTAGGAGGTTGGGTTCATGACGTACCGTTGAAAGTTGTTTCATATTGATGTAACAACGTATGATGCGAGCGATTACAAACACTGCACCGACTTTATTTACTTTTTGAAACTGTATGTTCTTTTCGAAGGCAGTTAATACAGATTGGAACACCTTAAGCGTATTCGAATCTTTTCAATACAGGCAGTGCAGCGAATGTTTGACATATCGTTATATAATGTTCATTCGATTTACAATATAAACATTTCGATTTATTTTGTTGCGAGCTGACACAAGCAAATGAAGACTTTTGATTTCGATGACGACTTTAATCTTGTTTCGGTTTGGATTGTTTATCAGAAGATTTGTATTTTTTACTTGAAGCTTCTTCAGCTGAAAGATGCTCATATCTTTTATTAAGAGCTTCTTCACAATCTTTCCCTAAAGGAAGAGTACTGTAATCTAATTGTTCTTCCCATTTAGACCTCGTGATTGCATCCACCTTTGACATTACTAAATGTATTATAATCGCGTTTGTAATATTCTTTTCATCACACAATGAAAGAAGCGAATCATAAATTGCAGAAACTGTATCGATCGAAATGTCAACACATTCAAATCATACTTTTCATTTAGTAGATTATAGCCCATGACCTTTAAAAGGGGCTATTGGAACAATAACTATAGTTTCAGGATTAGTAAAATGATTTCATCAATATAATCTATCATTAATAATATTAGGCTCAATAATTACTATATTAACAGTTTATCAATGATTACGAGATGTTTCTCGAGAAGGAACTTTTCAAGGATTACATACTTTTTCTGTAACTACAGGTTTACGATGAGGAATAATTTTATTTATTTTATCAGAAGTATTATTTTTTTTTCTTAATTTTTTTGAGCATTTTTTCATAGAAGTTTATCTCCTTCGATTGAATTAGGTTCAATTTGACCTCCAATAGGAATTACTCCTTTTAATCCATTTCAAATCCCACTTTTAAATACAATTATTGTATTAACTTCAGGAATTACTGTAACATGAGCACACCATAGTTTAATATTAGGAAATTTTTCACAAACTACTCAAGGTTTATTTTTTACCGTTTTATAAGGAATTTATTTTTCTATCTTACAAGCATATGAATATATAGAAGCTTCATTTAATATTGCAGATGATGTATATGGCTCTTCATTTTTCATAGCAACGGGATTTCATGGTTTACATGTTTTAATTGGAACAACATTTTTACTAATTTGTTTAATTCGACATTTAAATAACCATTTTTCAAAAAATCATCAATTTGGTTTTGAAGCAGCAGCATGGTATTGACATTTTGTAGATATTGTTTGATTATTTTTATATGTATCAATTTATTGATGAGGAGGATAATATATTTATATAGTATAAAAGTATATATGACTTCCAATCATAAGGTTTATTAAATATAATAATATAAATAATTTTTTCAATAATTTTAATATCATTAATTTTAATAACTTTATCTATTATTGTTATAACATTAGCTACTATTTTATCAAAAAAAACTTATAGAGATCAAGAAAAAAGTTCTCCATTTGAATGCGGATTTGACCCTATATCATCTTCTCGTTTACCTTTTTCATTAAAATTTTTTTTAATTACTATTATTTTTTTAATTTTTGATGTAGAAATATGAAGAATCACTTCAATCATTTTTATTTTTATTTTATTATTGGCATTATATCATGAATGAAATCAAGGAATATTTAATTGATCTAATTAAACTAGGGTTATAGTTAAATTAATAACATTTGATTTGCATTCAAAAATTATTTTTTAAAAAAAATTTACCTGGAATATGAAACGATATATTGAAATTAGTTTCGACCTAATTTTAGGTATTTAATACCCTTATTCTTTAAATGAAACCAAAATAGAGGTATATCACTGTTAATGATAAAAATGAATAATATATTCCAATTAAAGAAATATGTTGATCAAATAAAAGCTGCTAACTTTTTATTTTAATGGTTTAATTCCATTTATATTTCTATTGATATATTTATATAGTTTAATAAAACTTTTATGTTCTTATAAAATGAGAACTCGAAACCGATAATTTTAATTCACAATTTTATTTATCAAATACTAAATTGATTAACAATTTATAAAGTGATTTAATTATACAATATTAAATGAAAATGTAGAAGAGCGAAAAGAAATGTTGGACTGTCGCTGAACGAAGATTAATCGGAAGTGTCGTACTTCGACATTTGATTTGACAGGTCGAATGTGTTTCGATAAGTTTGCGTTCAGGGTTTTAACATTTATAGTTTGGACGCAACACTCCTTTGCCCTTGATTGGATCAAACAGTTCCTGGATCCTTTCTGAACGTCGAGGTATCCCAGTGTCTTCTTTTTCAGTGGGTACATCACCACTAGAAT
Organism: Melangyna quadrimaculata; assembly: GCA_949320155.1. Taxonomy (NCBI): domain Eukaryota; kingdom Metazoa; phylum Arthropoda; class Insecta; order Diptera; family Syrphidae; genus Melangyna; species Melangyna quadrimaculata. The sequence goes on along the minus strand of OX439483.1, from coordinate 220,054,063 downwards.
CAGATGTGTTGGGTGTTTCGCGTATCTCATGGTGACTAATCTGTTCTGTTGATCGACGTCGTACTTGATCTGAATGTCGGCGAATCGTTTGACCGTTTTCAGTACTGACCACAACTGAAACTGGACCTGTGGTCTGCGATATATGTCCAGGCATCCATCTTGGTCCTGCAAAAGTATAATTGCGATACCAAACTGGATCTTTTTCTGCGTACTTAGGCGTTTGCGAAATGTCCACCTTTGGATCCACTTGTACGGATAGGGCATCTGGGTGTAGTTTGTCAAAATAAGTCTGTGGCCTTCGGTTAAACAACAACCTAGCAGGAGATCGACCAGTGGCTGAATGCGGAGTAACATGTTGGTCCAGCAGGAATCTAGCAAGACGCAATTTGATATCGCCGTGTGTAACTTCCTTCAGATAGTCTTTTGTAGTACGCACCATTCGCTCCACTTGCCCATTCGTAGACGGATGAAATGGAGCTGAAAATAAATGTTTTATTAAATTATTTTCACAGAATTTTTTAAAATCAAGAGAAGTAAATGCTGTTCCGTTGTCGGAAACAATAATATCGGGTAGACCATGGGTAGCAAAAAGTCGTCTCAAAACCGACATCGCACATGAAGAGGATGTGGCAGAAAATGGACAAACTTCTAACCACTTTGAATAAGAATCAACCACCAGAAAGAATAAGTTTCCTTTGAACGGACCAGCGAAGTCGATATGGATTCTAGACCAGGGATTCTTTGATCCTTCCCAAGTATAACCAGTCGCTGGAGAATTGTCTGGTCGTAATTGTTGACATGTAGAACATAGCTTGACAGTCTTCTCAATGTCCTCGTCAATTTTAGGCCACCACACGTAACTCCTCGCTAGTGCCTTCATCCGGACTATACCAGGATGATTTGCATGAAGGGCACTTAAAACCGACGATTGGTGAACCTTTGGAATCAAAACTCGCTGACCCCAAACCAAACATCCTTTAATATAGGAAATGTCATCTTTTCTGTTGAAGAATGTTTTGAATTCTGGCTCCACGGTATTTGGCCAACCCCTTAACGCCCAGTGTGAAACACGTGAAAGAACTTTATCCTTTTTTGTTTGTTTTGAAATGTCACTGGCTTGAATTATTGGCGTGTCTAGCATTTCTATCATCAAAACAACTTCCTCTTCTTCTGAAGTATTAGGCAGCTGAACAGGCAAACGGCTAAATGCATCCGCATGGGCGATGTCCTTTCCAGGTTTGTAGAGAAGATCGTAATTGTATGCGTTTAAGAAGATATTCCAACGAAGCATCCTTGGAGACAAGGTGTTAGGGGTAGGCTTTGAAGAAGAAAACAATCCTAGCAAGGGCTTATGGTCCGTGAAGATTTCGAATTGTCGACCATAAAGGAAATCATGAAATTTTTTTATACTTGCTATTATAGCCAGAGCTTCCTTAACTATCTGAGCGTAGTTTCTTTCGGAATCTGAAAGGGTCCTTGAATAAAAGGAAATAGGACGTTCGGAGCCATCTGGCAGGCAATGAGCCAGAACTGAGCCAATCCCGTACGGCGAAGCATCGCAGGTCAATCTAACTGGTAATTTTAAGTCATAAGGTATGAGAACGCTGTCTGATGTTAGCAAATTTTTTACCCTATCAAACGCATTTTGATGAATGGTATCCCATTTCCATATTTTTGTGTCATCCAAAAGTCTATGAAGTGGCTCTGCTAATGTTGCTTTTCCAGGAAGGAATGAATGGTAAAAATTTAGAAGTCCGAGAAAAGCCTGAAGTTCAACTTTGTTCTTTGGAGCTGGAGTGTTCCGAATAATTTCTATTTTTTCCGTTAGAGGATGAATGCCATCAGCATCAATACGAAACCCTAAGAAAGTGACTGAAGGAACATCGAAAATACACTTCTCTTTTCGTAGTCGTAAGCCATATTTTTCTAATCTTTGGAACACCTCCCGAAGAATGCTTGCCAGCTTTTCAGAATTTTCCGCTACAACTATGAGATCATCCAAATAAAACTCTACCCCTTTTAATAAATTTGACATTGTTTTTTGAAATTCCCCTGGTGCTGAAGAAATTGCGTATTGGAGACGTTTCACTTTATAGGCACCTTTAAGGGTTATGATAGTTTGTGCTTGAGCTGTCTCATCATCTACTGTCAACTGTAAGTAAGCTTGGGCAAGGTCAAGCTTAGCAAAAACTGAACCACGAGGAAGGTTTGCTATCAAGTCATGCATTGAAGGAATGGAGAAGGTATGAGGATCAAGAGCTTTATTTATTGTAGACTTATAGTCCCCACAAATACGGACGGTTCCATTTGGCTTTAACACAGGAACTATAGGCGTGGCCCATTGTGTAAAACCAACCGGTTCTAAAATGCCTTGAGAGACCTTGCGGTCAATTTCTGCCTCCACCTTGGAACGAATCGCGAAAGGAATCCTCCTAGCTGGTAAAAAGACTGGTTGAACGCTAGGATTCAAATGCAGAGATACCGGTGGTCCCCTATAGGTGCCAAGTTCACTGTTAAAAAGTGAGTCGAATTCCTTGACAACCTCATTAACACTGGATGAAACTATTGAATTGACTCCTTGTAATGAAATTCCTAAAGGTGAAAACCAATCACACCCTAAGACGTTTGTAGAGCGTGTGCCTGAAGCAACCAGAAGGGATAGGTTTTGAATTTCTCGTCTTTTGTATATGGCATTTATAGTGCATTTGCCTAAGAAGTTTATAGAATTTCCTTGAAAATCTTTGAAAATTGTTTCTACACATAACATTTTTGGTTTAAATTTCGGGTATAATTTATTAAACGTATCTTCGGAAATAATCGTAAAATTTGAGCCAGAATCTACTTCGAAATTGCAGTTTTTTCCATTTATAATAACAGATGTGTGCTTTTTTAGATTAGCTACGCCTGTGATGAGGTTTATGCTCGAATGTGCAACATTTTTTTTTAAACTTGGTTTTGAAGGTTGCTTTTTATAATTTGAATTGGATTTACATACCTTTTTTATATGTCCAAGCTTACCACAGCTGTCACAAACAACCGTTCGGAATCTGCACGTAGCCCTTGAATGTGCTTCACCGCAACTATAGCACACACCAACACGTAGTGAACCAGCAGCAGTAGACTCTTTGTAGTTTTTGTTTTTGTTAGCTCCCTTTCGAACGAGATTAATTTGCTGGTCGGCTGCATTTGACATCGATGTCGTTGATTTTATCATTTGAAGACTCCGATTTGCTGACTCTGCTGCGACTGCCTTGTCCTGGGCTGTTTTGAATGTTAGATCCGTAGTTGCTAAAAGTTCCTCTTGTAGTCGAGCATCACGAAGCCCGCAGACGAAACGATCGCGTAACATGCGGTCGAGTGAGGTGGCAAAATTGCAATGACTCGCCATCCTCCGAAGGTCAGCAATGTAATCGACGATTCTTTCGTCTGGAAGCTGGTTTCTTTTAAAGAATTTAAAGAATGAAGCAATCTCCGAAGGTGGAGGTGAGAAATGGTCAGAATGTGTTTTACATAGTGATTCGTAGTCAAAATCTGTTACCTTATTTGGTGAAATTAAAGACTCTAAAAGGTCGAATAAAGCCGCTCCACACAGTGTTAAGAACGTGGCTCGCTTACGGTTGACATCTGTAATATTGTTTGCCTCCATGAAAATGTCCAAACGCCGCTTGTATGAGCCCCAAGAACTCTGCTTTGTGACATCGAAAGCTTCGACGTGTCCAACTGAAAATGAATTGCTCTGCATGTTTGTCGAATTGTTATGCGTGCTGGCCGATAGATTAGAATCAGAATCGCACTCGTCTGACTTATCGTTTTCGCTTTTAACTCCGGGTTCTGAATGATCGCTGAGATTAAATTTTTTCTATGAGTCTTTGGCATCATATAATTATTGAAGATTTCTCAGCAATCCCATCCTCGTCGCCACTTTTATGTTCTTATAAAATGAGAACTCGAAACCGATAATTTTAATTCACAATTTTATTTATCAAATACTAAATTGATTAACAATTTATAAAGAGATTTAATTATACAATATTAAATGAAAATGTAGAAGAGCGAAAAGAAATGTTGGACTGTCGCTGAACGAAGATGAATCGGAAGTGTCGTACTTCGACATTTGATTTGACAGGTCGAATGTGTTTCGATAATTTTGCGTTCAGGGTTTTAACATTTATAGTTTGGACGCAACAAAAACATTACATTTTCATTGTAAAAATAAAAATATAAATATAAAAAAAAAAAAAAAATATAAAATTTATAAATTACTAAATATAATTATTTAATTATAAAATTATTTAAAGATTTATAAATCTCCCTAACATCTTCAATGTCATACTCTAATTATAAGCTATTTAAATTAAATTATAATAAAATTAAAAATATTACCAAAATAATAAATCATAAAATAAAAATTATTAAATAAACCTTTAAATTATTATTTTGTAAAAATTACTAAATTGAGAATAAATAAATAAATAAAAATAATAAATTTTGACTACCAATAAATTCTGACCACCCTTGATCAAAATTTATAACAATATTTCTTCCAATTTTTAAAGAATAATTAATAATTCCATATGTTGAAATATAACATATAAATCTTATTGAACCAGCAAATATTCTAATATAATAATTACTTAAAGATTTATTTATTATAAATAAAGAAACATGAGAAATTAAATAACCTATTAATCCTCCTATAATACATACAAATAAAATTATAAATTTAAAATAATAAGGCAAACAAATTGTATGAGGAGTTAAAAAAAATTAATCAACTTAATATTCTACCTCCAATAATTCTTATAAATATTCATCCTAATATTCCCTTTAACATAACTCAACTTTCATCATTTAAAACATTTAATCTATTACAATTTATATCTCCAGTTATTGAATAATAAACTAAACGTAAAGAATAACAAACTGTTAAACCAGTTGAAAAAAAAAATAAATAATAAATAAATAAATTTACTATTCTCAAAGAAACAACTTCTAAAATTAAATCTTTAGAATAAAATCCAGCCAAAAATGGTATACCACATAAAGCTAAATTAGCAACATTAAAACATGAAGAAGTTAAAGGTATAAATATTCTTAATCCCCCTATTAAACGTAAATCTTGAGAATTATTTATATTATGAATAATTGCTCCAGCTCATATAAATAATAAAGCTTTAAATAAAGCATGAGTTAATAAATGAAAAAAAGCTTATTTATAATATCCTATAGATAAGATTATTATTATTAAACCTAATTGTCTTAAAGTGGATAATGCAATAATTTTTTTTAAATCAAATTCAAAATTAGCACATAACCCTGATATAAATATTGTTAATCCTGCTAATAATAATAATAATTGACTTATAAAAGTATTACATAATAATATATTATAACGAATTAATAAATAAATAACAGCAGTAACTAAAGTAGAAGAATGAACTAAAGCTGACACAGGAGTAGGAGCTGCTATTGCAGCAGGTAACCAAGATGAAAAAGGAATTTGAGCACTTTTTGTTATTGCTGCAGATGTAACTAAAATTCTAATAATTAATATTTCTTATCACTTATTATAAATTCTAAATAAAACACATAATTTTATCTTCCATAATTTAACATTCAAGCAATTGCTAATAATAAAAAAACATCCCCCACTCGATTTAATAATGCAGTTAATATACCGGCATTATAAGATTTTACATTATTAAAATAAATTACTAAACAATAAGAAACCAGTCCTAGTCCATCTCACCCTAATAAAATTCTAATTAAATTTGGTCTAATAATTAGAAATATTATAGATAAAACAAATATTAATACTAATAAAATAAATCGATTAATATTTATATCATCAATTATATATTCTTTTCTATAATAAATTACTAAAGAAGCAATTAATAAAACAAAAGATATAAATATTAAACATATTCAGTCAAATAAAAATGTTATAATAATTCTTATAGAATTTAATGAAACTAATTCTCATTCTAAGAAAATACGTAATTTCATTTATTAAAAAATAAAATGAATTTATTAATAAAATAACTCTTATTAGAAATAAAATAATAAAATTTATTAAACAAATTGATAAATATTTCATAATTTAAAATGAATAAATTCATATCATCGACACAATATTTTTAATAAACTATTTAAATTATAATCATAATAAACTTATTTCAGATTTTAACACTAATAAATTTAAAGGAAATCAATGTAAAAATAATAATAAATATTCACGAACAAATCCTATTCTAAAAGAATAAACCCCTGAATATAATTTCCCATGTTGACTATATGCATATAAATATAGTGTATAAGCAGCTCTAAAAAGACATGTAAATATCAATAAAAATATTGTTAATATTCATCAACTAACAATTCTATTAATTAAAGAAATTTCTCCTAATAAATTTAAAGTAGGAGGAGCGGCTATATTAGCAGAACATAATAAAAATCATCATAAAGTCATTGAAGGTATAAACTTTAATAGTCCTTTATTAATTAATAATCTTCGTCTTCCTAATCGCTCATATGTAATATTAGCTAAACAAAATAAACCAGAAGAACATAACCCATGAGCAATTATTAAAGTACATAAACCAGAAATTCCTCAATAAGTTATAGTTATTAACCCACTTAATACAATTCCTATATGTGCTACAGAAGAATAAGCAATTAATGCTTTTAAATCAGTTTGTCGTAAACAAATTAAACTTACTAATACTCCCCCTACTTATCTAATTCTTATAAATCAATAATTATGTTTAAACCCTAAAATTTGTAAAAAAAATAAAAAACTCGTAATAGTACATACCCTCCTAATTTTAATATAATACCAGCTAAAATTATTGAACCAGCAACTGGTGCTTCAACATGAGCTTTTGTCAATCATAAATGAACTAAAAATATTGGTATTTTAACTAAAAATGATAAAATTAAAGAAAAATATAAAACTATATAATTTATATTATAATTATCAATTAAATAAAAATTTATTGTATTATAATTATTATAAATATAAAAAATTGCTACTTATATAGGTAAAGAAACTAATAACATATAAAATAATAAATACATTCCTGCTTGTAAACGTTCAGGTTGATATCCTCATCCTAAAATTAATAATAATGTAGGGATTAATCTACACTCAAAAAATAAATAAAATATAAATATATTTATACTTCTAAAAGTTAAAAATAATATTAATCATAATAATACAAAATTTATATAATTTTTCATAATTATTATATTTTTTAATTGCATATCTTGCTATAAATATTAAAGCACAAATTCAAAATCTTAATAAAATTATTCCATATGAAAGTATATCTATACCTAAAAAATAAGAAATTATTATTCAATAATTAGTAAAATAATTATAAATAATTAAAATAAATATAATTAAAAATAATACATTTTGTACCATTCAAAATATATTTGTTATAAAACAAAAAGGAAATATTATAATTAATATTAATAAATTTTTTAACATTGTAAAATATTAAAAGATTGAAAATAATCATTTTCATATATACGAATTATTGAAACCAAAATTGATAAACATAATACCCCTTCACAAACTCTAAACGTTATAAAAACTATACTAAAATAACTTTCATAGTTTAATATATTTAAATAAATAAATAATCAATAAAATGAAGATAAAACAATATATTCTAATCTTAAAAGTATAGATAATTAATGTTTACGGTTAGAAATAAAAATAAAAATACCTATTATTATTAAAAAAAAAGGTAATCCTCAATTAATTAATATTATCATTAGTTTTAATAGTTTAAAAAAAACATTGGTCTTGTAAATCAAAAATAAGAATAAATTCTTTTTAAACTTCAAGAAAAAAGATATTTCATTATCATTAATCTCCAAAATTAATATTTTTATTAAACTATTTCTTGATATTATACAACTTATTTTATACATCTTAATTTTAATAATAGCGTTTATATTTATACAAATAAATCATCCTTTAAGAATAGGAATAATATGATTAATTGAAACTATAATAATTTGTTGTATTTCAGGATTAATAACAAAAACATTTTGATTTTCTTATATTCTATTTTTAATTTTTATTGGAGTAATATTAGTATTATTTATTTATGTAACATCATTAGCATCAAATGAAATATTTACTTTTTCAATAAAAATATTTATTTTATTATTATTAAATTTATTTATTTTAACTATTTTAATTATTTTTATAGATAAAATAATTCTTATATTTAATTCATTAAATAATGAAATAATGTCTATTTCATCTTTAAATAATTATATTATAGAAAATACTTTTAATTTAAATAAACTATATAGTTATCCAACAAATATAATTACTATTATATTAATTAATTATTTATTAATTGCCTTTGCAAAAATTACTTAATTATTTTATGGACCACTTCGATCAATAAATTAACTAATGAATATACCTTTACGAACTAACCACCCTATTTTAAAAATTACTAATAATGCTTGTAGATTTACCCACTCCTACAAATATATGAAACTTTGGTTCATTATTAGGATTATGTTTAATTATTCAAATTTTAACAGGACTATTTTTAGCAATACATTATACAGCTGATATTAATATAGTTTTTAATAGTGTAGATCATATTTGCCGAAATGTAAACTATGGTTGATTATTACGAACATTACATGCCAATGGTGCATCATTTTTTTTTTTTATTTGTATTTATTTACATGTAGGACGAGGTATATATTATGGGTCATATTTATTTACACCTACATGATTATCAGGTACAATTATTTTATTTTTAGTAATAGCTACTGCTTTTATAGGATATGTTCTTCCTTGAGGACAAATATCTTTTTGAGGAGCTACAGTAATTACAAATTTATTATCTGCTATCCCTTTTTTAGGATTAGATTTAGTACAATGAATTTGAGGAGGATTTGCTGTTGATAATGCTACTTTAACACGATTTTTTACCTTTCATTTTATTCTACCTTTCATTGTTTTAGCTACTGTAATAATTCATTTATTATTTTTACATCAAACAGGTTCTAATAACCCTATAGGATTAAATTCAAATTTAGATAAAATTCCTTTCCACCCTTATTTTTCTTATAAGGATATTACTGGGTTCATTGTAATAATAATATTATTAACTATATTAACATTAATAAATCCCTACATACTTGGAGATCCTGATAATTTTATTCCTGCAAAGCCTTTAGGAACTCCAATTCATATTCAACCTGAATGATATTTTTTATTTGCTTATGCAATTTTACGTTCAATTCCTAACAAATTAGGAGGGGTAATTACATTAGTTCTATCTATTGCTATTTTAATAATTATGCCATTTTATAATTTAAGAAAATTTCGGGGTATTGAATTTTATCCAATTAACCAAATTTTATTTTGAATTATAGTAAGAATTATTATCTTATTAAAGTGAATTGGAGCTCGACCAGTACGATATTTTTTATATTATTTAATTAACCCAATAATTTGTAAATGATGAGATAATTTATTAAATTAATAATTAGTTAATGAACTTGAATAAGTATATGTTTTGAAAACATATTATAGAAATATTGATTTTCTATTAACTTTACTAAAATTTATTCAATAAACATAATATATTAAATAAATTTTTAAAGCAATAAAAAATAATAAATAATTTAAAGAAAAAGGTAAAAATCTTTTTCATGCTAAATATATTAATTTATCATAACGAAATCGAGGTAAAGTTCCACGAACTCATATAAATACAAAAGAAATAAATATTAATTTAAAATAAAAAAAAAATATTATTATATCCCCCCCTAAAAAAATTAAACAAATAATATTCTTATAAATAAAATTCTTGCATATTCTGATAAAAAAATTAAAGCAAATCTTCCTCTTCTATATTCAACATTAAATCCTGAAACTAATTCTGATTCTCCTTCAGCAAAATCAAATGGTGTACGATTAGTCTCCGCTAAGGAAATAATTAATCAAATAAAAACTAAAGGATATAAAATAAAAAAAAATCATAAATAAATTTGATAATAATAAAAATTAATTATATTATAATTATTAATTAAAAATACAAAAGATAATAAAATTAAAGCTAAACTAACTTCATAAGAAATAGTTTGTGCAACAGATCGTAATCCTCCTAATAATGCATAATTAGAATTTGATGATCAACCAGCAATTATTACTGTATACACACCTAATCTTGTACAACATATAAAAAATAATGAACCTAAATTAAAACAAAATATTTTAATAAAAAATGGTATACATATTCATAATAATAAAGATAAAAATAATGAAAAAATTGGTGAAAAATAATATGAAATATAATTTGATACTAAAGGATAAGTTTGTTCCTTTGTAAATAATTTAATTGCATCACAAAAAGGTTGGGGAATTCCTATTAACCCAACTTTATTTGGGCCTTTACGAATCTGAATATATCCTAAAACTTTACGTTCTAATAAAGTTAAAAAAGCAACTCTTACTAAAACACAAATAATTAATAATAAACTCATAATTAAAAACAAAATAATTTCTATAAAAAACAAGTACTATTTGTAATATAAATTACATTTATAAATTCTAAATTTATTACATTAATCTGCCAAAATAGTTTTTAAATAATTATTTATATTCTTATATTTTAAAATAAATTATTTAAATATTTAATCCTTTCGTACTAAAATATTTTAATTAATTAAAGATAGAAACCAACCTGGCTTACACCGGTTTGAACTCAGATCATGTAAGATTTTAAAAGTCGAACAGACTTAAAATTAAAACTGCTGCACCTGAATTTATATCTTAATCTAACATCGAGGTCGCAATCTTTTTTATCAAAATGAACTCTCCAAAAAAATTACGCTGTTATCCCTAAAGTAACTTAATTTTATAATCATTTAAAATGGATTAATTATTCATAAATTAATGATTTAAATTTTAAAAGTTAATTAAATTTTAATATCACCCCAATAAAATATATTTTTTTATTATAATTAAATTAATCTTTAAAATAAAAATAATAAGTATATAAAGATTTATAGGGTCTTCTCGTCTTTTAATAATATTTTAGCTTTTTGACTAAAAAAATAAAATTCTATTATAATTTTAAATGAAACAGTTAATATTTCGTCCAACAATTCATTCCAGCCTTCAATTAAAAGACTAATGATTATGCTTCCTTTGCACAGTTAAAATACTGCGGCCATTAAAAAATTCATTGGGCAGGTTAGACTTTAAATTAATTTCTAAAAGACATGTTTTTGTTAAACAGGCGAATATTATTTTTGCCGAATTCTTTAGATAGTCTTATCATATATAAATATATTTTTATATAAATTAATATACTAATTATATCATTATTACTTTATTTTTAAAATTAAAATAAATATTTTAATAAAAATTTAAAATAAAATAAATAATTTAATCATAAAAATTAATTTATAACAAACTTATTAATAATTGATACTTCTAAATATATAATATTTTAATTTTATTTATTATTTATAAAAATTTATTTTATAGCTTTTCCCATAAAATATAAAATTAAAAAATTATTTAATTAATAATAATTAAATAAATAAATTTTTAAAATTAAATTAAATTTATTTTTTTAAAATCTAGATATATTTAAAAACGAATAACATTTCATTTCTAATAAATTATTTAAAATAATTTTATTTCATTAAATTTTATAATTTATTAAATCTTTTAAAACCGAGAAAAATATATTTATAATTTTTATTTAATAAACTCTGATATACAAGATACAATAAATAAAATTTTCTTTTATAATAAAAATTTTTCATTATATTTCAATATTATTTTACAATACTAATAAACTATTATTAAATTTATTTATTCTATATAATATACTGAAACTAAAATTTTAATAACTTATAATTTTAACAAAAAAAAATCAATAAATAATTATTATTCAATTTATATTGATTTGCACAAAATTCTTTTCAATGTAAATGAAATGCTTTTCTTTATAAGCTTTAAATTGATTCTGGATACACTTTCCAGTACATCTACTATGTTACGACTTATCTTATTTTAATAACAAGATTGACGGGCGATATGTACATATTTTAGAGCTAACATCAAATTATTTATCTTTATAATTTTACTGTCAAATCGAATTTCATTAAATTTTTCATATTAAAATCCATAAATATATTTTATTGTAACTCATTTATACTTAAAAATAAACTACACCTTGATTTGATATTAATTTTAATTAAAATTATAGAAAATTATTATTCTTATAAAATATTCTAATAACAACGATATATAAATAGAATAACAATTTTAAGTAAGGTACATCGTGGATTATCGATTGAAAAACAAGTTCCTCTGAATAGACTAAAATAAATAAGTCGCAATGAGGACGCGGGTGCTTTGGAAATTCTTTTAATTCGAAAAGTGTTGAAACATTGTCAAAAAATATTAAACAATTGTTATCGTACACTTTCTTTAAACTCGCAAGCGCCTTAGGATAATTCTGTTCGGTAATTTGGAAAGCTTTGACTGTTACTAAGGCTTCACCTGACAAACATGAGATCAGGTAATTGAATTTTTCTATATCCGGAAGCATCGGATCATTGTTAACCAAGTTTTCGAAAAGACTTATAAAATGTTTGTTTTCCGAATATTTACCGCTGAATTTCGGAAGAGACATTTTTGGAAGCCGGGAATGATGAGGGGAATAATCAACTGCATTAGATTGACGCCTTTTATTCATATACGACATAAGTAGGGATTTTGCACCTACACAAACATCTTCTATTTCCCCACGAACCGTATCAATGTGATCGACTGATTCGATTTCCGATTGACTTTTCATAATTTCATCAATGTATGAATTCAATATATCCAACCGACATTCCAGTTCAATTGTATTGAACGACAAAGTTTTTTGTTCTAATCCCGTTTTAATACGAATAATGTTGTTTTTGATTACTAAACCGCTGATGTTTTAAATGTTCAAGGCTTGCATCTTCAGATGGAGAAGTTTGCCTTTTCTTGCCAGCCATACTAATTCAATCAACAATAATTTTTGAAAAATGAACAAAAGAATATTTTTATGTTTGGAATTAGTTTATCCAAAATTATTCGAATTGCACTGGTAATAATTTAAAATTATCGGAATTATTCGAAAAATTAGATTATTTTCATAGGTACAAAATTCCGATTAAAATTGAATTTATTATCACCGTATTAATGTGCAAATAAAGTTAATTGACTTGTGTAAATATTGTTAGTTAAACACAGTTTATTTATTGGACTGAATGCCGCAACGAAAAAACAATAAAAATTGTTTGCTGAACACACCCTTTGTAAATATTATTTGCTTCGCTGGCTACTTTCACTACTTGACAAGTGAAACTTAACGAAAGTTGACAACTGCCATTCAAGTGTCAATGTCAACACGGTTTACAAAAATGTAAACAAACTTTTATTTTCGCGGAATCGGTAAATTTTAATTAATTTATTTATCAAAATTACTTGTAAGTAAAATTAAATTGTAATTAAGTTAATTGAATTGTTGCTGAATTGAATTAAATAAAGCCACTTCCGTTCGAAAAAAAAGTAAAATAAAAAATTACAGAATTTCAAAGCCAGTGGATGTATGAAGTGATGAGTGTGACAGCGGCGGCGGCGCGGCAGAACTACGAGAACGAATGTATACTTTTGATTTATGAATTATTAGTTTAAAATCAGAAATCAATTATTTGATTCTAGACACTATATAACCAATTTTAATAAATGCTTATAATATATTATTATATATCACCAAGTTGTTTTGTTTGTTTTTTATTCACCACTATTTATGAATATGTATATATTTTGTGATTAAAAGTGACAAAGATTGAAAGTGGGTGGTTACGAACAGAGCAATGAAATTTATAAATTGGTTCAAATGCAATCAAATTTTTAATATTAATTATTCTGCTTTATCTGCACTTTCAATTTTTGTAAATACCACTTGATTTAACGTATCGTTTTCTTTGGAAGTCACTTCCCTTTGGCACTCTTCACATATGCAATTTTCGTGCATTGGGTGGAATTGGAGTCCTACGGCTTCGCTGGTTATGTCTTCCTACGATTGCTTCCTGGATTTTTTTTATGATGAGGGTGGTTTTTGGCTTCAATCGATGATTTTATTGTCTTTTATTAATTTGTTTAAGGCACTCACGCACGATTTATGATTTACTGAATTTAAGTATATATATATACAATTATGTAGTATACCTATATAAAAATTTAAAAAAACTTCGCGTATCGAGTCAAATGTATTCAATTTATTTAAATTAAATCTGTCCCTGCTCGAGCGCCATGAAAATTTGCAAGAATATTAGCAAATAAGTTCCTTTTTAGAACTTTAATTTACTTTTTTGGAATTTAAAAGTCAAATTTTATTTTGACTTAAAAACGATTAAAATAAAAGACGTGGTTAAGATGCGGTTACTTGTGATAGAACGAAGGTTTATTTCATTTTCTTCTCCTTTTTCTTCTTCTTTTACAATGTTAATTTTAATATGACCGACTGGCGCGAAATTTGAATCTTTTACCATTTAAATAATTCACAAATTCACAATAGGTAGTTCGATTAATTCAAAATTTTAATTTTGTGTCGAAACAGTTGGTAACGGCGGATCCGAAATGCTTGGTGGTTGATTAATCTACATTGCTATGGCCTCCAACTCGGAAGGAATCTGTTTTAGGTTGGAAAAGCTGCATCATTCCGCAGGCAAACTGGCAAAAAATGCCATGCAGAATCATTTTCGACAACATTGGTAAGAATTTTTTTTTTTAATTATATTTGATAACACTGTGATTTCTTTGAAATAAGAAATTTGTTAAAATATTGAAAAAATATAAATTTTTAAAGAAGTTCGTATATGTATAAAAAAAAATGGTTAGATGGGTAAAATAGTAAATGCGAAAAACTAACATAAATGAAACCATGTGGGAATTTTGAATTTACCATAACAATGAAAAATCTAAAGAGTCAGTAATTATATCGTGTTCAATGGGTGTTTTTTTGAGGGGCAGAAGTATGGGCTTATCGAAATTAATTAATGAATTTTTAAGATATTTTTTCAATGTTGAGCCTAATAGACTTTATAACCTAAATCAAGGATATCGGATAACCTTAAAAAAAAGTTCTAGTCCTTTTATGTAGAGATAACTGTATTTTTAACAAAACAGGTATGTAAAATATTAAAAACATCCCTTTGAAAAGAATTTTATATTGATTTATTAAAATTTATATAAGTATTCGATTTGGCACGAGAACTAAGATTCAAGTGAGTCCATAAAAAAATCGTGGATAAGTGTGTTTTTACATGTTAAGTTGTATCAATATAAATTTTAATTTCGACAAGCCTATATAGTATCTACCTCCCCCTTTCCCTATTGAAAAAAACCCATGGAACACAGATATTTGTATGGGCTCTTTGGATTCGTTATTCGTATGGAAAATCCAACGTTAACGTAAGAATGTTTTCCGTATGTATGTCCTATTTTATCTGTACTAATAACAATTTTTTTTTTTGTAAAATATTAATTAACATTAACAGCCCTATTCTCCCGTTGTGAGGGTCACAGGTCACAATTTTTTTTGAGTTTGTTTTTGTATAAGGCGGTCACAATTTCGGATTCTGTAGAAGCCCTCATAATAAACCTCACAAGGAACAGATCATAATTTTTAAGTTTTTACGAGGCGAGTTCACCACGAGTTATGAGGTTATTGTGACTTGTGAGGCATCAGTGAGGTTGCCAGAATAAGGCTGTAACTTACATATATGCCATTTTTCCATTAATGCTTATGCAAACAATGTTGTCCTTTCTTTTTGTTTAAGATTCCTGGGAGCATGCAGTTAACAAAGAAAAAGAAGCCGAATATATGTCCACGGACAAAAACTCAGAAGAGCTATCTGAAACTTTATGTACTAATGAGTGCAACAGATTTATGTCGAATGCTGGTAAGCATAAACTATTAAATCTCAAAAAAAAAAACTATTTTCTATTTTGAAAAACATTTAATTTAATAGAAAATAACTCATTTGCACCCTCCGAAGAGACACTCACTCCCTAAAATATTGATCAAACGGATGAAGGGATCAGTACTCCTACCAACGAAGGATCTCATGTCTTTAACATCGTCCAAGGTAAAGTAATTTATCAATGTTTAATTAAGAAACATACATTTTTTATTAATTATTAATTAATTAATAATTGTATTAAATTTTTCGTTTAGGCATTGTAAAGATACAAAATAATGTATTTTCATGAAGAATTTTCGTTGCATTAAGAAATTTTTCATCAAAATAAACAAGTGGCTTCAGATTAAAAAAATACAATAAACTTTTATTGAGACATTCATTAAAATCAACGAAAACTTGGCCAACGTAAAGAATTTCATAATTTTACGAAGAATATTATATTATCAGTGTAGATTTTACATATATTTCATTTTTGTATAGTTCCCGCTGGCATCGTTTCAGGATAATCAAATCAGAAGTCGGTAACACTGGTTTTCTATACCGTGGTTGTGCGTGTTTGATAGCTCCTTGCTTTTTGTTTATTTTTAATGGTTTTGCATTAGTTTTAAATTGTATCATTACTTCTAAATTACAACTTAATTGCATGCCTTCAAGGTGATATTTTTTCTATAGTGTTTCCTTTTAAATTCATTAGTTTTGCATGTTTTTATAGTTCATTACTCTAGTAAGAACCTATATTTGCTTTTTCTTTTTTTACTAAAGCTTCCTGATGCATGAAAAATCTATACCTACATATTTATTACTTTCAAGCATCTCTTAAGTAACGTGCATGCTTAATTTTTTCATTTTTTTTTATTATTATTTTATGTATACCCACACCAATCTATATTTTCTTCCCCTTCCTACCTATACAGTAGATGACGGATATAAGAAACTCAAAAAATCCAAAGAATTCCTTTCTTATATCCGTGTTTTCTTATATAAAACATTGTACATAAGAAAGAAAATTTTGTATGTAGGTAAAATGTATGTAAGAAAGAAAATTTCTTGTATAAATAAAAACACATAAGAAATAAAATGTATCCACTGTCAATGTATGGGCTTTTTTCCTTCTCGCTTATCTTCAGTATGTCATTTCTTTGGCTATTCAATGATGGTGGGTTCAGAAATGTTGTGAAAATTAAACGGCACATCATTTGAAAGTTTGCACCGGAAAATTTTTTATAAAATGTTTAATTTTCTATGTAGTGAATGCAATTTGTATCAGAATAAGTTTCTTATATCAGTGTTTTTCTTATAAACGTTTTTCTTATATGAATCTTATTTAACACGTATCTTTATGGGAATGTGCATGGTGTCTTGGGAATGTCCGTCTTATAAGCGTGTTTTTCTTATATGAGACTTTCTTATATCCGTCATCTACTGTATAACCAAATTTTCTTGCATGTAAACTCACCTCTCCTTAGTTTGTAGTGCTATTTTTTTTAAGCTTTTTTTCGCTTTTTATTTTTATTCCTAAATACCTACAAGTAAATAAATAAATGCTTTGAGGATATAATTTCTAAATTCTTACTTCTTACTTCCCTTAACTCGACTAAATTCATACGCTGGTTGGCCGAGTGAGTCTAGGCTCCACAATCTAAAGTTGTATTAATTCAAGTGTCTGATTAAACTCCCGGGAAGGTTCAAAGAATTTTTTTTTTTTTGTTTTGCGTATGTATTATATTATATTATTTATCGACCATTTACACTAATGTCCTGTTCCGAAGCTGAATGTTCAGATCATTCTGAAACAACCCCCCTCTTTGCATGCTATGGTCCCTGTGGTAAACTTTATCATGCCAAATGTGTTGGTGCAACTAATGCATTTATTGGCAAGATTAATTTCTCAGCTATTGGCTTTTGGTATTGCGCCAATTGTAGGAAGTTTTCATTGTCAAATGTCATAATGTCTGTCTAAAGGTTGACATTCTTAGGATTTCCGATGTTTTTGAGGAGCTGTTCCTTAACTTCTCTAATGTGGTTTCGAAAGTTAATAAGTTCTCGTTTCCAAGTACTTTGGTAGACAATTCATCTTCTACAAGTGCTTTAGGAATACCTGAATCAGATATAATAATGGAGTCTCATGTTGTGGAAAATGTAGCTGGGACAGTCCCTACTACTACTTCCGCCACGGATTCAATTATTATTTCTAAAAAAAGCAAAAAGAGAGGGCGTGACGGTGCAAGCTCATCTAAGAACATGGGTCCTGCTCCTAGGAAAAGTAACTTAAAAAGCAATCAAAGAAATCTGACTAAAGATAAATTCGTACCAGATCTTAATCAAGCCGAGTCCAAGGTAAAGTTATTTATCAATGTTTATTTAAGAAACATAATTTTTTTATTAATTATTAATTAATAAATAATTGTATTAAATTTTTCGTTTAGGCATTGTCAAGATACAAAATAATGTATTTTCATGAAGGATTTTCGTTGCATTAAGAAATCTTTCATCAAAATAATCAAGTGGCTTCAGATTAAAAAAATACAATAAACTTTTATTGAGACATTCATTAAAATCAACGAAAACTTAGCCAACGTAAAGAATTTCATAATTTTACGAAGAATATTATATTATCAAAGTAGATTTTACATATATTTCATTTTTTTATAGTTCCCGCTGGCATCGTTTCAGGATAATCAAATCAGAAGTCGGTAACACTGGTTTTCTATACCGTGGTTGTGCGTGTTTGATAGCTCCTTGCTTTTTGTTTATTTTTAATGGTTTTGCATTAGTTTTAAATTTTACCATTATTTCTAAAATACAACTTAATTGCATGCCTTCAAGGTGATATTTTTTCTATAGTGTTTCCTTTTAAATTCATTAGTTTTGCATGTTTTTATAGTTCATTACTCTAGTAAGAACCTATATTTGCTTTTTCTTTTTTTATTAAAGCTTCCTGATGCATGAAATTTATACCTACATATTTATAACTTTCAAGAATCTCTTAAGTAACGTGCATGCTTAATTTTCTCATTTTTTTTTTTTTTATTATTATTTTATTTATACCCACACCAATCTATATTTTCTTCCCCTTCCTACCTATATGTATAACCAAATTTTCTTGCATGTAAACTCACCTCTCCTTAGTTTGTAGTGCTATTTTTTTAAGCTTTTTTTCGCTTTTTATTTTTATTCCCGTATACCTACAAGTAAATAAATAAATTCTTTGAGGATATAATTTATAAATTCTTACTTCTTACTTCCTTTAAATCGACATAAATTCATACGCTGGTTGGCCGAGTGAGTCTAGGCTCCACAATGTAAAGTCTGAGGAGTATCTCCGTCCTCGACTACCAGCTTGTGACTTGGGATAAATTAAAGAGGCGCGGCGACATGCTTCAATGCATGCGCTGCCAAAGGTTCGGTCATGCTGCGGCAAACTGCAAAATGCATGTACGAAAAGGCATACATTATAGAGTAATATATAATAGTGAAGTACGCAGATTTCGGTTGGCTTGAGGCGTGTATCGTATGCATTCCTCTCAAACATGGGAAGTGGATGTATGCGATTGCGGCTTATGCACCAGAATCACCTCAGCCAACTGAATTTTTAACAGAGCTCGAAAAACTTTTTCAATGCTTACAATTGAACTTGGAAGAGAATTACTATCTCATGGCCAGTGATTTGAATGCCAAACATGTAGATTGGGGAAATCAAATACAAAATCCGAGAGGTAGCCATCTATTTAATTGGATGTGTCAATACAACGTTGAGTATATGTTCGACCTTTTGGCCACTGATAGGCCTTCGTTTCCAAGGAGCGGTTCCTATCTGGATATATTGTTGAAAGACACAAGACTGATAATTACTGACACTGTGGGTCATCGATCAAGAAACTGTTTACGAACGATAGAGTACGACAGTGACCACTGCGGACTCGCTGCCGTAATTCAATTACCGAACGAGCTCGTGGAGTTGGAGGAGTACGTACCGGTGCATTCTTACAATTACAGTAAGACTCGCTGGCCACGCTTCACCACCGCCCTCTCGAGCGAACTACGTACAAATAATATATTCCCACCAAATGACAGGAATTTAACAAATACGGAAATTGACGATCACCTGGAAAAAATGGACAGTATAATCCAACGAACAACGGAGAAAATAATACCAAAATACAAAGAACGAGAAGCCACAGACATGTACCGCAACGCGACAATCGACGCACTACACAGACAAAAAAGTGGACTTCTGACAAGCCTTAAACTTTTGTACAGACGGTTTACTGACATACACGATCTGGAGATTAGGACACTGAAGTCGTCTATAAAAAATATCAACCAATTGATCAAGAAAAATTACCGGTTGTAATTCTAGCGACCCGAGTATGTTTCCTCAAATTAATAAAATTTTAAGACGGAATGATCAAAACGAACTTCCGTGTCTTAAGCTTCAGAGAACGACAGAGAACAGAGACGTACTTCTGATAGCAGGCATAGATCCAGAGGAAGCCGTCTTGGACGATGACCTCTTTATAATCGAAGATCCTCGTGAAAAAGTGGAGGCTGTGGGGGCTGCTTTCCAGCAAGTGTACAAGGTGAATGCTAGCACTCGCCCGAACCATGACCTGGAAAACAGAGCCTTGCTTCACCACTTCTACCTTCGAAATCAAATGACGCAATGGCGATCAGACAATCTCGGTTTCACCGGGTTCAATGAAGAACACTTGGCAAACGCCACCATCGCCGAGCGAAACGGGGCTAATTCCCTGTTAATTTCGAAAGTTGAGCTCCAGCTCATCTTCGCTTCATTAAAGAAAAAGAAGTCAGCACGAATCGATGGTATATCCAACGTTGTACTGCGACATCTGCCTCAGGAAGCAGTTGACATTTATGCCACATTGTTTAACAACGCTCTGAACAATGCATATTATCCAGGGCGGTGGAAGACAGCTGTGGTTCATCCTCTCCCGAAAAAGGGAAAGGACAACTCCAATCCGGCGAATCTCCGGTCGATTAGTCTTCTTCCGAGTATCAGTAAGGAATTTGAGAAAGTTATAAATAGAGCTCTGTCCAAGTGGGCGGAGGACAACAATATCATACCGGACAATCAGTTTGGCTTTAAGGCGGGACATGACACCATTCATGCCGCGTCTAATCTCGTTGCTGATGTCCAATGGAACAAATCTAAAAGACAGTGTACGGGTGCTTGTCTGGTTGACTTTGAGAAAGCTTTCGACACCGTATGGTTAGAAGGTCTGTATCTAAAGCTAGCCAGACTGGGCATAAGTAAACCACTTTTATGTATGCTTAATGATATGCTCAATGGTAGAATGTTTGTTGTCAAAATTGGCAATGTAAGTTCTACCGCAACCTTCGAAATTAAAAATGGTCTTCAGCAGGGAGCGGTGAACTCACCGATTCTCTTCAGTATTTACACCAGCGATCTGATAGGTAGTCTAGCCCATGCCATAGCGTATGCCGACGATCTAATTGCGTACAGAACAGCTCCAACAGTTGAGGTCATCAGAATTCTCTGGCAGCGTGACTTCGACAAGATTCAGCGATATTGCGATGACTGGAAGTTGAAAATCAACTTTCAGAAATCCGAAACCATTCTGTTCAGGACTCCATTGCATGGAGCCCCTAGGGATACAAGAAAGAACTGGCGCAAGCTGGTGATCGTATGGCCACATGGACATCCACTGGCGAATAAAAGTGTAGTAGAGCTTGGCATCTGGATGGATCAGTATTTGTATTTCGACAGACATATAAATGCTGCTCTGACCAGAGCCAGGGGAGCTTTTGCCCTGACAAAACGGTTGTTTTATAGCAGCCGTCTTGACAGCAGGGTGAAGGTGATTTGCTACATGGCCCTTATCCGGCCAATGATTGCCTATGGATGCCCGGTGTGGTTCAACGTTGCCCCATCTCAAATGGAAAAGATTCGGGTGTCTGAGAGGTAGTGTCTTCGACGCTGCCTTGGATTACACAGAACACCAGAGTCGGAGTACAAACATTATTATTCCAACGAGGTTATATACAATGGAGCCAACATTAAGAGAATCGATAAATTTTTAATCAAGCTGATTCGGGGTCACATTGTAAGAGCGATGTTCTCAGCCAATAGCTTAATTTTTGGGGCTTACTACCCCAACACTGATTACTACTGAGTGTGTGTTTAAGTAGATTTATCCCACCCGATGCTTTCCTCTATTTAGACAGTCGAGGGCTGATACAGGATAGAGCGGCGGTTCCGCTTATCTACCACGTCGGCCGCAGAACTGTAGATAGGCGACTCCTTTATAGTCGAGATGTCCTCGCACAGGGCGGAGCAGAGCGCCTTCGGTTCAGAAGAACTGTGTCCGACCGGGACCGGAGAGACAGGGTAAAACAGAAGAACCAGTTTTGGTGGTTAAATCAAGAATAAGATACGATATAGTTGACTTAGTTTTCTCGTCTTGGCCGACTTACATAGTTTTAAGTGTATAAGTGGACAGTCAAAACCAAAAAAATTAAAACAAAAAAATTATAAAATCAAAAAAATCTAAACAAAAAAATTAAAAAAAAAAAAATGCTTGCTGTGGCTGTTCTACTTTTAAGGTAGTTGTAAGTAGTTTTATAGTAGTTCTAAGTAGTTTTAATTAGTTTTAATTAGTTTTTAATTAGCTTTAAGTTTTATAAAAGAAATAAAAAAATGATAAAGTTACCAAGTTTTTGTTAAAAAATCTTTCTTGGTAAAAAATAAATCCAATGATAGATATTATTTTTAAGATAGTTCGTAGGCCGAAAGGCATTAGCATTAAGTTATTGTTTAATTAAGAGCGCCCGCTTAGGGCCAGTAAGTTATTTTTAAGATATTGATAAGTAGGCTAGTTTTTCATGAATTTTTGTCTACCTTTAAGATGGTTATAAGAAAAATGAATAAATAAAAATGAATTTAAAAAAAAAATCCAAAGTTGTATTAATTCAAGTGCCTGATTCAACTCCCGTGGAGGTTCAAGGAATATTTTTTTTTTTTTGTATTTCTTTACCCAAATTTATTTTTTTCTTTCTTAATCCTGACTTTTTTTAAAGTTTTCACTTTAAAATTATTTTTAATTATTTATCGACTATTTACAATAATGGCCTGTTCCGAAGCTAAATGTTCAAATCATTCTGAAACAACCCCCCCTCTTTGCATGCTATGGTCCCTGTGGTAAACTTTATCATGCCAAATGTGTTGGTGCAACTAATGCATTTATTGACAAGATTAATTCCCCAGCTATTGGCTTTTGGTATGGCGCCAATTGTAGGAAGTTTTCATTGTCAAATGTCAAAATGTCTGTCTTAAGGTTGACATTCTTAGGATTTCCGATGTTTTTGAGGAGCTGTTCCTTAACTTCTCTAATGTGGTTTCGAAAGTTAATAAGTTCTCGTTTCCAAGTACTTTGGTAGACAATTCATCTTCTACAATTGCTTTAGGAATACCTGAATCAGATTTAATAATGGAGCCTTATGTTGGGCAAAATGTAGCTGGGACAGTCCCTACTACTACTTCCGCCACGGATTCAATTATTATTTCTAAAAAAAGCAAAAAGAGAGGGCGTGACGGTGCAAGCTCATCTAAGAACATGGGTCCTGCTCCTAAGAAAAGTAACTTAAAAAGCAATCAAAGCAATCATACTAAAGATAAATTCGTACCAGATCTTAATCAAGCCGAGAACTTGCTTGACATGAATAATTTCAATTATTTAGTGGATCTTACTGAAGTGCCTAACATTATTTCTAGTCCCAATCCTATTTGTACTGCTCCCGTTTCACTATTATATGATCCCATCCCTTTAAATTGCTTGCCAATGATTACTCCCAGTCCTTCAGTTTCAGCTCTTGTTTCTGAAGTAATAAATCCAACCCCTTCAAATTATTTAGTTGCTCCCAGAACTGTAGAAGCGGTGCGCAAACCTAAATCAATGTTTCGTCTCTTCATGTAAAATAATTGCTCCACAGTCACTTTTTGATCCCATCTGCCTCCTAATACCTTGGTAAAAAAGTTTTCAATCCCATCTAGGCAAAAGAGAGTTCGCAGCACCTCAAAAATTAATAATATTTCAAAAAACTTAGTAGGCTTACCCTCTACTACCAAAATGTAAGAGGGCTTCGCAGTAAGACTTCTACTATTTTTAAAAATTCTCAAGCTTTTCCTTGCGATCTTCTGGTCTTCACTGAAACTTAGCTAACCGCCTTGATCATTGGCACCGAACTTTTTGATCAAGAGTTCTTAGTTTTGAGGAAAGACTGTCATGAAGACAATGAGAATATATATAGTAGGTGAAGGAGTCTTAATTGCTATTCGAAATAATTTCAGTACGACGCTTGTAACATTCCCTTTTAGTCTAGCTATAGAACTTATTTGTATTAAAATATCCTTTCTTTAGCCCTTGATTATCTTACCGACATCGCGGGCTTGGATTTCACTATTCTTCTATTAGGCGATTTCAACTTTCCACACATTGATTGGATACCATCAGAAGACGAGTCCTACTTTGAAGCATCTCGGCATTCATCCCAGCAGGAACTTCAATTGTTGGACAACATTACCTCTACAGACTTACAGCAAGTAAGCTGTATTAAAAATTTTAAAAATCGATTTCTTGATTTAGTTTTTTCTTCCGATGCTGTTAGTACAGTAGTGGTAGAATCTACTTCTGCTATATCTAACATAGATAGGTATCATCCTCCTCCTTTGAACATCTTTCTTGACATTGCAGTTTCTTATTTTTATCTGGTTTTGAAAAACTGTTTAAATGACATAGTTCCCCAAAAATTATCCAAATACTAAAGCATAAGCCATCCATGGTATACAAAAGAGCTTAAAATTCTCCGCAACAAAAGAAATAGGGCTTGGAAAAATTACATAAAAAGTTTGTCTTTGCAAAACTATGAAATTTATATTTCACTTTTTGAAGAATTTAAAAACCTCTCCAATCATTTATACAACGAATACCTGCAAACTATGGAAAGTTCAATTAAGCGTGAACCCAAAAGTTTTTGGAAATTTGTTAACTTAAAAAAGAAATCTGATGGCTATCCACTTTCGTCAAGTTATTTCGTCAATCATTTATTGACACTCCAATCAATGAGGTCCGTCAAGCTGGAACCGCCACAACCGAAATTCCAAAATCTAATGATGCCATAATTTAGTTCGATTTTTGGGCTAATTTAGTACCCCAATCCCGATGGAGAACTAAAATACCTTGCCCCTCAAACTTGTGGTGGACCCAGCTTGACGTCAAGCTAGAACCACCACACCTTCAAACACAAAATTTCAAAAAACTAATGATGAGGGAATTTAGTTCGATTTTTGGGCTGGTGATTTGGCAGAATTCCAAATTTAATACTCCTACCCTTACCCCTTAAATCTGTGGTGGACCCAGCTTGACGTCAAGCTAGAACCACAACACTCGAAAACACAACATTTCAAAAAAACTAATGATGCCATATTTTAGTTTAATTTTTGGGCTCCTGATTTGGCGGAACTCCAAATTAAATATTCCATGGTTTGACCTTGAAATGTAGGTCCAAACACACAAAATTGTGGAGACTTTCTACACTCGTCCATTAAAAAAAAAAAATACGCATTAGATGCACAATGAGTTAAATTGGAAAAATTACAAATTTGCCCTTTCAACTCCCACTGGTTTGGTTTTTAGTTCTACTTTAATAACCCCTCCTACTGGTGGTGGTTCCAGCTTGACGTCAAGCTAGAACCACCACACTTTTAAACACGAAATTTCAAAAAACTAATGATGAGGGAATTTAGTTCGATTTTTGGGCTGGTGATTTGACGGATTTCCAAGTTAAGTACTCCATGGTTTGACCTCTAAATTTAGTGCCAAACATATCAAAAAGTCTCCTCGTTCTGTATACCCGACATTAAAAAAAACATAATTATTAGACACATACATAAATAGAATTTGGTTTGGTAATTGGAAAACAGTATTTCCTAAAAGTATGCAATGCAGAATTCAATTTCAAACTAAGCTCCGCCATCGATGTCATTTAAATTTAAAAAAAAAATTGTTTGAGAGTTGGAAGGAGAAATGAAAATTTTGTTTATCTGATATGAAAAAATATAAAATGGGTCCACTTAGGAAAAAATTGTTGATTTTACTTCTATAATTCGAATAAAATGCCGAAAGGAAATTCAAAATCTTGGTCTACATTATAAACAAAACTTTAAAACATTGATACCTACAGTATAAAACGTGATTGGCAATGGTCTCAACAGATAGCCAACAAGTTAGGTAGATAAGGTTTGAGAATCTGAAGCGAGAGCAAGTATAGGTACCTATAGAAGATAATGCTGAAGCTATTGTTTTAACCATCAGACAGATTATTAACTATGTAGTACGTTTGCAGACGAAATCTGACATGCAGATTATTGAATTTTTAAGGTCTGTGCGTTTGGCCAAATTCTCAAAATGCAAGTTTCATTTTTTCAATTTGACTTAGCGCAAATGTAAACGAAAATGAGAACCATATGAGAACGTTGGGCGGCAAGTTCGACTATGTAGGTACTGGTACATGTCTTGATGGAAACGGAAGCACGTTTCAAAATATTTTGAAAACAATTATAGACACAAAATGGTGTTTGAAGCCAAGTCCATGTGAGTCTTCCTTTTTATTCTATGTAGCCACAGAACATATCATAACATATCCAAAGTCCCTGAAAATCACCACATTATGGATAGGTGGGAGCTTATCACTTTGAAATATTTATTTTGGTAAGTTTAGCATAATGACATTTGTGTATTTTTCAACCTTGAATTAAAACCAAATCGATAAGATTATTCTATAAAAAGCTAAACTTTGTTTTTCGTAATTATGACCTCATATTGTGCTCCGTAAGGAAGTAAACACATAACGTCTCATTATCACGTCAAATTATTTGAATGGACTCTTGATTTTTGGTTTTAAAGACAATAAAAAAGCTCAGTTATAAGTTAGAGTAGTCCATAGCCAAGTTTGCAACTTCGAAAGACCTGTGCTCGCTACAGAAAAATGCAACAGTGAAAAAAACGCCATTTTTGCCGACATTTTCCTTTATTATTTTGGAAATATGCAACTTAGGAAAAAACCGTTCACTATAAACTTGTTTGTTATAAAATTTTCTATAAGACCACATCAGTTTTAAATTCATGCATGTGTTGCTATCTAACCATGAAATAAAAAAAAAACTAAGTAATTTTGAAGCACCCATTTTCCAATTCTACTAAAAATTTGGAATCAAATATTCTAGAGCATTACAAGACGTAATTCGAAAACTCGATTGAAATCGGTCAAATAGTTTTGCAAGAAACATGATGTTAAGCAATGTTTGTATCATTGCTGTGTTCAAAGTAGGACACTTAAGTTGGCACTGATTTGTGTTCACGTACTTGGAACCCTTAGCTATGATTAAATATAGTTATGATTATGATATTTATATTTTTTTCCAAGCAACTGTATAATACTTATATAGGTACACTTTTTTTTCTCATCATTGTCGACAAAAAGGAAGTAAGCTTTTTTCAACGTTGGATCTCAAAAGTACCACCGACAACAGTCGGTTTTTTTTATTTTTTTTTTTATTTTCGACTTTCTAAAAAATAAACTGATTTAGATTTTTATGCAAATGATTATGAAATTAAGTTTTTTTTGTCGATTTAAAAAAAAAAAAAAAAACAAAAAAATCTTGTGCTGTCTCAGGCTGACAAGTAATGTTTTACTTCAGAGAAATGTTTGTTTTTTTTCAGAATAACTTTTGTAATTTTTAAAATATGTAGTTGTTTTCATTTTAATCGGAGTTGAAACAATACATCTTAAATTTTTCAACCCCCCCGAAATTTTTTCCTGCGTTCGCGCCTGCATATGTATGGATATGTCTAAGAATAATCATTTTAGGTTGGTTCTTTGACGATAAAAATATTTAAAAATAATTTAATATAGGTACATATATTTAATATGAAAACTGTTTTAACCATTAAAATGTTTGCACTTGAAAAGCAACCTTCATTAAAATTTTGTTGCTGACAAATTGATTATTATTATTTTGTCTTCTGAGGCAAGGAAACGAACCTAGAAACTAAAATCAAGTTGTCCAAAATCAAGATACATGTATATTAGATATGTGTCTTGTGGACCCAAAATAATCCTTCAATAAACGTATCTATTGCATAGCAACAGTAATCACGGATTTTATGAGTCGAAGGGAATCCTTCGTTCCAATTCCGTTGTGACTAGTACCGACATTAAGAATGGAATTGAAATAAGGACTGGCAAATTTTTGACAGATAGTGTTGTGCAGTAAGACACAAATATTTGATTTCTAAGCCAGAGCTGCGTACATCAGGCCTAAAATGATAAGTTACATTTTGGAGAAATTTTCCAATGTCCAGTAGGTAAAGAGAGAGAGAGCAGCATCCATATAATTATTGTATGTAATGTACATAACATACCTATTTTGAAAAATGTATATTGGCATGTAATGGTAGATTTACATGAATCTTCTTCTGACTTCTGTAAAAAAAGGGATGCAAAATATAAAATTTACATTTGTTGGATAGAGAATACCAAAATGGAGAAGATCTTTATACATGCAGATTATAGATTATATTATAATACAGATATGAAGACGTACATGATCATATTCTCTCCTTCGCACAATCGGTTTTTTGGCATAGATCTGTCCCACTTTACTTTTTTTATATTTGTAGACGAATATATCTACATGTAAATTAAGTATAAGTTGCGTAAACTGCCACGTGAAGCAGATTTGTTCGTGTGCGTTGAGAATTTATAAGAATCATAAACCTTCCGTGGCTTTGATGCAATGAAAAAATTAAACCGAACTCACTCAGGATACAACTCAATTTTTGTTTGGATGTGGACGTGGTTTAATAACGTAAATGAACTCAATAAAAAAAAAGAACGCATACTTACTACATGGATGGTTTCGTTTCTTAATTTCAGTGGTGTTGGCTATTCTATTAAATACGCCAATTTACCAAACCTTTGTTGAGTTTTAAAGAAATCCATACGATTTTAACAGATCCAAATCTGACCAAAGTTGTTGCGAAATGTCTACCGAAAAACTTGAGTTTAAGAATTGGTTTGACAGATACTGTATACATATATGGCTGTGTGTTTGCATATCTAAACACATTGAAGCATCGTAAGTCAAAAATAAAAAATTGTTCAATTTAAACAAAAAATAAAACTAAATTTGTTCAACCCAAACGTGATTGAATCTTATTGACAGAGAGAGGGATTGAAAGCAATTTGAATTCAGTGATTTTTTGATCCAAAATACTTTTAAATGTCAATTTTCAAGTCACGAGGTTTTGACAAAAACAATTACTTGATTGACTGAAGTTGTTTTATTATCTATAGGTACCTATTAAAACCTATAGGGAGGAATGTTAATAGATAGTTAAAGCTTATTACAAAAGCGATTTATTTCAAGGTGTTATTGACAGTTCACTTTTTACAGAAATAACTCATAACTAGAATTCATTAGTCGAGGGCCCTATTTCATATAAATCGACAGGTTCCAATTCTACAAAATTTGCTGCACTTATCTCACAATTGCTTATTCCATAAAATATTGACAGGTAACAATTTTTATAAATGTTACATATTAGCCGTGTTTTTCTCCAGGTTTAGATAGAATTTGACAAAAAAAAAAACAACATCTGAACTGAGGAATTTACATGTTTAATACAAAAACAACTGAAGCCCATATGAACTTAACTAAGTCCAGATAATTATCGGTTGTTAACTTAAGATAGAAAAAGTAATGCCAGCTCCAATTACTATTTTGTTTTCGATAGTTTGTATAGAAACGTCAAAATATTTGAGTCATCAAATGAAAATATTTTTTATAAACAAAAAAAAAAAAATGGACGACCATTGTTTTTTTTTCACTTTTTTTTTTTGGTTTCATTAACGATCGGAATAATTTTCTATCCGAGTATTCTTTTTATTTGAATGTACTTTGTTTCTGTTTTGCATGGTTTTCCAAAAGCTGAAAGGTAATGATGGGGATATCTGAATTTCGTGATAGTGCTGGGCATTTTTGCTTTGATGACTTTGCTAAGTTCGGATGTCGTTTTGTTACTAATTGGTTCCTCAACCTCTGGTAGAACCACCACCTGTTTGCTTTGATTTTGCCAAAGACGGTTCATTTGATTAAAAAAAAAATTTATGAAGAATCTTTCATAATGTAATGTAAAACAACGCAGGGTTTTCCTAAACAAACACGAAAAATTCGACACGAAAATTTAACTTTTGCTTTTTAAAATTAATAAGCATGTTCTTAAACTAGCGATAACTGAAGTGTTGCGATTCCCTATGAACTCGACGAAAAAACGTTGCCCGGAGCGAATGTTTCACGTGTGTTTGGATTTTTGGAAGAACCTTAAGACTTGCGTAGGTTGTAAGTACAAATTAAAAAAATACAAGTGAATTCATTGCCTTAGATTTAGTAGGTTACCCTGAGGCTACACGGGCAAGTACTGGCAAGCAAATTGGCTACATAGATTGATTGTCTAATTCCTATACGTGAATATGCTGTGACGTAGGTGGCAAGAAACTTGCCAGGCAAGTTGCCGGGCAAGTTGTTTTCAAGTTTTTTATTGGCTACGTACTGCTAGCTTTTCTAGGGTTCGATCTTATATTTTCATTAAAATTGCTTAAAATTTGGTAAATCGTACTTTAATGACGAAAACGAAAATAAAAGCACAAAGTCGCAATCTCACATAGGTTTGTACTTCATCTGAATCATAAATTTTGGTTTTTTAATTTAAAAATTTAATTTCCAAAATTTCAATTTTTTTTTTATAATAGTTCCTAAAAAAATCGGATTTTTTTGATGATTTTTAATCCATCATTATCATAGCCACCATTTAATGGAATTTGACACATCATATACCTTGACAGATAGGTAAGAAACTAAATTATGTCGTATGAGGAATATTTCGTTCCAAATGTCACCCAAAAGCGCTAAAATCGTATTTTCACACGCACAAAACTTATTCTAAAAAAAATCATTTTTTCTTTAAGTTTTTTTCAATGCATTATCTCCGTAGCAATCTTTCAATTTAATTTGACAGTCTATGGCTTGACAAATCGGTAACAGAATGTTCCAAATGTCACCAGCAATCCCCACAACTCTCATTTTTCTCAAGCAAAAACTATACTCTCAAAAAATTAGATTTTGTAAAACGTGTAAAAAAGAGTTTTGTATAATTCATCATAACCAAAGCCATCCTTCAATCATATTTGACAGTTGTTGCCTATTTTGGAAATGTTTTAATGTCCTACTTTAAGCAAACATTGCTTAACATCATGTTTCTTGCAAAACTATTTGACGGATTTCAATCGAGTTTTCGAATTACGTCTTTGTAATACTCTAGAATATTTGATTCCAAATTTTTAGTAGAATTGGAAAATGTTTGACCTATTTTTTGGGTGCTTCAAAATTACTTAGTTTTTTAGATTTTTTTTTATTTCATGGTTAGATAGCAACACATGCATGTATTTCAAACTGATGTGGTCTTATAGAAAATTTTATAACAAACAAGTTTATAGTGAACGGTTTTTTCCTAAGTTGCATATTTCCAAAATAATAAAGGAAAATGTCGGCAAAAATGGCGTTTTTTTCACTGTTGCATTTTTCTGTAGCGAGCACAGGTTTTTCGAAGTTGAAAAACTTGGCTATGGACTACTCTAACGTGCCCCAACAACATATCAAAAATGCATAACTACTTTGCGAATTAAGCACTTTTTTCTGTAATTATTGACTGGGCTAATAGCTATACTTTCTTAATCATTGTTCGTAGTAACAATGAAAAATAGAGAATTTTATGATCTACAAACTGTACCCGAACTTCTTTTCGATAGCATTTGCCATTAAAAAGTTATTTCCTAAAAACTGATTTTTTCGACACTTGACCATACCTTACAAGTTATTCTCCTGTCGGATCGACGGGGACTTTTTGTCATTGCTGCGTTATAGTCACTGGAAGGCCCCACCAAGCTTAAGCGTTATCGGAATTTTTTTAAGGTTTTGAGATTTGTATGTCTATTTAGACTGGGCTATTTTATCTCGTGGAAAAACTGGAAACTCAAAAATTAAGAGTGAGATTCTTATGCGAGGAAGTTAATTTGATACATTTCGGGGGGTTTGAATGACACTTAAACCAAAACGATACCATTATAAGGTCCGTCATCCTGGAACCGCCACAACCGCCAATATAGCTGATACAAAGTCCTTTTTATGTAATGACTTTTTTTTTAAGTAAGTTCAACAGG
Source organism: Melangyna quadrimaculata (assembly GCA_949320155.1). NCBI lineage: Eukaryota > Metazoa > Arthropoda > Insecta > Diptera > Syrphidae > Melangyna > Melangyna quadrimaculata. Next base: position 220,021,717 of record OX439483.1, on the reverse strand, counting down.
TAAAATATTCCGAAAACCTTTCGAAAACATTGATACACTTATTACTGAGCTTTTTTATTGTCTTTAAAACCAAAAATCAAGAGTCCATTCAAATAATTTGACGTGATAATGAGACGTTATGTGTTTACTTCCTTACGGAGCACAATATGAGGTCATAATTACGAAAAACGAAGTTTAGCTTTTTATAGAATAATCTTATCGATTTGGTTTTAATTCAAGGTTGAAAAATACTCAAATGTCATTATGCTAAACTTAACAAAATAAATATTTCAAAGTGATAAGCTCCCACCTATCCATAATGTGGTGATTTTCAGGACTTTGGATATGTTATGATATGTTCTGTGGCTACATAGAATAAAAAGGAAGACTCACATGGACAATCATGCTCGACAACTTGGCTTCAAACACCATTTTGTGTCTATAATTGTTTTCAAAATATTTTGAAACGTGCTTCCGTTTCCATCAAGACATGTACCAGTACCTACCTAGTCAAACTTGCCGCCCAACGTTCTCATATGGTTCTCATTTTCGTTTACATTTGCGCTAAGTCAAATTGAAAAAATGAAACTTGCATTTTGAGAATTTGGCCAAACGCACAGACCTTAAAAATTCAATAATCTGCACGTCAGATTTCGTCTGCAAACGTACTACATAGTTAATAATCTGTCTGATGGTTAAAACAATAGCTTCAGCATTATCTTCTATAGGTACCTATACTTGCTCTCGCTTCAGATTCTCAAACCTTATCTACCTAACTTGTTGGCTATCTGTTGAGACCATTGCCAATCACGTTTTATCCTGTAGGTATCAATGTTTTAAAGTTTTGTTTATAATGTAGACCAAGATTTTGAATTTCCTTTCGGCATTTTATTCGAATTATAGAAATAAAATCAACAATTTTTTCCTAAGTGGACCCATTTTATATCTATTATATTTTTTCATATCAGATAAACAAAATTTTCATTTCTCCTTCCAACTCTCAAACAATTTTTTTTTTAAAATTTAAATGACATCGATGGTGGAGCTTAGTTTGAAATTGAATTCTGCATTGCATACTTTTAGGAAATACTGTTATTTTCCAATTACCAAACCAAATTCTATTTATGTATGTGTCTAATAATTAAGTTTTTTTTTAATGTCGAGTATACAGAAGGAGGAGACTTTTTGATATGTTTGGCACTAAATTTAGAGGTCAAACCATGGAGTACTTAACTTGGAAATCCGTCAAATCACCAGCCCAGAAATCGAACTAAATTCCCTCATCATTAGTTTTTTGAAATTTCGTGTTTAAAAGTGTGGTGGTTCTAGCTTGACGTCAAGCTGGAACCACCACAAGTAGGAGGGGTTATTAAAGTAGAACTAAAAACCAAACCAGTGGGAGTTGAAAGGCCAAGTTTGTAATTTTTCCAATTTAACTCATTGTGCATCTAATCCGTATTTTTTTTTTTAATGGACGAGTGTAGAAAGTCTCCACAATTTTGTGTGTTTGGACCTACATTTCAAGGTCAAACCATGGAATATTTAATTTGGAGTTCCGCCAAATCAGGAGCCCAAAAATTAAACTAAAATATGGCATCATTAGTTTTTTTGAAATGTTGTGTTTTCGAGTGTGGTGGTTCTAGCTTGACGTCAAGCTGGGTCCACCACAGATTTAAGGGGTAAGGGTAGGAGTATTAAATTTGGAATTTCGCCAAATCACCAGCCCAAAAATCGAACTAAATTCCCTCATCATTAGTTTTTTTGAAATTTTTTTCGGTTGTGGCGGTTCCAGCTTGACGGACCTCAATCAATGTTGATGAGGATTACTTCCGTTATTAACACGATTGTCCGCAGGCTACATTTAACAATATTCATTTCGATATTGACATAGTTTTACATTATCTCTCTATACTTCATGAAGATTTCTCACCAGAACCAGACGGTTCTTTGGTCGTAAGTTGCAGCTTGATTTAAGCGCTCTTTGACAAAGATCTGATAGTGTAAAAAAAAGTCCTTATAGACGCCGTAAAGAAACTTGCAAGTTAGGTGGAGGAAATAAAGAGATTATTACAGCAATTTATCGCAAAAACTGAAGTCTCCCTCACCTGCATATTGAACAAATTTTCTGAAAACGTTGGTAGGGAGGTAGTGCCAAATCTCGTCCTTGAGGAGCTATTGCCTCTTCAATCAGTAGAGGAGCTTGAGGACTTGGATGTCAAGTTGAACGAGGACATTCGCTTCAAAAGAAATATGGTAAAATAAAATAAATGTTACAATATCGTTATATTGTTTATTTTATGCATATACTTATCATTTCATTCATAAAATCATATATATATACATATATATTTTATCTTTTCAATATAATCAAACAAATATTTCTTTTTTGTTTTGTCTTTCTAGATCCATAAGTTGTCAACACTTGGGGGGTGAATGCACTCAAAACGATGAGGACAATATCCAGTTGCCTCTTTTCGGACGACCTTCTGTCACTGTACTCTTGGAATGGTACAGCGACAAAAAAAGCTTTTTACAAATTTACTGCAGTACTGGCTACCATTCTGGCAGCTGTGAGGTTAAGGTACCCCACGTACAGCAATGTGGAAGGGTCCGCATTCTTTAAGGGCTATTTAAAGCATGCTCCCTTCAGAGTGGGAAAGCCATCACCCCTGTAAGATATAAATACAATGTAAGTTATAAACAAAATTTTTATTTTTTGTGTTTCCAATTTAAACAGCAATGAGGCAGCAAAAGCAGCAACTACACCAGCACAGCCTACACCACCAACGCCTCTACCATCATCATCACCAGCTAGACCACCATTAACCGAATCAACATCAACCACACTACCACGACCACCATCAAATTCAAACTAATCCTAATAAGGTTAAATTTTATATTAATTAATATACTTACATATATTAATAAAATATAAAAAAATTAAATTTTATTTTTTTATTTATAAAAGGATTTTATTTCCAGGGGCCGAATTACCGCATCAGTGAGTGAGCAATACGTTACTGAATTATCTGCATTTGGGATTTCTTCCCAAGATATCGAGTAAAGTATCGAGTATCGAATTCGATTTATGGCATTTCCTCGTCAATGAACGAGTGTTTTTTCATACGATAGATACTAGTGAGCAGTAAAATGGCAGAAAAATAAAATTATTCTCTAGTCTAGAATTATCCTAGTACAATACGAACTCAATTTGATATGTGATACTTCGTATAACATCGTACCAATGTGATTACTCGACAGTTCGATAACGTGTAAAAGTTCTTCACTCGTTCACTGAAGACGTTATTCGGGCCCAGGTTAGAAAGACATTTAGTACACAGGGCCAAGAGCACGTAAGACTTAAACTAAAATGATTATTTTTAGATGATATTTTAACAGCTTTTATAAAACCATTTAAATTCAATTTTCAGAAAACCTGGGTCGAGAACGGTAGTCGTTTCAACAATTGCTCTCTCTATCACATCTGTAGACAAAGAGAGCAGTTGTCAAAATGACCACATCGTTCAATTGAACCTGTAGTGGGATATCTCGGCCCAGGTTTCATAAACGTCGTCAAAATAACGTCTAAAAATAACCATTTTCATATTACAGGTTATGGTACATGTTTTATGATATCCGTAAGGAAACGGTTACAAAAAACCTTTAATATTACATATTACAGGTTTCTAAGGAACTGTATCCAAACGGTTGGAAAATTCCGTTAAAACAAGGTTTTAAAATAACCTAAAATCAACATAATACAGGTTATTTAAAAACCCTATTCAAACGGTTGCGTAAAGGTTGTAAAACAACCGATAATTGACAATATAATGGTTTTTATTTTAACTTTATCTAAACGGTTTGATAAAGCCGTTAATATAATGTTTATAACGGACCTTAACAAAACGGTTGATAAAGAACAGTCTATTGGCAGTTTTTTACTGACGTTTTTAAACTGCTTTTTACCATCCCAATTCCAACTGAGGTTATGTTCTTCCTGACCATTTTCGGTTTCGGGAACGTTACTGCAACGTTTCTAGGGTGTTATTCAAACCTATTTCTAACTTCCAGGGCCGGCCCCAGCCAAACTTGCGCCCTAAGCAAGATTTGTAGGAAGCGCCCCTTTTTTATATTTCAGACAAAAAAAGTAAAACCATAAACTAAAACCCAGCGAAGAATTGAGCAGAGGGGAAACGTTTAAACTTACTTCTCTGGCCTTACATTTTGCAAATTCAGAAATGAGATCATCAAAGTTTAAAGAATTTGTCTGTAAAAAGTTAATTTTTTTTGTAAGTTTTTTTTTAATAAAAAAGTTTTTTTTGTAAAATAATTCATTTTTTTTTTTGTAAAGGTAATTTTTTTGTAAAAAAAGTATTTTTTTATTGTAAAAAAGTTAATTTTTGTTTGTAAAAAAGTTAATTTTGTAAAATAGGATAATTTTTTTTTTGGTTAGTTATTTTTTTTTTTGAAAAAACGTTTTTATTTTTTTTGTAAAAAAGTTAATTTTTTTTGTAAAGGTAATTTTTTTTGTAAAAAAGTAATTTTTTATTGTAAAAAAGTTAATTTTTTTTTGTAAAAAAGTAAATTTTTTTTGTAAATAAGTTTAATTATTTTTTGTAAAAAAGTTTAATTTTTTTTGTAAAAAAGTTAGTTTTTGTTTGTAAAAGTTCATTTATTTTTTGTAAAAACGTTTTGTAAGAAAAAGTTTTTTTTTTGTAAAATCGCATTGCGTCAATATTCATATATTATTATATATTATTTATTTATTTTAATACTTACATTTTCCACATCTGCTTGTTCCTCGCCGCGTTTTAAAAATTTTGCGAAATGTTTGCTCTGTTCTTTATTTGCGTCCTCAACAAGCCTTTTTCTAAATTCTGCCCCATATTGGAAAACGAATAATAAACACTTTCACAAAATACGTCACTTCTATTAAAAACTGATAGCTATTTATTTAATCTTAACCAACAAAGCGAAAAAACAATTAAAGCAATCTGCACCAGATCAGACACAACGCGACTCTATTCTCCTTTTCCATTCTATTAAAATTTCCATATTCCATCTCCTGTGTAAGCAGGCACTTAACCCTTACACAGTTACAGTGTGCAATAAGAAAACCTGAACGCTCTGACCCATATGATTCCGTATAAATAAGTTTTTTTTTTTTAATATTTTCCCATGTTATGTGCTATGTGTTATGTGCAGAAAAAAAACTTGCACATCTATTGACTGTAGTAGTCGGTTAGTAGGTAGCACAGCAATCAGCATCCTACCTGTTCTCTTTTTCGGATACATTTTTGTTGTTGTTTTTTTCATAGATGAGAAGTCACATACAGAAGAGGTACGGTGCATAATACCAAACCTACACGTTCTAGCCCATATGATTCAGTATGAATAAGTATTTCTCGTTGTCATATTCTCTATTTTAATTTTGGGACTCAGTGTGCATGAAAAAATCTTCCACATATGAGGTAGCATGGAACTTTTTTGTGTTGACATTTTTCCGTTTTTTTTTTCCTTTGTACGAACAGGGTGAAATATTTGTAAATTAGGTAGGATTGAACTTGCATGGGTCTAGTGGGATTTTTAATTCTACGATAACTTGAGTTAAATTTTCCTTGAATGCACCAATGAAAGTGATGTTAGTTAGTGTGCAAGAAACAACTTAGCACGGTTGTGATGGATGTTATTTTGGGATTATTTGAAGAACATTTGTGGTTTAAATGCAAATGGCAGTACATATTTGTTTGCGCAAGATCAGATTATATTTTCTTGCTCCTGGTAATGCGCCCCCGAATGTTGCGCCCTGTGCATTTGCACATCTTGCACATATGGTTGGTCCGGCCCTGCTAACTTCATAGGTTTAAAAACCAGGGTTATAAGCCGGTTATATGACCGTCATCTGACTTCAAATTGTTATTTGGGAATTCTTAGGAAAATTGCGAAATTGGGTCGTTTTTCCGTATACAAGATCCAGAATCTTATGGAACGAAAATAAGAACCGGGGTTCCGCAGATGCTGACACGTCGCGATAAGAGCCGAACAATCAATGTTGCATCTAATTCGTTGCATTTTTTAAGGAAATTCGTTACGAATTGAGGTTAGGCGTTCCACTTTCGACGTTTTTTCGTACTTTAGCAGTGGACTGATAGATCTGACAACAACCCACAAACAAAAAATATTGGAATTTGCCCGTCAAAATAGGGAGCGCTATTGGAAAGCCGTTATTAACATTATATTATATAACGCTTTATCTCTTCTAATTTTAAAAATTTATTAATACCACAATCTAGTGCATTTTTTTTACAAAAATCGGTTTCAGTGACAACAAGAAGCTTAGCCTTGATGGGCCAGATGGTTTCAACGGTTATTGGTTCAAAAAATGCATTAAATTGTGGCATTAATGCATTTTTTAAAATAAGAAGAATATAACCTTTAAATAATAAAATGTTAATAACGGTTTTCTAAAAGCGGTCCCTATTTTGACGGGCAAATTCCAATATTTATTGTTTGTGGGCTGTTGTCAGATTTGGAGCTGGTGCCATTTTGCCCCAAACTATCACTCCACTGCTTCTTAAAGTACGAAAAACCGTCGAAAATGAAACGCATAACGCCTAACCCCAATTCGTAACGAATTTCCCTCAAAAAATGCACCGAATTAGATGCAACATTATTTGTTCGGCTCTTATCGCGACGTTTCAGCATCAGCGGAACCCCGGATCTTATTTTTGTTCCATAAGATTCTACTACGGCGGGTGCTTGAAGGAACAGGGTCAGCGGCTCTTTGGTTGTGGTTTTGTGATAAGGGGAAGACTTAGGCAAGAAGTCTTGGGCTTCCGAAGTGTAAGCGAGCGCCTGGTCACAACCCGCATCAAAGGCAAATTTAAGAACATTTCGCTGATCTGTGTTCACGCCCCCCATGAAAGGAGAGAGGACTCAACCAAAGAAGCATTCTACGATCTCCTGGAGACAACGTATGATATGTGCCCGAAGTACGACGTGAAGATCATTCTTGGTGACTTCCACGCAAGATTCGGAAAGGAGGGCATCTTTGGTTCGATAGTCGGAGGACACAGCCTACACGACGAAACTTCCGGCAACGGACACAGGCTGGCAGACTTTGCGGCGGGGCGAAATGTCATCATCTCAAGCACCTACTTCCCACACCTCAATATACACAATGGGACTTGGTGGTCGAGTGATCAACTAACCGTCAACCAAATCGACCACGTTGCGATAGACGCGAGACATGCTTTCAGTATCTTGGACGTCCGAACGTTCCGAGGGGCCAACATTGACTCGGATCACTACCTGCTGGTAGCTAGACTACGTATGCGGATATCCATGACGCGACAACGCAGAGCAGATGCTGTGAAAAGATTCGGTGTCGAGAAGCTTAAATCGCAAGAGACCGCCAGAACTTTTGCAGACCACGTAACTCTTAATCTCTCAGGAGGTCCGCCACCAGCATCAAGTGCAGAGGACCAGTGGGAACACTGTCAACAGCCATCAGAAGTGCCGCCTCTGATGTGATGGGTTTCACTAGACGAATACAACGAAACCCCTGGTTTGATGAAGAGTGCCGGCTATCGCATGCAGCTAAGGATGAGGCCTACCAGGCAATGCTGCAGACTCGAACAAGAGCTGCTGAGAGAGTGGCCCGGGAGCTCTACGGACTGAAACGAAAAGAGGAACGCCGACTTCTCAGGAGGAAAAAGAGAGAGCTTGAGAAGCGGGCGGTAGGGTCCATTGAGGGTTGTAGCGGTAGGGGAGATGTTCGAAAATTTTATCAGAGGGTGAAGCGATCCACCCAAGGATTCAAGGCTAGAACGGAAGTTAGAGATGAGAGTGGGAATATGGTAGTAGACACACAGTCAGTGCTGAGGATCTGGAAAGAACACTTCTCTAGACTGCTTAATGGCGAAGACAGCCAAGATGCCGCTAATAGGCAGAACGCTACATTCAACTTAGACGAAGATGGCACAGGGTTCCTTCCACCCCACCTAACCGAAGTGCGGCTGGCGATATCCAAACTTAAGTCGTACAAGGCTGCTGGTGCGGATGGCTTACAAGCCGAACTATTTAAATCAGCGGGAGATGAATTGGCTAGGAGCATACACCAGCTCATCTGCAAAATTTGGTCGGATGAAAGTATGCCCGATGAATGGAACCTCGGTATAGTGTGCCCCATCCATAAAAAGGGAGATGTTCTGAAATGTACCAACTACAGAGGAATTAGTCTCCTAAACGTCGCTTATAAAATCTTGTCGGCCATCCTGTGTGACCGCCTAAAACCTTTTGTCAAGTCAACCGTCGATCAAATGTTCACACTCCGACAGATTTAAGAAAAATCCCGGGAATTCCAGATCGATACACACCACCTTTTTGTCGATTTTAAAGTCGCGTATGATAGCGTCAAAAGGGACGAATTATACAGAGCCAACTCGTCCGCCTGTGCAGGATGACGATGGAGAAATCTCGCTGCTCCGTCAAAATTGGTAAGAACACCACCGATTCCTTTGATGTTGAGAAAGGATTGAGGCAAGGCGACGCGTTATCATGCAACCTATTCAACATCGTTCTTGAAGCCATTGTACGCAACGCACATGTCAACACCAGCGGTACAATCTATCAAAAGTCCGTTCAATTGCTTGCATATGCGGATGACATAGACATTGTCGGCAGAACGAAGCGAGCTGTGGCAGGGGCATTTGCGAACATTGAATCGAAGGCGGCTAGAATGGGATTGGCGGTTAATGAGGACAAGACGAAGTATATGCTGTCATCGAGAGAGGAATCTCAACATCGTCGACTCGGGCAAAATATCACGATGGACAGATATAACTTCGAAGTTGTCAAGGACTTTGTCTACCTGGGCTCCACTATTACATCGCAGAATGACATCAGTGCAGAGATCAAGCGAAGAATTACTCTTGCCAACCGCTGTTTCTTCGGTCTAAGAAGGCATTTAAGTAGTAAGGCCCTCTCTCAGAGAACCAAGGAGACTTTATAGAAAACCCTAATCATCCCGGTCCTGCTTTATGGGTCAGAAGCATAGACACTGAAAGATTCGGATAAAAATCTGCTAGTGTGCTTTGAGAGGAAGATTCTTCGTGTGATTTTCGGTCCGGTGTGTATCGAAGGAGTATGGAGGAGAAGATTCAACGATTAGCTATACGGGCTATACAGCGACGTTGACCTGGTCAAAAAGCTGAAAATACAGCGGCTGAGATGGCTGGGGCACGTGGAGCGTATGGACAGCAACGCACCTGCCCGACGAGTCTTCGAATCCAACCCCGAAGGGGTACGCAGCAGAGGAAGAACCCGTAACAGGTGGCGCAATCAATTGAATGACGACATGAAAGCACTCGGTGTGCGCAACTGGAAGCGGCTAGCTAGGGACAGAGCTGGCTGGAGGGGCTTGTTAGTTGAGGCCGAAGCCCATCCTGGGCTGTGAGCGCCATCCAAAGCAAAGTAAGTAAGTAAGATTCTGGAGCTTGTATCAAATTATGGAAAAACGAACTAATTTCGAAATTTCCTAAGAATAGGCCGACATCTTAGGATACTTGAACGAAAGTTTTGAATTTTGGCCGTTTCCATATCGCTTAAATGTGTACCATGCGGCTTCGTTGTTTGTCATCTCGAAACTCATAATTAAATGAAGATTAAACGAGATTTGCATGGTGCGTTTTTACTTCTGCAATATGAAAAAATCGGTTTTTATTTTCTAAACAGCGCAAGGGAAACTAACGGGACTTTCACTTTTTTTGCTCAATTCACTTGTTTACTGATGCCATTAAATAAAAAAATAATAAGGTATCGCTTCCATTTCCAGTTTTCTATAAAATGCATTTTTACAGGTGTGTTTATACTTATGCAAAGCACTACATATTGTTATGCGCTTCCCGCAATGCATAAGCTCAAGTCGTTTTTTTTTCTTTACACATACATCATTATATGTACTAACATAAACTGCTTTATTGCTTGTGCCTTGTGCACATTGAATTTTGAATTGGCTTTCTAATTTCTCTTTATGCATTCATTCTGCATTAAATCGTCAACGAGATCGGTTGGTCGACATTCAAACAAAATCATAAAATTCACATTGTACAGTCACACATACAATTATACACATTCAATAAATCATTTTCACACTACGCAAGGAAATTTAAATTAAATTCTTTTATTTAAAAACGACACAATGGGGCATATTCATAGTCATTTTAGACCTGGGTCTAACTTAAACATAGCTTTGGTTGAATTTTCGGACGTTGATTCTATTTTTTTAAAGTTATCAGTTCAAAATATTTGAAGCTATTTGTGTAGTATACCAAGTTAATTATCTTATAAAAATATAAAACCAACAATTTGTAATTAAAACCGGTCTGTATTCATTGAGCCAAAATTGTCTTAAACTGTAGTTTAGTTAAACCTGGGTCTATCTGCGACTATGAATATGCCCCAATAAGTACACGATTATTCAACATACATCAAACACACAACAGAAGGATTATTTGGTAACAAGTACACATAGGTATACAAATTACTTACAAGTTATCAAACAATTATTCTATTTAAATTAACACAATTTACACAGTACATACATATATTAAATTGATTATAACATTTCAAATACATATCAATCAACAAAAACCAAATCAAATTTCGAAATGACAAACCAAAAAAAAAGGTTTTAACACAGTTATAAATAATAAGTAATGCACAAAACAAGATATTTATTGTTATTTTTAACGGGGTAATTATTCCTTCAAATTTTAAAAATTCTATCCTTCGACACAATTCAGTTGGACAGAGCGAATCTTCGTCCTGAGTGTGAGTGGTATCTCTTTTAAAACCATTTGAAATATGTAAATACCCGTGTTTCTTTTGGCATTCTATAAATAGTACAGTAGAAAGTTACCAAAAAACGCATCCGCAGTAGCCTGGTTTTTGTATTTGAAAATTGGTTTAACTGAAAGAACCCCTGTCAGAATATTAAAAAGAAAATATAATATCTGTGAGAATCAGAAGCAGTCAAAATAAACTTCACGAAAAAACTAATAGTAACCAACATTTGAGAATGAAATCACCAAAAATCCATTCGAGACTCGGAAAACTATCCGCAGTATGATTCTCCTTTAACTTTTATCGGCAGTATTCATACTGCTAATGTTGCATTTGTTATTCATGTAAAATCCTACTAGTTAGGGCGTTTAGGGAGCCAAACTTGCATTTCATTCCGACGGGATGAGCTTTGGTACACAAATAGTGCACATCCTTAATTTACGTTTAAGAAGTGTTGTGACGGTGGCAACACTTGCAGTTCGAAGATATAAGGGTTGCCTTCTGACAATGTTGTAACACGAAGTTTCACATAAATTAGCCTATATATTGGGCACCAGACATCGGTTGATTTCGTACAATATCTCGTTGGATTAAGACTACTACTTGAGGCCATAGGAATATGTTCATTTTTTGACCCCTGCCCCACCCTTTAAAGCGGAGGGGGGGGGGCAAAATACCCTAGGCAAATAAGGTTTTTTATTTGTCAGAAAATAATGGTTATAAAGTGAATATGCATACAATTTTAAGATGAGCATCGACGTAGAATTTCATACTTTTCAGCATATCCGAAGTATATTTTTAGTCATGTATTAGTTTTCTGTATAATCGCTTTCAAAATGGGGGAGGGGAAAGTGGGAGTAATTCAAAGCACTTTATATTTGTCTTGGTATCTAAGCATTTGGCACATGACCTTAGGGTAATTTTTAATGCCCAATCTTATGCAATCAAAATATTTTCAATATAATTTCTCTGGAAAAAGTAATAACCTTTTTATAACATGATGACTAAATTTTCAGTGAAACGAGCATAACAATACCAAATTTCAATGGTATGGTGATGAAACTTGGCACACATGTCTCATTTGTCGTAAGAAATAAGAATCAAAAGAGTCCATAAAAGTATCTAGGGCTAAAGGGTGTTTTTTGAGTGAAACAGAAAAGTGTAAAACTATGCCCCGTAAACCCCCCCTAGAACTAGTACGTTTATAAACGTTGGTAGGAATGTTTTGTTTTTTATTGTTACCAAGAATAAAAAACGATAAATCAACAATCTATTGTCAAAGGTTTTTGAAGGAAAATGTTTTATCTGCTCTACTTAAAAAATAACTTAATTTTTCTATTAAAACGACGATTACTTTCTCAATGATGATTGAATGGTCTTAATTGTACTTAAATTGGATCCAGCGTTAAAAAATACTTTAAAATCATGTACCATATTGAATATTTGTACCCCGATTACATAAAAATAAAATGTTGGGTTTCAAACCCATATTTTCCTTCCGCCTTAAAAAAAACACCCCTGGAGCCAATATATTTGCATAGATCCTTTTGAGTTTCGGTTCTAACAAGAAATAAAACATTTCTACCAACTTTCATCAACATACCAGTTTTGGGAGGGGTTTACTGGTAATAGTAATTCACTTTTTCCTTTCACTCAAAAAAACACCCTTTCGCCAACATATTTTTATGGACTCTTTTGATTCTAGTTTCATACGACAAATGAGACATGTGTGCCAAGTTTCATCACCATACCATTGAAATTTTGTAATGTTATGCTCGTTTAACTGAAAACTTAGGCATCATTTTATACAAAGGTTAACTTTTTCTAGAGATATTATATTAAAATTATTTTGATTGCATAAGATTGGGCACTAAAAATTGCCCTAAGTTCATGTGTCATATGATTAGATTATACCAAGACAAATATATAGTGGTTTGATATACTCCCACTTTCCCCACATTTTGAAAGCGATTATACAAAAAACTAATACATGGATGAAAATATTCTACGGATATGCTGTAGAGTATGAAATTCTACGTCGATGCTCATCTTAAAATTTTATGAATATTCATTTTATAACCATTATTTTCTGACAAATAAAAACCCTTATTTGCCGAGGGTATTTTGCTACCGCCGCTTACAAGGGTGGGGGAGGGGTTAAATAATGAACATATTCCTATGGCTTCAAGTATTTTAAATCCAACGAGACATCAAGCGATGTCTGGTTCCCGATTTATAGGCTAATTTATGTGAAATTTCGTGTTAAAACATGGTCAGAAGACAACCCTTATATCTCTGATCTGCCAGTGTTGCCACCGTGGCAACACTTCTTAAAAGTAAAATCAAAATGTGGACTACTAGTGTACAAAAGCTCATCCCATCAGAATGAGGTGCAAGGTTGGACCTAAAATATGGCCTTAACGCCCTTACTATACTATATGTTTAGCTACTATAAAATACTACTATGGATAGCTTTTTCAATAAAACACGGGTAATAACTGATGCAAATTGTATTTAGAAGTGCTATTGACCTAGTGTTGTGTCACCCTTTTGACCTGTTCCTCAATATTTTATAAAAGCCAAATTAGTAGGTATCTACATAAGTACCTACTTAATTCAAGTTAATTTTATATAGAGGCATAAGATCTATTCAATATGATTTCTTCAAAATTTTGAGTTCGAAAATTGTTCTACTGAGATCATTGTATATGAAAACTATAGAAATATCATCAGAAGCGCCGACTACTGAGTCACGTAGTGTCGAAATCCACCAACTTCTCTCAACACTTTTTGTTGAGGAAACAAATTTGAAAGTCGAGATCTAACTCCCTTACAATATAACAAGACTCACTCTTTCTAAAAATTAATGTCTACGCTGTCAAAATCATAGAACATGTTGCAAACACATGCGCCACCAGCCGTACAAATCCAGCGAAAATAAAAACGACTCCATGAGAATACTATAGTTTTCATATACAATGCTGAGATGATATTATTTAAAATCGAAACGAAAGAATGGATATATGTATATATCCTTGAAAGAAAACAGAATAATATGGTGAGTCGTCCTAGGTAGGTTCTGTTATTTTTTAAAAAATCCCTTTCACTTTTTAAGTATTTCTTTTTATAAAATTTCCCCCTTGGGGTAAATTAAAATCTAAAAAGGAAATGAAAAAAATTGTTCGTCAACTTTTTTTTACATGGGCAACAACTAACAAGCTTTTTTCTGCCATTTCGGTTCCTAGCTATAGCTTTCGCAGCAACACCTTTTGCTACGATTTTGTTTACTTAGCAGCATGTCATGTACGAGAAAATGGTAATGTTAATATACAAACAGCTCTTATTCATAATCAAACTAGTGTTTTAAAGGGGATAGGTTCAGGTAGTACGGCATACCATTACAATTATTCCTTATCTCAAAAAATTAAATTAAACTTATTGTTAATTTAGCAATAGTCTATACAAATTACCCGTTAATAGGCACCATTATATGTATAAAAACCACCTCAGGTTATACTGATTGTATAAACCTTCTTTTAACGGTGAATACTTTATTTTGTATATATAAATGTTCCTTTCTACTTTCTCTTTCAGAGCAAGCAACACAACCTAAGGACGTAACGAACATATTATGCATCGAAGTTTTTACTGATTTATGCTGCTTCTTAGTTTTCTTGTCATTATATGTATGTTAAAAGTTCTCGTCGACCCGTAAATGGGTTCAGTTTGTTCTTCTCTGGTATATGTTACCATATTCGTATACACAACACACTTCTTATCATAATAACTACTTTATGTAAAGGACCTCATCATCATCTTGTCCTATACCCCAAAGATGTGTACCATATTGTTGGGCACCCGCACTTCCACCTAGCACCAAACAGGTAGAGCACGAGCACCTAAAGATGGAGAACTTTTCCGCACTTACTATAGCGTTACTCTACTGTTTTTTCTTTTAGCAAAATTTATTACTTCTAACAAGGATATCCTGGTAGTTTCCTCCTGCGCATGCAATTTAAAGACTAATTAGTATTTTTCTCAACCCACATAACCATTAACTATTCAAACAAAGCCCTCAACCTTAAACTGATTATGCCTTCATTTATTTGATTAATTTCTAACCTACATTTTGAAGAGCTATATGAAACAGCCTTGCCAGCCAGCATCCTTTCATGTAGAATTGTATCGTGCATGGAGTGTGCAACGGGTGCTAGGTTGTTGCAATTATTTATAATATTTTCCAGAAAGAATAAGGTGTGTGTAAGTGTACAATGTACATATATAGCATACATTACATATATGCGACTGAATTTGCCCTGGTGCGTTAAGAGTTACTTTGCAACCAGGACGATGATATGTTTTGTAATTAACAAGCTTGTTTAGTTCGGTTCAGTTTCATAAACCTCTTTCGTGATTTAGTGTTATTTTCTTGTGATTATTTAAGATAGCCTTACACTACTTTTGAGGCACATATACAGCCTACATACATACATCTACCTTAACTGCATTTTAATTTGAGAACGACGAGGGTCCTATTTGTATAATTGTTTCAAAAAGGAAATATGATGCGAGGAAACACATATAAATATGTATCTACGCATGCATGTGTTACTGTCAAACTGGGACAAACCCTAAACAGTTACCGGTAAATGTAAAATGACGTTCTTCCACGTTCACTTTTTTGTTTCTAAATGTTTGGTTTTGAACATTTTCAGGCATCATCATCATTGATTGCATAAGATTGGGCACTAAAAATTGCCCTAAGGTCATGTGTCATATGCTTAGATTATACCAAGACAAATATATAGTGGGTTGATATACTCCCACTTTCCCCACCCACAATTTTGAAAGCGATTATACAAAAAACTAATACATGGATGAAAATATTCTTTGGATATGCTGTAGAGTATGAAATTCTACATCGATGCTCATCTTAAAATTTTATGAATATTCATTTTATAACCATTATTTTCTGACAAATAAAAACCCTTATTCGCCGAGGGTATTTTGCTCCCCCCGCTTACAAGGGTGGGGGAGGGGTCAAATAATGAACATATGATGATATGTTTTGTAATGAACAAGCTTGTTTAGTTCGGTTCAGTTTCATAAACCTCTTTCGTGATTTAGTGTTATTTTCTTGTGATTATTTAAGATAGCCTTACACTACTTTTGAGGTACATATACTGCCTACATACATGCATCTACCTTAACTGCATTTTAATTTGAGAACGACGAGGGTCCTATTTGTATAATTGTTTCTAAAAGGAAATATGATGCGAGGAAACACATATAAATATGTATCTACGCATGCATGTGTTACTGTCAAATTGGGGCAAACCCTAAACAGTTACCGGTAAATGTAAAATGACGACGACCTTCTTCCACGTTGACTTTTTTGTTTCTAAATGTTTGGTTTTGAACATTTTCAGGCATCATCTTCATCTTTAAAACAAATTAAATTACTGGTGTAGATTTTATTTAACTTAAAACTTAAAAAATGTGTGTTAATCTTTTTTATAGAACATTTTTTGGTCTACAATGTGTATCTACCCTTTTTCGATGGCATTGACGGTTTGACAGTTATACACAAAAAAAAAAACAATATTTTCGGTTTTAATCATAAGTCGTAGGAAAAAAGTGGTAAAGTTGTTTTGTAGAAAATTTTGTCATCTACAAAATGTACCTAGACTACATTCCGATAGAATTTACCATTCAAAAGCAGTTTGCGAAAAAACTGATTTTTTCGACACTAGACCCTGCGTAAAAAGTTGAGCTCGATCACGTTGGATGGACGGGGACTTTCTACCATTGCTTCGTTATGGTCAAGTAAAATGGACCATGAAGTTGTTATGGACTCTCAATAATAAACCTTACAAAGGGGTACCTGTCTTATAGGGCCCATACACGACACAGACACGTCGCTACAAATTGTAGTTGTGCCAGTGGCGGATCCAGGGGGTGGTTATTGGGGCTAAAGCCCCCCCCCCACAGCCGATTGCTAAAATAATTTGAAATGTAGAAAGCAATACATTACAACGTGTAGAGTCTTATATTCGTATAAAATATTGTTTAGGTGAGAATTTTGATGGACAAAATAACGTGGTTGGGGCTGACCAATTTACATGTTCTGCAACTTCTTTTCTAAGCCCTAAGGTTGGGGCTAAAGCTTGAAGTGAGTTGGACAAAAAAAAAAACAATTCTGGGCTATGAATAAAGGACATGTTTCATGCAACGACAATTTTCCCTTAAAACAAAACCCAGAAAATTGAAAAAAAAAAAACAACTTAGGACTAATAAGGTCTGAGAATATTGGACAAAAAACGTAGTCAGGCTTAAACAACTAACTCCCTAAAAACTAACATTATTCCAGAGAGCTTTTGGGGAATAAGTCTAAGGATTGTCAAAGTCCGAAGTTGGGGCTAAAGCTTGAAGATATAATTTAAAAAAAAACGTTGTCGGGGCTTAACATTTACATGTCAAAAGCAACAACTGTTTACACTAAGAACTTAACTAATTTAACGAAAGAAACGCAATTGAGGCTAAAACAATATGAGATCACCGTGGTGTAAAGCTTAGTCTAAATGATTAATACAACAGGAATTGTGTTGGGGCTTAGTTTTCAAAATTTTAAAGGTCTAAGGCAATACATACAAAATATTTTTGGGCTAAGCAATTCAATACAAATTCTCTAGTCGAGGAGCCAAATTCCAAAAGCGTGAGAAACTCTGTGAACTCAGAAAAATCTTGCAGGTGGACATGAATATTTACAATTTTTATAGACTCTCGAGTGACTTACAAATTTATCGACACATTTTTTGAGCAGGAATAGAAAGCGTATGTAGGTGCAGCGTAAAAGAAAATTCATTAATACCTGCAGAATTGGGCCGTGTTGCAGCTTATTTTTTAGAGCAGCTGTTTCTTATGCCCGACTAAAAGTCTTGAAATTTTGATATTTTATTTTTCGATCCAAAAAATATTATTTTCGTGCTTTCCAGTGACAATTTTAAGAAAACAGGTAGGTGAGATCTCAGGGGACTGATACTGTCGAAACACATATGAGCTTTTGCCAGTAACACCACTTAAATATCATTTTTCTGAACTAGCATTACAAACAGTTTTTGAATTTTGTTAAAAAGGCGAAGTTCAAAGCATGCATTCAGATAATTTAAACAAACACTTACATAATGTATAAAGGTGGGCACTTGATACCTTATCAATTATTAAGCAATATAAATACACGATCTTGTTCGTATGGTTTGATGCTGTCACGTGGCTAGAACTTGAAGTTATAAAATTAGTTATGTTACCATGTTTTGCTGAGCCTTAATATTAGCTTCTTGCTCCGCTTAAAAATAATTCCCATGCTTAACACATTAATCCCAAATTCTTGTTATTGTGCTTTATGTTGAAAAAAAAATTTAAAGCGCCATAGGAGCGGATATAAAGGCACAAAAAACACGGCTATTATTAAAGGAAAAGTGATGTCAAAATTCGTTTTCTGTTATATAACTTCATATGTACAAACTGTGTCGTTGCAGACCAACGACATGTCTGCGTGTTTTCCAAAAATTTTGTATTCACGCAGACGGCCGCTGCAACTGTGTCTGTGTCGTGTATGGGCCCCAATACAGAAAAAAAGTAATTTTTGGATAAAATGCATAATAAATTATTATTTTTGACATTCAACCTTTTTATGTTGAATAACTTTTGACGCCGACACGGTCTGGTACTGGACTTTTAGTACGGTATTGATAATACTTAAATAAAGATAATTGAGTTTAAAAATCTTCACTTTGATTTTTGTGTCAGATTAGCCAATTATTTTGCGTACATCTTGAATTTTCAAGGTCCAAGGCGGGTTGGAATGTCAAAAGAAACATGAAAATCAACTGTAATGAAGGAAGCTCAGTCCCAGAATTTGGAGTCGTGGTACCAGCTGAGGTATAATACTGGGAACAGAGAGAGATGGAAGGAACTGGTTGCCGCCCTATGTTCCAGGAGGTGTTAAATTGTTGCTACTAATAGCAGCTTCCGGAAACCAAGAAGATCTTAAATTTCCTGGGACCTGTACAATAAAACAACAAGTTTACAATTTTACAATAATTTGTTTAAAATCCAGATTTTACAAGTTACAATCAATTCTGTAACACAAAGAAACTTGTAAAACCTGCTAAATATTCAAATTTCCCTTTTTTGTACAATTCATTTGTACAAGTAAGTTGTCACGACATGACGATTTACACTTGGATTCTTGTACAAGTCTTGTACAAGAAGCGATTTTAAACAAAAAGGTATTAATTTATGTACCACAAAGCTACAAGTGAACTTATAATTTTACAAGGGAAATAGGGTGCTGTAACAAAAGGGAAGTTTGAAATCTTTCCGATTCTGTACCACAAAGCTTGTAATAGTTTACAATTCATTATAAAATATTTTTATATTATATTATATTTTTTTTTATAAATTCTACCTGCGAATTGAAAATTATTAATTAGTTACAAGTAGAATTTTAAGAGATTTATTAAATAAGTTTCAATATTTTGCAGTAACATGCCGTTATCTATGCTTATTTTGGAAATAATTGTGAACACATTTTCAGAATTGAGTTTGATTCTCTCTTTAAATTTAGAGATTGAAAGAGAGATTAAATTTATTGTTCTAAAGTTAAGTTGCGCCATTGTATGTATATTCTTATAGTACTATCATGGTTGAAATATTGTAGTACTAATACTACTCACGAATGTGCCGAAATTGGCGTTAAAATCGCTTAAATCCATAGTGTAGACCTGGGGATAACGATGCAAGGAAAAATAAAAACTGTTAGTAAGAGGGAGAGGAGAATATTGATTAAATTCGTACAACTATAATGTTAAATGTTTTTGTCAGTCAACAGCGAAAATAAGGGGAAGAAAATGAGAAAATGAAAAAAAAAATTTTTAATAAAAAGCTTTTTTTTGGGTAAAAAAAAATATTTTTGAAAAATGAGTCTGGGGTCGACCCACACTAGTAACTTCCCATTGGTGCACTTGAAAACCATATACATGCACACATATTTACCTAAGTGGTGGGTGGTAGAGTATATATTACATAATTATATATTATATAGTGTAATAACTTTGGGTTTTTGAATAATCAGTATAAAGGTAGGTATAGATATAGAGATACAGGGCAAAATGTTACATTGCCTATATTTTGTACCTTAGCTATATTTATAATAGTAAAATTTGTTTGTAAATAGCTTAAAAATTAAAAGAATCATATGCGAAATTTCGATTCTGATGTTAAAAATTTTTCGAATTAAAACATTTTGATTTTTAGCTTTTTAAAGGGTGGTTTCAAAAATCTCAAAATTACACAACACTAAGATGGTATAGGTATACATTTATGGTAAGAATTTAAAATTGATATAAATGTTTTTTTTTTTTTCAAAATATTTGAGTTAAAAAACATTGTTAAGTATTTTAAATAGTTCAACAAATCGCACCAATTACAATAACTTCCAATGGGAAGGTAAAAATATCAATTGACAATATTATAGATACCAATTATATGTGTACATACATTTATAGCAACTACTTATAAATAACAATTACTTTTCCCAATGACGCTACAACTTAATTTATAAGTATAAAAATTATATACTATAATTTATAATTTTATAATAATAATAATTGTATGTAGGAGTGCACTAAAAAAGAATTTTTTTTTTTAAATTCTTAAATTTAATGGTGTTGCAACGCAACATGCAACAAGATGAAAAAAAGATCAACAAAACGAAAAAACTCATATGCGTTTTGCCGACTGCAAAACCATATCCCAAATGCGAACTACGGACGGCAAAACGAGTTATAAATGTTTTAATGATGAAAATTCAAAAATAGTCAATTCGAAAAGTGCTTGATAGTTGCATGGGTGTAGATTTTTGATTTGTTTCCATATTTTTATAGAAGATGAATAAAGAAATTATCCATGCAAAATCGTGCAAAAAACCATATACCCATAGCCATCAAAAGAAAGCAACAAAAAATCATTGAAAAAAACTGGAAGAACATAACCGACGAATAAGCCCATAGGAAAACATATGTTTTCATTTTCTCATTTTCTTCCCCTTATTCTCGCTGTTGACTGACAAAAACATCTGACTCCCTTATTACCATTATAGTTGTACGAATTTAAACAATATTCTCCTCTCCCTAATACTAATTGTTTTTATTTTTCCTTGCATCGTTATCCCCAGGTCTACACTGTGGATTTAAGCGATTTTAACGCCAATTTCGGCACATTCGTGAGTAGTATTAGTACTACAAAATTTCAACCATGATAGTACTATAAGAATATATATACAATGGCCGTACACTCGTTAGCTCGGAATTTAATTGAACCTATTTGCGATGTTGTGTCTTGTGTTACTGATTTGTCTTCTCATTGTAGTCAGGTACCTAGTTCTTGGCGTTGTGAGAGCACTTGTGTCTATAGATAAATGAGGCTATGAATTTGTTGAAATTTTTTTTTTATAATCAAGTCTTATAGGTAAATTGGCATACCTCGTTGGAATGAGTTCCTTATTTTTACTCAACTCTGACTCTGATTTTGGTAAATAAACAGTTTTTGCCCTCAATTATGCAAAAAGAATATATTGATCTTAATTATTTACTTGGTATGGTAATAACGGCAGAAAGTTCGGGATGGTATACAGCACGGGAAGTCATTATAAAGACGCGACGGCCATATACCTTCGTCAAGATGGACCTCGTACCTTCGTCAAGATGGACGCATTTAGCATTGCACAGGAAAATATTACTATATTGGTCAATCAAGATGCAATCAAGGTGAACGCATACATCATCATATTGAAAGAAGACCACAATAATATTTTATAAAATCATCGCTAGTGATGCTTTATAAATTCATTATCGCTTTTATATAACCTTACACTTGTTTAAAGATATTATAAATATGTGTTAAGACTCAATTTTGACGAATACTATCTTCAAATATGTGCAATTGATCATACATACAAACAATATTTTGTTTATTACAACATTTTTGTTAAAATTTATTAAATCAAAAACTATATCAATATTTTTTTTCTTGAAAGCATCAATCGTTAGTGATATTATGCTTTGACTTTATCCAACAAAAAATCTACAAGTGAATTGTACAAAATAATTTACAATTGTAGCAAAAATCTTTATGGTACAGAAATGATAGTTACCTTGTAAAATATTCTTGTAAAGCTAATGGTTGTAGAATTGTAAACTTGTAGTTTCTTGTTGCAGAACTGAAAATACATCTAGTTTACCGAACATTTTAACAAATATTTTGTACACTTGTAAGTTTGAGGTAGAGAATGAGAAAAACACTTGTAGTTTCCATACTGTTTAATTTTTGTACAAAAGTAAAGTTTGAAATTTACTTCTGGTACACAACACATTGTAATTTGTAAAAAATCACCTCTTGTACAAGACTTGTAGTTTCTTGGTACAGGCCCCTGGTGGTATGAATTGAATTTAACCTTTTTGACAAGATTTGTAAACTGGTTGTAATCGGCTAGTTCCCGAAAATGAGATCAATGTCAAAATGCATGAGCACGCGAAAACAAAATTATGTTGTTTTTTCAGATCTCATTAGAGTACTTGGAAAACACCAACAAAATTTGTTTGCTGTCAACATTTCAAAACTTTTATTCCGGCATTAGAAAAAAAAGTTTTGCAAATTGTTGCGTTAATTGTTGCTTTTAAAGCGCAACTCTTCAGATTCTGTAACTTATTGAAACACTTCAAGTGAGAAATTCAGTTTTTATTTGAGAAATTCATTAAGTTACAAAATTCCTGTCAATAAAGAATTATTTAATTCATTTAATTCAAGAGATTTGTTTTAATTTACATTGTACATACTTTTAGTTTATTTTTATTACTTTATGTGGGTTAATATATTCAAATTGGTAAGATTTTCCTCTGATATGACTGCCCGCCAAGTTAACCTCAAAAACTATAAGGACAAAAAAGGTCGTGCGTTGATGTTTGACGTTTTTTGATTTTGTCGTCATGTTGGCTGACTGTCTGCAGAACAGGGATGGTAACACTGCCCCCCGGTATGATCACTAGGAGAAGTGGACTTTACCAAATTAACACCATCGACATCTAACACAGCTAACTTCACAGCAGGCCGTTCGTATACCCCTGAACTTGTTTGGATGGTAGCGCTTCGTACCTGCCCATCGCTGGATATCTTTGTATCGATAACTTTGCCTTTAGGCCAGCAACTTCGCGGGCTGTGTACGTGTAATAGTTGGGAGATATTCTTGTAACCAACGCTTCCAAAAAACATCTGCGTACTGTTGACTGGTCATCCAATTTTTCTTGAGCACCAACCGATCATCGTTAAAAATTGCTATAGGCTTAGCTACACTAGATGACCCAAGCAAAAAATGATTTGGTGTCAACGCTTCTTCATTCTCGCTTGAAATAGGCAGATATGTAAGGGGACACGAATTGATAATGCTTTCAATTTCAATTAACAAATTGCGTAAAAGCTCATCTGAGGGATTGCGAGTAGGTAAAGTTTGAGCCAATGTTGATTTAACGGATCTGACTAATCGTTCCCAGCTTCCTCCCATGTGTGGGGATCCTGGTGGGATAAAAACCCATTTAGTCATAGGTGATGAGAAAGTTTCCATTCATTTTTCTTTATTGACGTTCGCATAAGCTTCTTTCAATTCTCGTTCTGCACCGCGAAAGTGTGTGCCCTTACATTTTTACAATATTGACAATGCCGCCGGACAGAATTGAAGACATTTCGTCAGTTTGGAATATAAAACCGTTGGCGAATTTCATTTAAAGCTGTTTCATGATGTTGGTGTTTGTATTGTTCATGGTAACCTATAGCTATCAATCTAGTGATGTGATGTTTTCCCGAGAGCAGGATGGGACGCTTAAAGTTATGACCTACATCTTTAGAAAGGTCAACTCTTCCACTAGCACGTATTAATTGATGTTTGTCTAGATAAGGACAAAGTTTGTAAATAGAGCTCGATTTACTTACAGGGCTTTTTTTCAGATAAACAATCAATTTCGTCTTCATATGCTGAATGCTGAACTTCCTTCAGTAGGGTCACCTCTGCTTGCTGCAATTCTGTTTCGGTGAGAGGTCCAATAGTGCTTGCTACTTCTTCCATAACCTTGAGATCCATAAGCTGTTGTTCCGTTGGTATCAAATGTTGAGATGAAAGTCTCTTCAGCTTTGCTCTTGACTGCGACTTTTTAACAAACCGAAGAACATTTTTTCCACTTCGAAAATCGTTCAGCGGTAAATAGAGTTTCTTGAAAATTTCTATGGACGCCTACATATTGGCTTCTTAGTTCCTCAGGAGTGTTGTGTGATTGCTCTTGTTCGATTGGCCAACTTTCTGGAGGCCGTATTAAGAACGATGGGCCGACAAACCATCGACTAGACGAGCAGAATTCTGGAGTTTTAGCCCATTTTGTGGCCTCGTCAGCCACATTTTCTTTGGTTGGGATCCACCGCCACTCCGACACATCAGAAAGCTCCAGAATCTCGCTTACGCGAAACGCCACAAATTGCTTATATTTTCGATGGTCTCAACGAAGCCACGAAAGTACATTTTTTGAATCAGACCAAAAAACTTTGCTGGTGAAGGACATTGAATGCGATTGAACAATTGATCTTGCTAGTCGGGCGCCAAGAGTTGCAGCTTGGAGTTCCAATCTAGGTATTGATAGACTTTTTAATGGGGATACTCGTGTCTTCGCTCCAATTAGAGATACCTCAGTATCGGATTTATCTGAGCATCTCAAATATGCTACAGCTGCATAGCCGGACTCACTTGCGTCGACAAATACGTGGAGCTACATTATAGGCTGCCTTTCAAACTTTTTTATAATATAGCGCCTTGGTATGTGAAGATTTTTGACGGTAGGCAAGATTCGAATCCAGTTGAACCATTTATGGTGTTGTTGGTCTTGAATTTCTTCATCCCAGCCAATACCTGATCTCCAGATCTCTTGAAGGAGGACTTTCAGGTACATTAAAAAATGAGCGATGAGTCCCAGAGGGTCAAATATTGTCATTAACAGCCGCAAAACATCTCGCTTAGTAGGGCGGGAATTTCCAGAAAGAATCGATGAACATTTTGGCTTAGCTGTTGGTTTGAAGATAAACATGTCATTGGAGGTGCACCACCACGTATTGGGCAGAAGCGGGTGAACAAGTTGCACCAAACGTCATAACAGTCATTGCGTAGGTCTCAGGATATTCTTTTTCGTTATCGCACCACAAAAAAAGCTGGGAGTATTGATCTTCATGTCGAATTTTTACTTGGTGGAACATCTCCATAATGTCTCCACAAAGAGCAATGCTCTTTTCTCTGAACTTATAAAGTACTGAGACTAAACTATTAAGCTGGTCTGGACCCTTCAAGAGAAATGAATTCAACGACATACCTCGGACTTTGGCCGCAGCATCCCAAACAATCCGCAATTTACCGGGCTTGTTCGGATTCGTTACGGGAAATACGGGAAGGTACCACAAACGCTGACGCTAATCTTTAATTCTTGTGGGGACAGCTTACGCGCATAGCCTTTAAAGAGATAATCTTGAATTTTATTTTGAAGTAGTTTACCTAGCTCTGGATCTTTTGCCATCCGCTTTTGTAAACTTTTAAAGCGATTAGATGCCATTTCAAAGCTATCTGGCAAATCTTTTTCCCATAGAAGTCCCGTTTCAAAATATCCTTGCTTTCGACAGGTTAGCTCCTTTAATAAAGCCAAAGCACGCTCTTCTTCAACAGGCATTAACGTATTTTTTGGTATAGACACCCCAAGGTTTTCGTAGCACAGAAACTGCTTCACAAGTTCTTGAAGATGTCCTTCATTCTCGTCACATTTTTCACACTTGCACACGTGAAAATTGCAGCTGTCAGTCGTTGTCTCATGGGGAGTATTCTTGAAGCAACCATGAATAGTCCAACCAAGTCGCGTCTTGGTAGCAACAGGTTGGCCAGCAGCACCCTCTTTGAACTTTAAAGGTAAACCTAACTTCCAGTTATTAATGCCGATGAGTAACCGAGGTCTCTGGCTGACAAAGGAACTTATTGGTAAACCTTTCAGATAATCAAATTCTAATTGGAGCTTTTCATTATCAACAGATTGTAGAGGTAGTTGAAGACTTTTAACAGTGTGTACTTTTTCTATCGTATACTTTTTATTTTGAAATGAAATACCTGATATTTTAAGATCCATTATTTCAGAGTCGTTCTCACAGCGATGTTCGTTCGCAGTCCATCTCAAGCGCAAAGGTGAAGCAATGCCTTTTACTTTGAGCTGACGAGCTATTTCCTCATCTAACAAGGTCACTGATGAGCCTTCGTCAAACAAGGCACAAATGTCTACCTTAACACCGTTGCCGTAGAGGGTCACCGGGATCACTCTGAAAAGGGTTGCTTCAGAGTTGTGGTGATAAAAATGGTCGTCGTGATGAGTCGATATGTTTTCAGGCTTCTTGGTCTCATTTTGCGTTTTATGTATTGGAAAATCCTTCTCGTCATTATGCAGCAAAGGGTGATGCTTAAAAGTGCAATTATTTTTACCGCATACCGTCTCAATCTTACATCTCTGCTTCCCATGTTTGCCGAGACAGCGTCGACAAAGTCTTTGGTCACGAACAAATGCCCACTTTAAAGAAAGACTTAAGTTTTTAAACTGTTTGCAATTCGAAATCGATGTACACTGTGCCTTGAAAATACAACAATTGCGTTCAGCCGACGCTTATTTATTTTCTTCAAAGTCTTGCGAATGTACATGTAGAAATCCCTTGTCTTTAGTTGGCTTAATTTGTTTATCACTACTCAGTGTACTTGGAAGACTGACACGATTAACAGCTTAAGCCATTTTGTATAACCATGAGCTGAAATGTGAGAGATTGTGATTATCAACGGGAAGAGACTGGGTGTGCATAGCCCAATTCAGTCGAATCGCTGGAGGTAGCTTGTCCACAAGCTCTCTTAACAAAGTAGGTTTACTTAAATAAAAAACAGACCCAGTCGCTTCTATAGTAGCACAAAGATTTTGCACGATGATTGCGAAGTTGACTATACTGTCAAGTTTATCAGCTTTCGGTGACGGAGTGACGTGTATCTTGCTCATCAGCGTTTCAATTATAAAATCCGGTCTTCCAAATAACATTTTTAGAGTTGAAATCACTCGTGGAACACAATCTGGCTGAGACAACAAACTTTTAACCGATTCTAGAGCCTTGCCTTTAAGTGACTGTTGAAGACGCATAAGGTTCTCCTCACTGGAAAAGGCGCACAACTCTGTACTCCTCTCAAAGCTTCTTATAAAAAGAGGCCATTCATCCGGATCCCTACTAAAACTTTTCAACTCTTTGGATATTGAATGACGAGCTGGCAGATGGTTTCTCGTGATAGTTGGGTTACCAAAGTAAGTAGCTGTAAATGGTAGGTCGATAGGTGAAGAGTGCTGTTGTGGGTAAGATGATTGGAATTGCTGGTGAAAATCGGAGTCACGATTGTGGAGCTGCTGTGGCATTTGGAATAAATCATTAACAGGTGGTCGTTGCCGCAGTGGTTCTTGGCGTACTTCGTTCGCCACTGGTGAACCTAATGTTATAAAATTTATTTCAGATGTTCGGCCGTTCGTCGGTTTGGGCAAACAATTTTGTTGTTGTTCTTCCTGATTTTTACCTGCAGTTGCATTCTGATGTAAAAGAATTTTGTAAAATGTTGCTTTCAAAGCGCAACTCTTCAGATTCTGTAACTTATTGAAACACTTCAAGTGAGAAATTCAGTTTTTATTTGAGAAATTCATTAAGTTACAAAATTCCTGTCAATAAAGAAATATTTAATTCAAGAGATTTGTTTTAATTTACATTGTACATACTTTTAGTTTATTATTATTACTTTATGTGGGTTAATAATATTCAAATTGGTAAGATTTTCCTCTGATATGACTGCACCCCAAGTTAACCTAAAAAAATAGAAGGACAAAAAAGGTCGTGTCGTTGATGTTTGACGTTTTTGATTTTGTCGTCATGTTGGCTGACTGGCTGGAGAACAGGGATGGTAACACGTTAATGATTTTTCATGTAAGCTGTACAATTTGTATTCACACTCAAAAAATCTGTCAAACAATTCTTTTGAACTTCAATCATGAGGACGAAAATAATCACGTGTAACCGCATGATTTTGCACAGTGCATTGCAAAAACTCACGCTTTCGGTATTTGGCTCTTAGGCTAGAGAACTTATAAAGGGTGGTTCAACCATAATGCACGATGTTAATTATGAGTCACACTTTAACTTCAAGTTTTTTGCCCAACTTTATTTGACATTTCTTTGTTTCAGCGTTTGACAAATTCAACAATGGAAAGGTACACAATTGAGCAGCGCGTTAAAATTGTTGAAGACTTTTACGAAAATAGATATTCAAATCAAAATGCATTTCGTGCACTTCGTGATTTTTTTGGTCAGCATAATCGACCAAATATGTCCACAATCGGTAAAATTGTACGCAAATTTCAGCAGGCCGGGTCTTTCGGGAATATGAAAACACCTGTGCTGTGCATGCTCGCCCAGTTCGTTCCGCGGAAAACATTGCTGTTGTTCGCGATATAGTGTGGGTGTGGCAGAATAGCCGTCAACCTCGACTCGTCGTCGTGCCCAACAATTGAACATCTCACGATTATTACAGTTCACAGATGCAAATTTTGAATAAAGATTTGAATTTACACGCTTACAAGGTTCAATTGACCCAAGAGCTGAAGTCTACTGACCATTTCAAGCCGAATGGTTGGTTGAACAGACAGAAGTGAATGGTGACATTACAAAGAAAATCATCTTCAACGACGATGCACACTTTTACCTCAGTGGGTTCAGTGTACGTCAATAAGCCAAGAACAGTTCAAGAGCTAATGAATGAAATAATTCAACACATTAACGACATTGAACCTCAATTATGTCTCAGAGTCATTGAAAATATGGACCATCGGATAGAGGTATATAGAGCATTTGGCCGATATTTTGTTGCACACATAAATGTCATAGATTCTTCTATCATAATAAAAAATATTAAGATAATTCTCTGAAAACTTTTTGTTTCATTTGCAATTAACATCGTGCGATTTTGTTGGAATACTCTTTACATTAGGGTGGAGCGTCAAACTTTGTTTGCAATTTCGAATAGTTTTAAAAAGTTGCATTTATATTTAAAGAACATTTTTTTAATATTTTTTAACCATAGGCCTGAAGAAGTTTGTAATCACAACCGAAACGTCACTTGAAAATTTTAAACAACAAAAAACAAAAACTGACCTAAAGCCCACTAGAGGGAAATCTTATTTAGCAATAAAAAAAGGTCACGAAAGAAGGAATTTATTTGTTGCATAATAACGTTAACTATACGTTAAAAATAATAAACAAAATTTCAAATTTGTTAGCCCTCTACCGCGACTCAAAGTTTATCAAGTGGCAAAAATGGCTTATATTTTTTTTGTCGGCTCTGTGACTTCGAAATTAGAATACAAAAAAACTTTTTGCACAAAAGAAAAGAAAATTTAATTTAAAAAAGTTATTACTAACTTTTATGTAGGTACGATAAGCCGTTTCCGAGATATTTGTTAAATGACACCATAAGCAATCATAAAATTGGATCTTTTTTTTTTTGTCTGCTGACAAGAATATTAGGTATTATTTACGAGGAATAGAGGTTCATTCATGGTTTTGTTGTTGCACTTGTTTCGGTTGAGTAGAATTTTTTTCCCGCGCCGCTCTAGGATACAGTTAGCTTTTACTGAATATATTACTTTGGTTCTGATTTGTTTGTCGGTCGCACTTGCAGCTGGTGGTCGTTGGAAATGGTTTTCTAGATCCGGAGATGCCGCTAGTTTGAATCTATCTTCATTTTAAATTGCAATTTAATTTTAGTCGTTCAATAAGATGCCAAGAAGCAACATGTTTTCAGTTTCATATCCTCATATTTACATTTTTATTGAAAACAAAAAAAAATAATAATGTTGAAGCGAGTGACGCAACAAGAATTTGACTTTTTTTATATATATTTTAGCGCGCGCTAAAGGGGTTGCGACTACCCTTAAAATGACGTTCACAGCGCGAGCGATTAGGTAGGCTGGAGGGGACTTGAAAGGAGATACCGAAGCACATTAGTTTTGAATGTTTGCAGATCACAATGGAGGGGGAAAATTGAGCTGGGAAGAGCATTCCACATTCGTGTAGTGCGACTAAAGAAAGAATACCTGTACTTTACAGTACGTCCGAAGTTGGGCTCAAGGGTAAACTGATGGGCATTCCTAGAGGTACGAGTATTACGGTTGAGGGGGAGGAATGCAACTTGTACAAACACTGCTTTTAAAAATATCGGTAACATAACGAAAGACATGAAACATTTCGACGGTGCTCAAGAGATGTAAATGATTCTGTTATAGTCCTTTCATCTATCATTTTTAGAGCTCTCTTTTGTATTCTATCCAAAAGACTTAAGTGGGTTATTGGAGCACCAGCCCAAATATGGGAGTTCTATTCAAGTTTTGGACGAATAAAGCCTTTATAGATCACAGCCAGATCAGAAGGGGAGACAAATTTCTTGCATCGACGGAGAAAACCTAAACACCTAGCAGCATTTTTGGCGATGTCAAATATGTGGTCGTTCCACAAAAGGTAGTCTGTGGCACACATACCCAGGACTGAAAGCTGTTCGGTTTCCTCTTTGCAATTGCCGCTCATGAAAAGCAGCATAGGGGCTGTGTTTCGCTTTAACGACAGGAGACACCGTTGAGTTTTTGAAGCATAAACCTCTACACGGTTTTCGTTTCCCCATTGGACAATGCTGTCAAGGTCAGAATTTAATGAGCTTATCATACGCTGTCGTTGAAGTTCCACATCCGTAGGACATGGATGTGAATCTAGAAACGAATATGAAATGCTGAGGGTACTGTCGTCAGCAAAACAGTTGAATGGATTAGAAGTTTCAGATGAAAGATCGTTGATGAATATGAGAAAGAGGGTCGGAGACAAAACGGAGCCCTGGGGCACACCAGCATTTATTTTGTAGATATCAGACTTAAAACCGTCCAATACAACTTGTATTGATCGGTCCGAAAGGTAATTTCTAATCCAACGAAGAAGAGATTCATCGATACGAAATGCACGCATTTTCGATAAGAGAGCTTGATGCCAAACTCTATCAAACGCTTTTGAAATATCAAGCGCAATAAACTTACTTTCTCCAAAATGATGTAAAGATTTGTGCCACTGTTCGGTAAGATATACCATCAGATCACCAGTGAACCTATTGCTACGAAAGCCGAACTGCCGGTCATTAAGAAGCTTTGGTTCTTCGAGATATTTCTTGAGCTGAAAATTAATCAGCGTTTCCATGACCTTGTAAAGAAGGGACGTAAAGCCGATAATTAGAGGGGGAAGAAGACACGCCTTTTTTAGGGACAAGCTGGACAAATGCTGTTTTCCATCCACTCGGAAAGAGACCAGTAGAGTAGGACAGATGGAAAAGCTTACGCAGTGGTTTTGCCAACGTTGAAGAACACCTCTTCAGAACAATGGGAGGGATACTATCCGGGCCAGCGGATTTGTGTATGTCGAGATCTTTTAGAACTCTAGCAACTTCACGAGTGCGAAAGAAGATTTGTCCCATAAAACCATTTACGCTCTCAAGTACAGGAGGAGTCATAACACTTTCTGGCAGCGTCGAATTAACAGCAAACTGTGCTGCAAGCAAATTGGCTTTATCTTGTGAGCTGACAAAAGGAGTATCATTGAAGACGAGCGTCGGAACTGGCGACGAGGTGGTATTTCGTATGTTTTTTACAAATGACCAACATTTGTTACTACCTTTGGGACATTTAAGTATTTTTTGCCGTAGTTTTTGATCATGTAAAAATTTGGTTCTTCGAATATGAACGTTACAGGTGTTTCTAGCTTGCTGAAACTTTTTCCGGTTTTCCTCAGTAGGGTTGGCCCTATAACAACGGAAGCTGTAAAGAGGTTATTAGGGTTAGAGAGGTAACCCTAATAACCTCTTTACAGCTCGAATCAAACCATGAGTTTTCTTTGGGTTTAATAGATTTCACCCTATTCGGGATAAAATTTCTCATTCCACAAATAATTAAATTTGTGATCATATCTGCACTGCGTCCCAGTTGGCTTCCTCATATTGCCAAACGGTTCTCTTGGGAGTTTTTTCTCTATCTGGATTTTGTTGGCATGAGAAATTTGCAGATATGACACAATGGTCTGATGTGCCTAGAGGCGATAATACACTAATAGTGTATTTATCAGGGTCAGAGGTAAGGAACAAGTCTAGAGTGTTGGCGGATTGACCTGCAACGTCAGCAATTCGAGTAGGCTAGTCAACAAGCTGAGTTAGGTTGTTTAACTCAGCAAAAATTTCGGCATACCTTCCTTCGGGTGTTTTCTGGCCCGAATAGCGATGCCACGAAGAATTATGTACATTGAAATCGCCCGTAACAACGATTTCACTGTGCGGAAAATGGTAACTAATTCTCTGGATGGAGTCAGATAGTGCATCGAATTCGTTAGAAGTCGAATTACTATCCAAACTAGGACTACGATAAACAAAACAAGTATGGATGATGCGCTTTTGGACGGTGAACTGAAACCACATGAATTTTTTTTAATTTTTTTTTAATTAAATTTTTTTTTTTTTTAAGTGTGAGTGATCGGTGTTTTCCCCTACCTGGGTTTCACTTAGTGCCAAAACAGCTGGCCTGTTTTTTGCAGTATGGACATATGCGGCACAAAAATTCTGCCTAAGTTGCTGTAGTTCACCCTAAATTCACCCACCATTGCTAATTAACAGACACAAAAAACCAAATCAGACAGTTATCTATGCTGATATTAAGTTTGGGCCCCAAAAAAACTTCACAGCACAAATGCTACTAGTGTTATGCCTAAATAGCAATGTACTGATCCGCCCCTGGATACCCAAAATCAATAGCAGCAATTTATCTGATATGCTTTGGCATAATCAATTACAAACATTGTATAAGATAACATACACTGCATATAATGACGAAGCCAAAGCCCTGTGAGTGATGTGGGAAGGAAAGAAAGGGAAATTTACCGCTGTACTATGGTGTTTGTTGCTTGTGCATCATCATCTTCGTACTCGGGTGCACTTTTTCGTTGTTGTGGGCTATTGTTGTGGGACTATTTTTTTTTTTTTTTTTTTTGATTTCGCCGCGCGACTATGCTGTGCTTTAGTGGTTGCCACTTGCGCATCAACAACTTCGTTGATCAACTACACTTTTTGTTGTTGGTTTTTGTTTGGGTAACGCACTGGCACTGGCACTGCACTAAGTTTGGATGATGTTTATTAATATTGTGGGCAATTTTTTTTCGCGGTGGGACTGGAGAAGGTGTTTAGATTATTATTTTTTTGTTATATTTTATTTAAAAATATGATGGGCTTGGGTATTTAATTTAATTTATTTTGTTGATAAGGAAGAACACTGAATTACTGTATGTATTATTATAAATTGGGTGTAATTGGCAGGTATATTTCCTCCACTCACGCACACACGTCCACTCATAGTGGGTTGCAGATCGGAACTGACTGCCCTATCTTTAGAGCACCGAGTCTTATCAATAAAAAAGTTATACCAACAAACGCCGACGTAATAAAACATATAAATTTTGTGAGAAATTAACGTTAACATAGAATAATGGAAGTCAGCCTGCTATTACCCAAATGTTTGAAACCCTAGGAATTGAAATACTTCATGTTTGGCTTGCTTTGCGCAGGAGGGGCATCCCAGATAAATTGATTGCTATTATCAAGGCTACATATGATGGATCCAAGTGTCACGTTTTGCACAAAGGTACGCTGTCAGAGGAGTTTGAAATCCAAAGTGGAGTTAGGCAAGGCTGTATACTGTCACCAATACTGTTCCTGTTGGTGATAAGTGACGTACTGCACGCAGCTTTGTCAAGTGGAAATGGAGGAATTCAGTGGACTCTGCAATCTCACCTCAAACATCTGGACTACGCGGACGACGTATGCTTACTCTCTCATAGGATCATGGATCTCCATCAAATGGCAACAAGGGTGGAGAGAGAAGCAGAAAACGTAGGGCTTAAGATCAACTCGGCAAAAACTAAAAGGATCAGCCTTGGAACTTCCTCATCAATCCAAGTAAATATTTCTGGACAACCGGTAGAGATGGTAGAGGATTTCCAATATCTTGGGAGTATTGTCTCTACGGGTGGCGGAACTGAACTGGACGTAAACAGCCGAATCAGAAAAGCAAAGGCTGCATTCGGAATGTTGTCCAAAATATGGAGAAAAAACTCTTTTAGCTTAAAGACAAAGTTACGACTGTTCCGCTCCAATGTTGAATCCGTTCTGCTTTACGGCTGCAGCACTTGGAAAGTCACTGACACTGTCACTAGAATGCTGCAAACCTTCGTTAATAGATGTCTACGAAACATCTTGAGGATTTTCTGGCCCAACCGTATCTCCAATGCCGAACTTCATGCGAGAACGGGTCAGGAGCCCATTGTTCCATTATACGAAGAAGAAAGTGGTAGTGGCTTGGCCATACGCTTCGAAAAGGCGATCGGTGCATTGCATCTCAAGCAATGCAGTGGAACCCGCTCACACAGGAGGGAAGACAAGTGGGCCGGCCTAGAAGTACATGGCGAAGAACGGTCGAACAGGAATCGGCACGACTGGGGAAAAGTTGGAGGGAGCTGAAATATATTTCAAGAAATCATACACGATGGCGCGAAGGTGTAGTGGATGCCCTATGTCCCGTAAGGGAAACATCACGGACGTAATAGGTCCGAGGACCTAAGTAAGTAAGTAAGTATGTTTGGAGGACTGCATCTCTGCCTTTTTTGATAATACAGCGTGTAAACAAAAAATAAAAAGTGTTTATAATAAATATTTGCAGTTTTTGAGATGATCCAAAAAAAGTGATAACTTAGAAGTGTGAAAACAGAAATCTCTAAGTGAACTATTTGACATTTTTTATCCT
This sequence comes from Melangyna quadrimaculata, assembly GCA_949320155.1. Taxonomy (NCBI): domain Eukaryota; kingdom Metazoa; phylum Arthropoda; class Insecta; order Diptera; family Syrphidae; genus Melangyna; species Melangyna quadrimaculata. Next base: position 219,986,825 of record OX439483.1, on the reverse strand, counting down.
TGCAAATGCGTTGATATAAATAATTATGTTTGTCCAAAAGATAAGAAAGTTCCTATTTTAAAAAGATCTTTTCTCATCGATCAAAGCAAAATGGCCATAGGTGGTTTAGATCTTATGGAGACGAAAAAACTCGAAGAAAAAAGTCTGAAGAATTGCAAAACAAATGAAAAGATTTTAATTCACCAAAATCAGAATCCATCACTTGAACCAAAAAAAGACCAAGATCTCAATCAAATCCTCCTGGTACTATATCTTCAACTATTCATTATACTGATACTGACCCCCAGCGAAGAACTTAAAGTTGCCAAGAGAGTAGTGGAAGAAATCGGTTGTATCTTTCAAAATTAAGCAAGACTTTGTGATGAGTACTGCATCTCAGATCGATCGGTGCACGGCAGCAGTAGCGAGTGTAGTGTTACAAGATGTTGGCTTGGTTACCGTAGAGAATATCGAAAACGTCATCAAACTGTAGAATGACTTTCGAAAGTTGAAATCATTTATTTCGATGGAAGAAGAGACAGGGCCTTAGTTTGTGAAAAACGAGGTCAACGAGTTCACAGAGTGAAAGAGCACTACTCACAGAGCCGGGTTCATACTAACTAGGACATCTAACAATAACAACATCTTCTGGAACAGGGAAAACTTACGAATTCTATTAACTTCTTCTTTTCGGACAGCCAACTTGTTTCAAGCAAACTGTCTGTTGTTGGCTGCGATGGTGCAGTTACAAACACTGGTTGGAGAAGTGGGGTCATCCGGCTTATGGAATTGAACTTGGGAAAACCGTTGCAATGGTTCATATGTCAACTACACGCTAACGAATTGCCACTCCGTCATTTATTTACCAAATTTGATGAAGCTTCATTAGGACCTCAGCTTTCTTCAGGACTCATTGGTAAGGCGCCGGAAAATTGTGCTGACCCTCCTGTTGCTGACCTAACACCAATCCCAAGGAACTTTCCTTCCTTATCCAAAAGTATCCAAGATTCTCTTAGTACAGATCAAAAACATTTATTTTAAAAGTGTGAAGCTAAAGGGTGTCCGCCGGGAAGAAATATATATATATATATATATTGACAACACTTGCTGAATATATATTTTAAAAGTATATGGCCCAGATTGGTTCAGCATTAAAAAGGACAGTTCATTTAAAAATGGTCCAAATCATGTTATCAAGTTAATAAATTTGTCAAGATGTTTTAGTTCTAGTGAAAGGGAAATAATAGATCCTGTTGTTCAGAGTAATTCATATTTTGCGCACCTAGCAAACATATTGATGGTAATGCTAAATGATGAAGGACCCCATATAAGAGAACTAGGCTTAAGAAGAGTAATACCACCTAGAAAAAACTGACACATGGGGATGGGGATTCTATTAGAATCTTTAAACTGCCGAAACTGAATTTTAAAGCAAATGATTATCTTGACCTAATAATCTGGTCCGAATCAAATCGCACCCGCTGGCTGTTGGATACAATGTGTGATCAGGAATTGCAAGAACTCCTTCAAAACAAATCTTCAATTGACATGTCATTTCCAAACTACTCTTGTCACACTCAAGCTGTTGAGCTTTGCGTGAAGATGGTGACCGGAGCTTCAATCAAAAAGGCCAAAAATAGACTCATTAGACAATAGACTCAATAGATGCTCGGCAAAAATCCTCGTATCAAGGCCTCCTATTGGGTGCCGGGCGTAATGATCACCACAGCTTATCTTGTGCGATGTCAAGATGGGGATCAGTTAAGGTCAGGTCGAATTGTTGTAGTGTTCCTTTACTTCTCAATAGTTCAACACTCAGCAATGCGATTTGACCATAGATACGGGGTCCCTAATTTTCAGTGGTGGTGTGAGCGTTTTCATAATCCGTGCCGATGAAATGGAAGGCTGAGGGGTAAACCAGTCTCTAACGAGCTCTTTCGGACGCCTTGGCAGGGTCCGTCATATTCTTTCCCTTACCCCGGTATATCGGCTCTGCCGGGGCTGACCTTTCCTTTCCGACCTACTCGTGGGAATCAATTTTTTTGCTTTACACTATGGACGATACTGACAATACAGACGTAGAACCATCCGCCGACACAGAAGATGAACTCTTGGCCTCTAGCGAAGAAACCCTTAAGGGTAGCTCAGTGAGCACCGGAAGTCTCGGTACTCATGGGCCACCCGGACCTTCAGGAAACACAGGCCGTGCCGCAGACTTCAGAGGCTTAATCCGCTGGTTCCTATGCATGACTGGGCTGTCATTAATGCAGAGGAACCGCAGAAGAACAGCGGATCTTATCTTCTGAGGACCAGCGAAGAAAGCCGTGGAGCTCTCGAGAAGGCCGATTTCAAGCTGAAGTTTGGCATACGTCTTCTCACGTCAGTGAGAAGACCCCGACAAAGCTGATGACAAAATCGAGATCGACGAAGTTGTTGGTGATGTCGTTGTCCCTAGCGAGCCGCCGGGCCCTGACTGTGCAGGCTGCTCACAACAGATTAATCTGAAGCACTCTAAATGTGCCTCGGATAATCTGCGGGTTTTCCTGAGGAAGGAAAACGTCGACGTAGCGGTCATTCAAAAACCATGGGTGAATGGACTCAGAGTAAGAGGCCTCCAAGATCACCAATATGACCTGTTTTATAAAATCGCAAGCCCAGACCAAGGTAAGCCTAGAACTTGTATTTTAGCTTTTTTGTGTCCAAATCTTAGCACTCTTGATCTAACAGTTGTAAGGTTGGAGGATAAAAATGCAGACGGCTTATTGTTGGCCTCGGCGTACTCGGCCCATGAAAGGCAGTCACCGCCAGAAGAGTTGCGAACCCTTCAAATGAAGCTAAAGCCAAAGAGATTAACCTTGTGGTAGCACTCCCACCTTTGTTTTTCTGAGCTCGGATAATCATGAAGGCTGGGAGGTCGTACTGGATGTTACGATCGTAAATATCAAAATGAATCTAATAGTAGAAAACTGGAGGGTATCCCTTCTGAAATCTTTTTCGGACCACAGATGGATACTCTTCAGCATTAATTTCAAAACCGAAAATAAATCCGCTTATAGAAATCCCAAAAGAATAGACTAGAAGAAGTTCAGTCAAGTTGTAAAATCTAAACTGGGCAATATACCGAACATAAGTCCAGACTCGGTGATAGATCTTGAGTCAAAGGTGAAATCCTTTGAGGCATCAATGAGCACTGCTTCTAAGGTCTCCTGTCCAATAAAATATAGCCGTAAAACACTACCCCCTTGGTGGAATGAAGACATATCTAATCTTAGGAAAATGACTAGAACAATCTTTAATATCTGCCACAAACATAAATTTTATCAACCCTATAAAGACTATTTCAAGGTTTACAAGCGAGCTCTCGCATCAGCCAAGCAACACGGCTGGAGAGAATTCTGTCAGTGAATTGAAAATATAAAAGATTCCGCAAGGCTCGGGAAAAATTCTATCAGTCTCTCCAGCTGAGTCCTTGGAGCTATTAATGACGACGCACTTCCCGGGCTGCGAGAACAGTAGGTTAGCGACACTGGAACCTTGGGACATGTCTTCAGCTCGAGTAGAGCATATCAATACCGTTATAACAAAAGAAAAAATTGCCTGGGCATTTAATACATTCTCACCGTATAAGTCTCCAGGCCTGGACGGCATACTGCCAATTATGCTCCAGACACAGCAAGAGATAGCAGTTCCCTGTCTGGAAACAATTTTTAAAGGATGTTTATCTCTTTACTATGTTCCCGAGTCCTGGAGACATGTAAGAGTGGTTTTTATCCCGAAAGTCGGTAGGCGGGGGCATGAATCTGTGAAGGATTTCCGTCCAATTAGTCTAAACTCTTTTGTGCTTAAAACCTTAGACCTCCACATCCATATTAGAGACATCCTGGATAGATGTCCACTTGAAAACTCTCAACACGCATACCTTAAAGGCAAATCCACTGAAACAGCCCAGCATGAGGTAGTGCGCACTATTGAGAAAACTATAAACTATAAAGAATATACCCTTGCCACTTTCTTAGATGTTGAAGGGGCTTTCAACAACGTGCTTACTGAATCCATTCTAGAGTCTTTAGTTGATTTTGGTGTATTAGACTTCATAAGGGAATGGATAATATCCATGCTCAGAGACAGACGGATTCAAGCTACGTTAGGTAATACAAACTCGACCAAACATGTAAGTAGAGGTACACCCCAGGGTGGGGTTCTGTCCCCTCTTCTATGGCTTGTAGTCATGAATAAAATTCTTGTTAAGTTGGAAAGATGTGGAGTAAAGGCGGTGGCATATGCTGATGATTTGGTGAAATTAGTGTCAGGGAAGTTTACTCCTGTGTTAAGTGAGATCACGGAAATGGCTTTAAGGAAGGTCAGCAACTGGGCCACGAGCTGTGGACTAGGAGCTAACCGAAGCAAAACTGAACTGATGCTATTTACTACCAAGACTAAGATACACCCCTTCACTCTACCCCGACTCAACGGCCAAACACTCTCACTCTCCTCTAAAGCTAAATATTTAGGTGTTATTCTCGACCCCAAATTAAATTGGAAGTTGAACATTGAAGAAAGGGTCAAGAAGGCCTGTATAGCATTCTATGCCTGTAGTAAAACTTTTTGGTACAAGGTGGGGGCTTCAGTCGAAGATGGTCCTGTGGACGTACACAGCCGTGGTACGACCGATCCTCACATACGGTTCGATTGTATGGTGGCCTGCACTTAACAAAAAATATAAAATCGATAGACTTAGGGAGGTTCAAAGAACTGCTAGCATTGGCACGACAGGGGCTATAAGATCCTGCCCGACTGATGCCTTAAGGGTTTTTCTGCACCTTCTACCACTTGATTTACATATTAAATATCGAGTATCTTGCAGCGCTTCAAGACTTAAAGAATCAAACTCTTGGTTTGCCAAGCCCTGTGGTTACAGCAATATCACAGACTTGATTCCAACGGAAATGTTTTCGACTCCCACTGACTACTGCACCCCTACAATGAGTATCAGTAAGGATTTCAAAGTTAAATTTCCATCCAGGAAGGATTGGAATGATAACGTCGTGACGAAAGATTTCGACACAACTATCTTTACTGATGGCTCAAAGATGGAGTTTGGCGTTGGTGCAGGATTCTTCTCTGAGTCTCTAAATGTATCTAGGTCCTTTCGGCTACCTGACCTTGCTAGCGCCTTTCAAGCTGAATTGATGGCAATCAGGGAAGCTTGCAAGTAACTAAAAGCAGATCCAAACCAAAACCGTAATGCAGCTATTATTACAGACAGTCAAGCGGCTGTTAAAGCCACTAATTCAGCTACAGCATCCTCCAAACTGGTCCAGCAATGCCGGAATCAGCTTGCGGGTCTAAACACTGATCTCAATGTCACTCTTATTTGGGCCCCGGGCCACAGTGGCATTGAGGGCAATGAACGGGCTGACGAGCTGGCCAGGCAAGGTTCAGCCCTTCATGGCTCACTTGCCGAAAGAGTCAACATTCCGCTTGGAGTTATGAAGGGCAACATTCTCTCAATTTGTCTTACTAAAGCAAACCGTAGGTGGAGCAGTTTATCAAACTGTAATATATCTAGGAAGATTTGGCCCACCTATGACAAGAACCGAACAATTGATATAATACGCAGACCCAGGCAAGACAAAGCCAGGGTAGTTGCAACCTGTAGCGGACACTGGCCAATAGGAGAGTATGCAGCGAAGGTGGGCATACCTCACAGTACTCACTGTCGGAGCTGTGAGGACCAGCAGGAAAAGGAAACAGTACTTCATTAGTTCAGTAGTTAGTCTGCAAATGCCCTCCTCAGCCAAAGCTAGAAAACAGTCACTCGGAAGAGCATTCTTTGACGACATTAACGAACTTTCTGAAATGAAGATCAAAGACTTGATTTCTTTTCTCAACGCAACGAAATGGCTCTAGGACAAATTTCGGCTTCTTCTGCATTATACCTTCCGTCGATTCCCTATGATCACAAGATAGTGGACTAGGGTTCTGGTGGGGGTTTGTGGTGCACAGCGGCCGGATGATCATCCAATCAGATCAGTGGACGCTCCAGTGCCAGCCAACGAACTGCCTAGTGGGCTAACTGTGGATGGTGCGGGTGCGGGTGCTGATCTGGTTGAGTGAGTGATCCACTTTCTGATGATTGTGCTTAAAGCTACAACAAAATCCTATTCTAAACTAAATAAAAAGGGACGATATCCTGAGGATATGCCCATATTTTCTCTCTTCAATTCCATCCACAGGTTCAAACGAGTTATGGTATCAAAACGGCGCACTTCAGCGCTAATTGGGCTATGGGCAAGGCTGGCCGTGGCCGCCATTTCTACCTACCTACCTACTCATTAGATCGAGAATACATTCTCGAAATATATTACCATTTGTTTCCAAACAAAAAAAAATTATAACGTGAAATAATGAAGATATTAAATATTATGTATTTGGTTGGCTTCTTGAATTGTTTATTATGAATTTTTAAGTTTGTTTTTAGTTTATGTTTATTTCTTGTCCTAATAAAGCTAATGTATCATAATTGTTGTGCTTTCTCATTTCAACATTTATGTAACATAAAGGTTTTTCAAACTTGTGGTCGAAAATTTTCATTAACGAAAAAAAACTCTTTTTTCTTAAGTCAAAACCTTGAGCTTCGGTAGAGGGCTAAAGATGTTATCCAAAATATAAGTTTGAAATTGTTCTAATTATCAAAACACAACAAAATGGAGGTATTCGAAATCGATTCTGATTTCGGTCTTTTAAGAGTTATATCCCAAAGTTCTCTGAGCTGAGCCAACGCCGTCAAAAATTATTTTTGCTACGCAATAAATTATATGAAAATATTATGTTCAATGAATTTTATTGCAGAGACTTCCTCTATCTCTGATTCGAAACTTCAATAATGTTCCATCCGGTACTTTCAAACATATAACGCTTTAAATATTCTTGCATCATTATCATAATTGGCTCTGGATTTGTAGGTGGAGTCTAATTTTGCCCTCATTTTCAAAAAGTTTCCCCAACAATCAAGATTACGATTTCTTTCATTCATCAGCTTCACTTTGGTATTTGTAATTTGCCATTGTTGCCATATAAATATTTCTTTTGCATTTGTCTGCCACGTATTAATCTTGCATGATATACCTACAAACCTACATACATCTTATGTTACAGATGAATACCAATATTGATGTTCTTAATTAATTCCAAACCGTTAATCATTTGCTTATTCAGTAAAAAGTACCAAGAACAAAGCTCGTCCAAAATATTCAACTCCTTCATTTTTTAAAAAAACAAGACTGATTAATAGCAAAACGTGCCCCAAGACTCTACCAACAAGACCTTAATTAAATCCCCTCACAATAATCACAGATGAACACCATTTTCTACTTCTTCTAAACCGCACCAATACCAACACCAACAGCATCAACTTCAACATCTACCAGGATTCAGGAGCTCTTCTTTGTTAAATCATTCCCTACGAAAGAATCGAGACGTCACATACGTAATTGCAAACCATTTAAAACTGTTTTGTTTACAGTTTCTACTGCTATCTGTATCTGTAGACTTGTATCGTAATCACGTAAATGATTTCCTCCATTGCCAAGTAACAATGAATAGTTCTTGAGTGGTAAGGAGAAAGGAAAATGCTCGCCTGCCTTGTTGGCGGGTAGAAGTCTTAATTTTCACCCATGAAGCTCACAGTCAACTTAATCGACTGCCATTACAACACAACTATATTGTATACATATACATGTTATGAAGGTACCTCTATGTAATAAGCATTTTTGCCTGTGTACCTAGGACCTGGTATATACTTACATATTATGTATGTAAGCATTGTAGCTATATTTATCAAGTTTTACTTCGAGTGATTCTTCAATCCAGGATTTAAACTGTATGAACTAGAATTGCATTCAATTTTCCTTTTTCTATACCTAGGTATATCTGGCAACAAGCTCAATGAGTCCATAGCACATAACGTCCTGAGCTGCAGCCCCCAACGTTTCCAACTCAGTTCCGTCTTCCATATCAACGCTGGCTGGTGACTCCTAATATGCCAGCTGAATACATAATGGCAAGGACTTTGAGGGAGGAAATGAATGCAATTGCGTCCTTTACGAATGACAGCATTCTTTTCTCAGTGAGGGTAAAGGGGGAAAACTGAAGGAGTCGCTGACTACGACGACACCGACGGAAGTAATGGAAGAAACAAGGAAAACAGAATGGGGAAATCCTTCTTGAAAAGGATCTGAGAATCTGCCACTATGGTGGTGGGGGTGTATTTTAGTTATTTTTATTTTCGTTTTTCAGAAGGAACCGTTTCAATCCTCTCTTTCAGGTTTTTTTTTGTTAAATTCCTGTGCGCCTTTAGTTTCCGGGGGATACAGGGAACAGGATGCGATAACTACTGGAATAAGAACAGTGCTTTGGAGAAGAACGTTGTACGTTGTTGCTATTGCTTACGGGCGATCCGAATCAACAAAATGAAGGAAACTCACGAAAACAGTACCTCGTACTTTTAAGCTAAATTACGAGGCATTAGTAAGACAATGGTGTATGTGCGTAGTACTAGTTTTAACATTAACATCATTATTTGATGCGGAACAAAAGTTCCCACGAACTCTACGCTTTCCTATCTATGAAGTTATACCAACCTATGTACTTACATACATATTTTGTGTTCCCAATGTTTGCCACCTTAACGATAAGGCTATAATTTTATGCCAAGCTTTGGATAGATTATTATTTCCAAAGTTAAAAAAGTATATCAATGAAGGACTTAATCAATAGTTTGAACCACCCTTAATGCTTAAGGATCTTGGTGTAGATATGGTGACTACGTTATGGCCAGTTAATCAAGTCAAGTTAGACAATTAAATTTAATAAGTTATCAATTGGAAATAAATATGCTTGTGTAAAACCCCAACCTTGATAAATTCTATAATATTTACCCATAAAGCTGCTTTTTTTGTTCATAATTCGTTCTGGACCTTCACAACTATGCATCTGGTAAGCTGTTTTTCAAGAAAACTTTTGACATTTGTGCTTGCCTGCCTACTGAACATACCCTAAGCTAGGCTTTCCAGAAAATTTCTCTTAAAGAGAACATGTTCTTTTTTTCGAATCCGTTCTTTTTTACTCTCTCTTTTTTCATATGTTCTCTTTTTAGTCTATTTTGTGTACTTTGTTCCATAGATTTTCCACAAATTAACAATTAGCATCAAAGTCAATTGTTTTTCATACAAAACCACATTTACACCTTGGAAAGGGGTCGACAATTAATGTATTTATGTACCTTATGTACTAGATTATCTATATAAATATATAGAGTGTCCCTTAATTCGCCAATAGTATTTTAGGGCATGATTCTTGGGTATATTCTAAGAAAAAAATCATTTTACAGTAAGGGCCTTACTACGATTTTGATATCATTTATCGGGGATTTAAGAGAAGTCTTACTTTGGTGTACCCTGACCCATGTTAACGGTCATTGCTCTGTTAATATCAATGATAGAAACTTCGTTTAGGCATTTATTTTTTGCAGTAATACCAGCTTTTGTCCGGCATTCTCTCAGTCGAAAATAACTGTAGGTATACTGAGAAACAATCTCATAAGCATTGAAGAAAATAAGCTTTGGGAACATATCCTCAATTGCCAATCCCAAGGATGTTCACGCAGTTTTGGAATCATTTCCAACTTTCAACAACAGGTTATCTATAATCACTAAACCATCTCCTGATTCAACTCTCTGCCTTACAACATTAAGGTCTCCCCAAGCTGAACGACACATCATTCTCCAAAAGCATTCATCGCCATTTCGTTAGCTTTCCACTCTTCTTCTATCAATGAATTTTGGAATTACAATTATTTGCAAACTTCAATAGAGGATTTGAATGTTAGAAATGTTCTGTTTTTTTTTTTGTCTTTTACATTATGGACACCCCACCCTAAGGCTGGCTTTAGTGCCTGTCCACATTGTATTTTTAATGCCAGGTGCATGCAGTGAGACAGGTAGATTTTATGTGAGTGAAAAAGAGATGGGTAGATTCCACCCAAATTGCACCGATGCGCCACTTTCAAACAATATTCTCGGATTCAACATGATAGATTTTCTATTGTGTGAGTGAAAGATAGATAGATTTCAAGGGTGGAAGATAGGGATGGGTAGATTGAACTGAGAGGACTTACTCTTCATCGTATAGACACAACGAACATATTAACACCAAGCATTAAAAACCCAATGTGGACATGCACTTAGACTCTCGGTGTTATCGTCGGTGTACGTTGTTCGTTGTTGTTTGTACGCGGAACAACGAAAATGTAAATGATAAAACCGAACACCGAACTAAGAACGAATGAAGAACGTGTAAATTCAAATCAGGTCAGAAATTTCGGTGTTCGTTGTTTCACAAAAACTTGTGTTTAAATGCGAAAACTTTTTAAATGAACATTGTTTTGGAGTGTCGTGCAACTTGTAGGGACTTTTTCGAAGATTTTTTTATAACTGAATGGCATAAGAAGCCTAAATAAACTATTTTTTAAATAGATTGTAACTTTCTATTGTAAATGCTTTCTTCGTTGTTCATTGTTGAGAGAAGAACGAACACCGAACAACGGACACCGAATGAAGAGCGAAAGTCTTAAGCCAGCTTAAGCCTAAGTGAGATGTAAAAACTGCAGTCAATTGACTAAAAAGACTTACTAACTGACTTTAACTGAAAAAAACTATACAGCACTTCAGCAGTCATTTGAATAATTCTGACTTTTCAGTAAGTCAGTTAACTACAGACGACGCCACCTATAACATCGTGGCATAATGACAAGTCGCTTTTAACGACCACTTTTCCTTCATTTGGTTAGTATTCATACAATTTGTATTATAGTCCGGGAGCCTGTGACAGATTTTGGTGACCAATAGAACCAAAGCTTATCTTTTGGTATATGGTTAATTTGACGTTATAATGAAGCCTAGTGAAATGTAAAAAAAAAGTTGGTTTGCGACTCCACCAAAGCTGAAATTTGGTTTTATGATAGTTAACACCTTATATTATGTAAAAACAAAAGTCAGCTGGCTGTATGCGGGTGGAAAGACCGTCAGCTGATGTAGTGAAGTATGCACGCATAGAACCACGGTAAGAAGCCATGCTCACTATTCACTTCGTCAGCTGAGGGTCTTTCCACTCACATACAGCCAGCTAACTTTTGATTTTGCATAATATAAGGTGTTAACTATCATGTAACCAAATTTCAGCTTCGCTGGTATTACTTTTCTAAAGTAATTCTGCAAAACGTGTATTATATGAGTGCAGTTTAAATCGTAATCTATAGATTTTGTATATGACGCATTTTATTTATTGAGCGGAATTTCTCAGATTTAAACTTTATTTTATTGACTGCACTCAAAGGGATTTATAGTTAACATACAAATTAAATGAACACTAAATAAAAAACCCATTTTATTCATTGAAATTTAAAAAAAATTGCGTAGGCAAGACAAAATGGTAAAGCTAAAAATCAATTATTAGTGGAGGCTAGATAGCATTTTAATCAAGAACCCGGGGAACCTGCTCCGATTTCGATGATTTTTTTTTTGAAAATTAGGAAATAAAATTTTAAAAAAGTTTAAAATTCAAAAATTGACGGTCTCAGCTCAAAATTTTTTAAATTTCAAAAAACCCACATTTTTCAAAAAAAAAGTTATTTTGTAATATTATTTGTAAAAATATATAAATTAAGTACAAAAAAATTGAAATATTTATAAAATATTTTTTTATTTTGTATTTAATATACATTAAAAAACTTAGTACAGTAAAACCAGCTTATGTTCACGGGGAGATGTTAGATTTTTTTTATTTGCAATTAAAATAACAAACAGTAATAATAATATTAACAGTAATATTTAATTATATCTTTTAAATAGTGATATTTAATATAAAAGTTCAAAACTATTTATAGTAGAACCCGATTATATGCACAGTTTCTTTTGATCAATTCAAAATAATTAATAATACGTACATACATACCTATTAATTTAATTTAAAAAATAATGTTATGTATAATAAGAATATCGGACAATTTTTTTTTGTCAGATATTTAAAATTGGTATGGTGGATGTTGTAGAGGATATACAAAAAGTGACTTTTGTTCTGGAACATTTTGCAAAATTATATTTTTGAATTCAGCAGCTCATTTTTTTTTCAAAAATTAATAAAATTTTCAAGATATTTCCTTCAGTAAGTAGTTACTTACTTACTTTACTTTTGATGGCGCTCACAGCCCAGGATGGGCTTCGGCCTCAACTAACAAGCCCCTCCAGCCAGCTCTGTCCCTAGCTAGCCGCTTCCAGTTGCGCACACCGAGTGCTTTGATGTCGTCATTCACTTGATTGCGCCACCTGTTACGGGTTCTTCCTCTGCTGCGTAACCCATCGGGGTTGGATTCGAAGACTCGTCGGGCAGGTGCGTTGCTGTCCATACGCTCCACGTGCCCCAGCCATCTCAGCCGCTGTATTTTCAGCCTTTTGACCAGGTCAACGTCGCTGTATAGCCCGTATAGCTCGTCGTTGAATCTTCTCCTCCATACTCCTTCGATACACACCGGACCGAAAATCACACGAAGAATCTTCCTCTCAAAGCACACTAGCAGATTTTTATCCGAATCTTTCAGTGTCCATGCTTCTGACCCATAAAGCAGGACCGGGATGATTAGGGTTTTGTATAAAGTCTCCTTGGTTCTCTGAGAGAGGGCCTTACTACTTAAATGCCATCTTAGACCGAAGAAACAATGGTTGGCAAGAGTAATTCTTCGCTTGATCTCTGCACTGATGTCATTCTGCGATGTAATAGTGGAGCCCAGGTAGACCAAGCACTTGACAACTTCGAAGTTATATCTATCCATCGTGATATTTTGCCCGAGTCGACGATGTTGAGATTCCTCTCTCGATGACAGCATTTACTTCGTCTTGTCTTCGTTAACCGCCAATCCCATTCTAGCCGCCTCCGATTCAATGCTCGCAAATGCCCCTGCCACAGCTCACTTCGTTCTGCCGACAATGTCTATGTCATCCGCATATGCAAGCAATTGAACGGACTTTTGATAGATTGTACCGCTGGTGTTGACATGTGCGTTGCGTACAATGGCTTCAAGAACGATGTTGAATAGGTTGCATGATAACGCGTCGCCTTGCCTCAATCCTTTCTCAACATCAAAGGAATCGGTGGTCTTCTTACCAATTTTGACGGAGCAGCGAGATTTCTCCATCGTCACCCTGCACAGGCGGACGAGTTTGGCAGGGATGCCGAGACTCGACATGGCTCTGTATGATTCGTCCCTTTTCACGCTATCATACGCGACTTTAAAATCGATAAAAAGGTGGTGTGTATCGATCTGGAATTCCCGGGATTTTTCTAAAATCTGTCGGAGTGTGAACATTTGATCGACGGTTGACTTGTCTGGCCTAAAACCGCACTGATAAGGGCGATCAGATCGTTGACAAAAGGTTTTAAGCGGTCACACAGGATGGCCGACAAGATTTTATAAGCGACGTTTAGGAGACTAATTCTTCTGTAGTTAGTACATTTCAGAACATCTCCCTTTTTATGGATGGGGCACACTATACCGTGGTTCCATTCATCGGGCATACTTTCATCTAAAATTTTGCAGATGAGCTGGTGTATGCTCCTAGCCAATTCATCTCCCCCTGATTTAAATAGTTCGGCTTGTAAGCCATCCGCACCAGCAGCCTTGTACGACTTAAGTTTGGATATCGCCAGCCGCACTTCGGTTAGGTCAGGTGGACGGAACTCTTGGCCATCATCGTCCAAGTTGAATGGAGCGTTCTGCCTATTAGCGGCATCTTGGCTGTCTTCGCCATTAAGCAGTCTAGAGAAGTGTTCTTTCCAGATCCTCAGCACTGACTGTGTGTCTACTACCATATTCCCACTCTCATCTCGGCAGGCTTCCGTTCTAGCCTTGAATCCTTGGGTGGATCGCTTCACCCTCTGATAAAATTTTCGAACATCTCCCTTACCGCTACAACCCTCAATAGACTATACGGCCCGCTTCTCGTGCTCTCTCTTTTTCCTCCTGAGAAGTCGGCGTTCCTCTTTTCGTTTCAGCCCGTAGAGCTCCCGGGCCACTCTCTCAGCAGCTCTTGTTCGAGTCTGCAGCATTGCCTGGTAGGCTTCGTCCTTAGCTGCATGCGCTAGCCGGCACTCTTCATCGAACCAGGGGTTTCGTTGTATTCGCCTAGTGAAACCCAGCACATCAGAGGCGGCACTTCTGATGGCTTGTTGACAGTGTTCCCACTGGTCCTCTGCACTTGATGCTGGTGGCGGACCTCCTGAGAGATTAAGAGTTACGTGGTCTGCAAAAGTTCTGGCAGTCTCTTGCGATTTAAGCTTCTCGACATCGAATCTGTTCACAGCATCTGCTCTGCGTTGTCGCGTCATGGATATCCGCATACGTAGTCTATCTACCACCAGGTAGTGATCCGAGTCAATGTTGGCCCCTCGGAACGTTCGGACGTCCAAGCATGTCTCGCGTCTATCGCAACGTGGTCGATTTGGTTGACGGTTACTTGATCACGCGACCGCCAAGTCCCCTTGTGTATATTGAGGTGTGGGAAGTAGGTGCTTGAGATGATGACATTTCGCCCCGCCGCAAAGTCTGCCAGCCTGTGTCCGTTGCCGGAAGTTTCGTCGTGTAGGCTGTGTCCTCCGACTATCGAACCAAAGATGCCCTCCTTTCCGAATCTTGCGTTGAAGTCACCAAGAATGATCTTCACGTCGTACTTCGGGAACATATAATACGTTGTCTCCAGGAGATCGTAGAATGCTTCTTTGGTTGAGTCCTCTCTCCCTTCATGGGGGGCGTGAACACAGATCAGCGAAATGTTCTTAAATTTGCCTTTGATGCGCATTGTGACCAGGCGCTCGCTTACACTTCGGAAGCCCAAGACTTCTTGCCTAAGTCTTCGCCTTATCACAAAACCACAACCAAAGAGCCGCTGACCCTGTTCCTTCAAGCACCCGCCGTAGTAGATGTCACACGTTTTCAGTCTCCGTATGCCCTCTCCATCCCATCGCACTTCCTGGATGGCTGTTACGTCAGCCTTTAGCCTGTCCTGGTTCTGCACTAATTGTTCGGCTGCACGTGTTCTGTATAAGGACAGGACGTTCCACGTGCAGATCCGAAATTCATTGTCCTTGTTGCGTTTGCTGGGGTCGTCAACTTTAAAATCATCCACATCCGGGGCTTGTTGTTGTTTCAGAACAACTTTTCGTCCGCTGCCGCCCCGATGAAAGGAGAAGTGCCTTAGTGGGAACACTCCTCCCCCCCTCTCTCGTTGGCTGTCTCCAACAGCTTTCCACGGGGATTTAAACCCCGTCTCCAGCTGAGGTACTAGACACCCGATGTTCACTACTAGGAGGTGAGAGTAGGAGTTGGTAGACAGAGGTGGGTTTTGAGAAAAACCTGTGGACGCTTGTGTCCTCTTGAATGCACATAACTACCCTTTTGAAGTAGTTATGACGGTCTTTCCACCCGCATACAGCCAGCTGACTTTTGTTTTTGCATAATATAAGGTGTTAACTATCATATAACCAAATTTCAGCTTTGGTGGAGTCGCAACCCAACTTTTTTTTTTTACATGTTTGGGGGGCTGCTGCTTATATTATCTTTGGCAATAGCTTCAAAAACAACCATCCAAAGAGTGCTGAAAAGGAATAACCTTCATCCCTTTCATTTGCAACGTGTTCAAACTCTACTTCCAATTGACTATACACAAAGAGTTGAATTTTGTCGGACGATGCTCAGAAAAATCCAGGAGGATCCGGATTTTTTCAATAAGATATTGTGGACCGACGAGTCATCGTGGAAAAAAGATGGATTTGCCAACTTGCACAACCTCCATAGTTGGCAATTGGAAAATCCGCATTTGGTGCGAGAAGGAAATTTTCAATACCAATTCAAAATAAAATTGTGGACTGGGATTTTGAATGTCCTTATAATAAGACCCATTGAACTGCCGGATACACTAAATAATGAAATTTATTTAGATTTTCTGCAAAATAGGCTTTTTTTTTATTGGAAGACGTGCCACTTGCCATAATACAGTCAATGTGGTATCAACACGACGCCGACGGTTGCCCAGCTCATTACAGTATTAATGTGATACGTTTTTTGGACAATTCTTACCATGAACGATGAATTTGGCGTGGTGGACCAACTTTATGGCCACCTCAAGGAAAAAGTCTACGCTAACCTAAGGTGACAAGATTCATTTGAAGCAAAGCAGAACACATTTTCAAAACTTAGTAGAAATTATGATTTTTTTTAACTACAAATTTAAAATAGTACGCAAGATTAACGAACAAATTGAAATATTTATTTAAAAACAAAAGAACAGACTTCATAACAATTTTTCGTTTTGAAATAAAATGAAGCAGTCAAAATGTGTATTAATCATTTGTTTTTTAATAACAACTTAAAAAAATCAGCCTCAATATTTAGACAAAGTGAAAGACAAAGTGAAAGTTATAATAAATAGTTTTATAGAAAATTAAAATTAAAGTGTTTTAATATATATAACAAATTTAAAATTAATTCTCATATTTGTACGCAGAATATATTTCTTTAAAAATTTCATTAGGTATTATTTTTAATTTTACATACAAATTATCACAGTTATCAGGAATGGATATTTTTGTTTAATCTTCGGGAATTTACACCCCCTCTTGCATTTTTTGTTTGCTGGTGCTGAAGTGGATGCCGTTCTATTTCTATTTATGCTTAATGAAGCGTTAATATTATAATTATTTTCCTTACATTTGAATTGTTTTTAATTTACCTAGCTACAACTACTTGTCCAATCTCCAATAAACTTCACTTCATAGCAAATTGTTTTGTTTTCGATTTAAAAACGACAGACTACAAGATAAACTGAAAATTCATTTAACATGGAGCTCATTTTCTTCCTTCAACGGCTCTTACGTTTGTTTAATATGCGCTAGTTTGTATGCAGATGCACAGTGATGTGCATTATATATTATATAATTTCTTTGTTCTTAGAATTGTAGAAGCCTTCACAAATTTTTACAAACGTCGTAGAAAAAGCGGGACATTTAGTGGGACAGTTATGGCCGTGGGACAGAGACCTCAAGAACGGGACTGTCCCGCTAAGGACGGGACGTATGGTCACTATACGCTTAGATCATTTCAAACATACGTGAACTCCAGCAACGTATTCAGGTTGCTGCTGCAGAAATAAGCAACTCACCAAGCACAAGAAATTTAAAAGACAGTTTTGTAAACGCTGTCGAGTTGTATACGTGCAGGAGGGGCACATTTTGAACAATTAAAGAAATAAACAAAAGCAAACAAAAACAAAAACGAAATACATAGAAAAACCAAAAACAAAAAAATACAAAAAAAATGATAAAATAAACAACAAAACAATAATAAAAAAACAAAAAAAAGGAATTTATTTAAATTTTTCTTAAGCCCACGACTGATTGAGTTTAAATGGCTGTAACTTCTGACTTAGAGTCTCCATACTGCATTGGTAAGATTTATACCTTTTTAGAAAGTCCAAAGGCAAGGCAACTTTTAAAATTAAGAACCAGTATTGAGTAATACGATTTTTTTTCAGGACGCTCTTTCAAAGATTGAAGTAAAAAAATAGTTTTGATGAAACTATGACTTTATCTAGTAATTTTATAAAAAAAGGTGTTTAAAATCAAAATTATTTGAATGCACAAAAAAAGTCTTATTATTGGTAAATGTTTTATTTTAAAAATAAAAAAAATATAAAATCAATTATGGACGGGGTGAGCAAAAAAGATGTCCAAAGTAGGGGTTTGGGAAAATTTCAAAGGAACAACCGATACTTGAAAACCGTTATGTTTCGGGATAAACAAGCTACCAAATTCTGAAAGGTCATGACCAGGCCTATCACCGTATTCAGATTGGACCATCCTTTACGGGACACCCTGTATATACTAATAATTATTCCTGTAGATGTTCTCTACAGGAATAATGTTTACCTACAAAAGTAAATAAAAATAACTACTATACTATATAATAGCGGTTGAGAAAATTGAGTAAACACTTTTGAATACCTTTTTCAAAATGTCGGATGACGCACAGGTTTTTTTTTTATTGGAAAATTGTGGTTTTAGAATCCCCAAGAGGTACTCTTAAAAATAAAACATAAAATTCTCCTCCAGAATTTTGGTAGAGAGTTTTGTTAGTTTGATTGGACTATATGGGGAGGGGTACCCATTTCTACTAACATATTTTATTTATTTTTAAGAAAAAACTAAATTGTGATTAATAAAACTAAAATCCTGATTCTTTTGGCTTAGGGGCCAGTTATAGCTATCATTGAAAACCATCATTGAAAATATTCATTGTCAATTTTGAGAGATTTTGAAGAAAAAATAAATGATTATTTTGATGCCAAAGTGAAGCTAATTGACTTAATAATTATTTCTAGGTAAAACAAAATTCAATTGGGCACAACTTTTCTCATAAAATGACTTATTTTTTCAATGATGAAGCTACCGTACCAATGATCATTGAAAAAATTAAAAGTTACGTTATGGGGAAAATATGGGTCAAAATTAAAAGAAATAATTTTGAAGTCGTAATCTATAATTCTGCATTAATATATTCAATGATTAAACTTTCGAAGGGTTTTAAAATCAACAGCTACCTTTTTCAATGATGATTTTCAATGATAGATATAACTGGCCCCTTAACTAGAAGTTAATAAAACCTGATTTCTTTGGCTAAATTAAATTAAAACACAGAAAAAATGCAATTTTTTCAAAATTGGAGTCTGAAAGAGCTCAACGCTTAGGGCTATAGAAAACAGATGTTCTATACAGCCGTTGATGAAGGCACAGGTGTATTGTACCTCAAAAAACCTACTTTATATTTGGGTTTGTTCAATACCTCGAGCGATGGAGAGGATTGGGCGAGGTATAAATCAAAATATAGTTTTTTTTTTCAAGAACGAAAATGTAGAATTACCAATACCTACTTATTATCTGTAAAATTAAGATAGACAGTTTTTGTACAAACAATGCCGTTAATAAATTATAGTTCAAAGATTTTACCTTAACTGAAAAAATCGAAGTAGATATAATTTCTGATGCTGAATTTAATGTTCAGGGTGAGTTAATAAATTTCTCGAGTTTTGATCTTACCAGTGCGCTTGTTTCACAAATCTTTGTTTCCCTTAAATGTGGGTTAAGTGCTAACCTTTGAGTATATATAATATGGAGTGCTCGTTCCTATCCCTAATGCATTGTAGTTCTGGAGCCTGTGATAGGGGCCGTGATTTCAATATAGAGAGGGTATTTTGACAGCTGCAGCTAGGATGAAGTTGTTGTAAAAATCCTCTCTATATTGAAAATTGAATTACTGCATAGATTACCGCGCCCCTATGATGGTTACGTTTTTGGAATGTAAACGAGCACTCCATATTATATATTATACTCAAAAGTACTAACCTGTGGCGTAAGGTTGAAATAGTTGGAAAATTTTTGCACAAAAGCAAAGCAATCCAACTTCAAAACCACATCCATGGAAAAGATTATCAATGTTTTATTAAGTTTAATATTTCTAAATTTCATTCCTATTATCGCCAAAGGAGGAACCGAAAAGAATTCCTTTATCTTTTTAAAGGAAATGTAGTGCTTCAGTAATTGGTTTCATAACCCTTGAAAATTCCTCCCAGTATTGGAATCCTGTTTCAACAAATATCTGCACCCCAAGTTTCTTGCAAAACTCGTTCAGTTTGCATTTGTTCATGATGTTAAGTACAGAGTCATACAAAGAGTTTCGTTTTGTAACAACTGTACTGGAGCTTTGAAATTCAACCCAAAGTAGCAATTATTTCTTTTAAGAAGTTTTTGGTCTGTTAACCTTATTCCAGATCCTTGAACATTTTTCCATAATCTTTAAAATATAAATATATTATCCGCAAGGAAAAAAAAATATTGGTTAATATCACACAAATTTTGTTGCAGTTTGTCATAAATATTTAAAATTGAAATTCTATGGAAACTCACTAGCACAATTTGTTTAAAAGTATTTGCATTTTTTCACAGTTTTGAAAAAGAATCAATAGATTAAGCTCTCAAAGGGAGCACTAACATTTCCTTACAAACACTTAATAGAAAGAAGCTAATCTTTCATTTGAAAATTTTAATTTTGAAATTATAATGCTAAATCAATGCGTATAGTGTATTTGGATGCGAATTTAAACTTATATTTTAACCCGTTTATATGCAGAATTGAATCAGACTTGAATTCTGATTCAATTCCATGTAGACATGGATCGAATTCAAACAGAATTTCTCGATCCGATTCGTATTTGCGAGCTGAATCGAAACCTGGATTGAAGTCTTAGAGAATCAAGTTTTAAGTGTGTGTGTATTTCAGTTTGCTTTGTTTTGTTTTTTGATGTCCAATTCATCGTGAAATGGCTGCCGCAATATTTGGGAAAGTAAAGAAACCTGGAGGAAATTAATCAAATTATTTTGGTTCCAAAATTAACAGAAATTTTGAAATATTTAAAAAACTGGAAACCGAAATGAAAAAAAGATTTTCAAAACCTAAGATGCAAAGCAAATCGAAATAGATGGAACAATATTATATACATACATATACTGCTACTAAAAAAATAATAATAAAAGTGGTAGCAGTAGAGAACTGCAATTACTACGAAGATCTTGACAATTACTACATCTACTACATACATACATACATCAAGAGGTAAGTAATTTGATTTCTAAATAAATATGATATACCTGATATACCTGAATGTTTTGAAAAATATTTTCACTGATAATGTTACAACCGACCCAATCGATGAAAAGTACAACAAAGTTAAACCCAACAGAATTCCCCGCTGAATTGCTCTGACAATTTTATCAGATTGCACGGTCTATTATCCGGATGGTTCAACTAACGGTATACCTCTTTATTGACCAACCTGTAAATATAATGGAGCGTATTAATAGTCATTTTAGACCTGGGTCTAAGTTAAACATAGCTTTGGTTGAATTTTCGGACGTTGATTCTATTTTTTTAAAGTTATCAGTTCAAAATATTTGAAGCTATTTGTGTAGTATACCAAGTTAATTATCTTATAAAAATATAAAACCAACAATTTGTAATTAAAACCGGTCTGTATTCATTAAGCGAAAATTGTCTTAAATTGTAGTTCAGTTAAACCTGGGTCTATCTCCGACTATGAATATGCCTCAATATGTAGTTATTAAATAAAGAAAACTCACAAACTCACACTACTCTGTACGTTAGTAGTTGGTTTAAGGGCGTTCTAGAACAGTGGCTAAGTGGCTAACAGGTGTGCACAGGTGAGAACAGGTGTGCACAGGTGAGACAGGTGCGACAGGTGAGACAGGTGAGACAGGTGCGACAGGTGAGAAAGGTGCGACAGGTGAGCCAGGTGAACAGGTGTGCCCAGGTGAGGCAGGTGAGATACGTGCGGCAGGTGAGGGTGAAAAAGGTAGGTCGATAGGTAAGTGGGTGGTGGCTAAGTGGGTGGTGGCTAAGTGTGCGGTGGCAAGTGTGTGGTGGATAATCGAGAGCTGGTTCAGTGTGATACGGATCATGCAGGTTTCTGACCTAGGTGGTGGTGTAATAGGTAGGTGGACTAGTTTTTTGGATCGCTAAGTGGGTGGTGGCTAAGTGGGTGGTGGCTAAGTGGGCGGTGTTTCAGTGCAACAGGGGTCGTATAGGCTTGTAGCCTAGTTGGTGGATGGGTCAGTGGGTGGTGGCTGTTGTATGAAGATGGCCTAGTTGTTGGATCGGTAAGTGGGTGGTGGCTAAGTGGGGCGATGGCTCAGTGTAATAGTGATCGTGTTAGTTGTGCTGCAGGTGTTAAAAACACATACGTGTTGTTCGATACGTTGGGTTCTGTACTCATGATATTGTGTGCTAGCAAAAATATATATATGCATGTGATGGAAGCCCTTTAACGTCGTTTAATACATAATGTCTGCTAGCATTTTAATAGTGATAAATAATTTATTTTTGGAAAAAAATTGATAACCGAGCAAGCCTAGCGATAATTGTATACGCATGAGTGTACAGGAATAAACATGCATTGACAATCCGGAAATATGCGACACATATTAGTAGCATTTTAACAGTGATAATGCGTTTTTTCTTTTCTTTTGTGTGAATTATGACGGTTATTTAATCAGAATGTGCAATGCATAGGTACCTACATGTAATATCATTTAATTCTAAGAAAAATTTGAAGAAAACTCCCCTTAGCTAAAGAAAGATAATAGATACACGTTCGTAAAAGTGAAAAACAAAAATCAACCCAAGATTTAAAATAAGAAAGACTTTTTTTGTTTATTTTTTTTATTTAATATTTTTTTTATTTTGAGGTTTTATGTTTTATGTTTTAAACAATTCTGGTGACTATTTGGCTAAGTGGATTATATTCAATAATGCGATCATGCAGCATAAGACAGTAAGCTGGAGTGTTTTAAGGAATTTTCATTGATGATCTCATTTCCAAGCGAATATCGATAGGTCCTGTTTTTAGGTATTCGTTCTGATGTCTGCAATCTATAACAAAAATTGGAGCGTGCGATTGATATTGATCATGGAAAGCAATTTTAATTGAATTATTTTTATTTATAGATTTGTACAAATCCAACTTGACTGAATCGGATAAAGTTACATGTGGTACTTTCCATTGAACCTTATGAAGTTGAACCTCAACTTTTTCATCAACTGTTGAAATGAATGCATTTTCATCTTTTCTGGCAAGAGTAAGAATTAGATCATGTCGGGCGTTAGGTATTATTTTTTTGTAATCTTCAGCAAATCCCAAAAGCTTACTCAGTGGAATACAGCAGTTAAAGTTAAATGACTTTAAAGAAATACTTGCCTCAGGAGACCACGAAGCATTTAAAAGCATATCGCTCTCGTTTTTAGTTAAGGAAAGGTAGTTTTTTATCGTTGAAGTAATTCCAACATTCCTATTACAGTCAATTTCTCTTCCATTCAATTCATAACGTATTTCATCAAAAAGAAAAGCCATTGAGTTGTTTACCAGTTTCGTACTCAGAATATCTTTTCCTTCCCGTTGTTTAAGTGATTCTTCAATGCATAAAAGTAAAACATTTAGATTTTGATGTTGTATACAAACCTGTATGATGTCATTCCGTTCAAAATTGTTTTGATAAGGTGAGTAAGTGTGGTACTCATATTTAGATATAGATTCATTGTACTCTGGATCTTGAAAAATGTTTAACATGATATTTCCTAGGTTTTTATTTTTTTAAGATGAACCCCAATGATAGCAAAAAGTTTTTATTTTCTTTTGTGAGGTGATGTGTTGACGATGCTGAGGTCAAAACTTGATTAGGTAATAAATTTTTGATAACAGAGTTTATATAAGAATTTTGTGCGTGAGAAATTTGTTGATATATAATCATATTTCTGGCTTTAAATGTAATCGAACAGTTATTTTTGCTCCTCTAAAATTAATAATTCTACCGTCTTGATCAATGAACTTTAAACTTAACGATGTTATTCGTTTGACTTTCACATTTCTAGGAACCTCAATGATTTTATAGCCTGGGCTCACGTTTATAGAAAATTCAACACGTATTGCATTAACTTTGTTTATGTAAAACGTAAAGATCTGATTCATGTAATATATTAGGCTCCAACAGTTTCTTACTGAATCCTAAAAGCGAACCAATAGAATTTTGTTTAGAGAAATCTATTGCTTCTGAACTATAAATTTCACATTTCAGAGTATTGCTGTTGGCTATGATTTTAATTTCACTTTTTCTATTTAAATTCTTTTTCTTTTTATTAGTTTCACTAATTTTCTTTTGTATAATATTGTTTATGTCTCCAATCTCATATGAGCCAATAGGAAACGAAATAACATTTTCACCTACGTGCAACAAGTTATTTAAATCATCCACATTTGGTATAGAGTTATATGATTGAAAATCTATGAGGCCGCAGACATAGTTGGACCTTAATACAATTGGTGGGAAATATTCCGCCGTAAGAGATGAGTCGTTTCCGCTAAGAGTTAATGTTACCGACATGTTGGTTAAAAGACGAATGATATATTTTTTTTTATTTCATTTACTTTATTCATTTTTATTTTTGAAAACCTTTTGAGATTGATCTAATAAATAATTTAAACATAAATGACCACAAATAAATGAATTAAAATTCTGTTCTTAAATATAATTATAATTTATCCGATTTCCTAGATAACTTATTATTTCAATTAGAGGTCTTAAATTACCAAAACTGTCAAAATACTTCACAAAATTGTTTTTATTTTTTATATATGCCACCCAATGTGTACCTCTACCAGATTCATCATCCAAATTGATAACGCCACACTCCTGGTTAAATGACTTTTTTGGTAATGAGTTTCGCATAAAGACTCCTCTAAGGTGTGGTATATGCTTCGTTGCAAACCGTTGTATGTCAAAGTTTGTTAAAGGTTGGTTGGGTTGCAGATCTATTAGTTTTTTGTGTTGGTCTTGTTTATAAAAAGACCAAGCCCATTTTGATAGGGCTGTAAATATAATCCGTTTCCTTTGATTGCAACGGCTTCCAAAGCCTTGTTGTGTCTAATGTTTTCTTCCAACTGTTTTTTAGCAGCGCTTGCAGCATTAAGGGTTTTTAGAACACCAGTTGCTCCTCCCGTAAGAGTTCAAATGTGTATGAGTACAAATGGAAGAAAGCCCCCTGTTTTTGGAATTAGATTTATTCTTGGTGTTTTAATGTTACTTTTTTTCTTGTTTTTAATAAAATTTTTGGCTGCCTTTAAAGCAATACTAGCAACAGATGTTGTACCACAACAGTTAATATTGCTTCTTATAGCATTTCTTGCTTCATTTATAGCTTTCTTAAACAAATTTTTGTAACAGATTTTCTTCTCACTAACTTTTTGGTTTTTTTTTAATTCTTATTAACACCCATTCCCAATTTTGTCTTAGCTTTCATCATGTTGGTGACTAAAAGGCTGCTTAACTTTTCAGGAACTGATGAGTCCTTTGCTTTAAATCTTTTCCAAGCTTGTTCTGTCAGAATTTTATCTGCTACGTGACGATCCGATAGTGAACTACTTTTTGAATATGCTATATCATGCAGGCGGCACGCCTCATCCAGTTCATTAATGCCTTTCTCTCCTCTACTTAAACGTTCTTGCAATTTTGTGCCAGGTCCACAGTAATTGTACGAAGGTAAATGTAGTTCAATTGGCAGTTTATCAATAATATTGTTTAAAAGTCCTCCTACTTCAGAAGATTTTTTACAACTGATGGTTTTAATGTGATGCTCAATCATATTTATAATATATTGTAATTTTTACCGCCTTCTTGGTTGAAGTTTCGAACATTTATGATTTCAAAAATATATAAACGAGTTGTTTTATTATAAAACAATTCAGTCATCAATATGAGGTTCATCAAACAGTCACAAGTCATGAAAGTACAAAACTTTGATTCCGATGTAAAAATTAAAACAAAACATGGATCATTATTCCCAAACAGTATCCATGGAATATTCGTTGGCCCTCAAACTGTGGGAAAACAAATGTTATGCCTAGCATTCTTCTTGACCCAAATGGGCTGAAGTTTGAAAATATTTACATATATTCCAAATCATTGCATCAACCAAAATATATGTATTTAAAAAAGGTTATTTCATCAGTAGAAGGAATGGAATATAATGAATTTTCTGATAATAGTGATATTATGCCACCAGCTGATGCTAAAAATAACTCAGTGTTTATTTTTGACGATGTTGCATGTCAGAAGCAAAACAACATAAGGGATTATTTTTGTATGGGTCGTCACAATGGTGTTGATAGTTTCTATTTATGCCAATCCTATACACATATTCCCAAGCATTTGATTCGAGATAATGCAAATTTTAATATACTTTTCAAACAAGATGAAATGAATTTAAAATATGTTCACAATGATCATATAAACTCAGATATGACGTTTAAACAATTTAAAGAGCTATGTTTTGTTGATAATTATGGTTTTCTAGTTATAGACAAGGAAAGTAGTATTAAAAATGGTCGATATAAAATTGGTTTCCATGAAATAATTTTACTATAAATACACACTTATACTTAAAAAGGAATCCATTCTTATATGAGCTCTGTTTGAGAAAACTTAAAATTTATCTTAATATACTAGGAAAGATAAACCAATCTAAAAAAAATGAATGACACTATCCTGAATGATCTAATAAAAACAAAAAACATTCTAAAAAAAAACACTTTTAAACCTTTTGTTGAACCATTAAAAAAGTTGGTTGAAAATGTCGAAAGGGAAAAAAAGCCAAAACCTAATGATGAAGAAATTGAAACAAAACCAATTAAACGTCGTAGACTTAATTTTAAATTATTTAATAAAGAAGAAGGATCGGAAGACAATGAAGTATTAGAATCACCAATCACTGAATTAGATAGTGGAGATAATGAGATGTTGTTTAGAACTCCAAACAATTTCAATACATCCGAGGTATCTTCAACTTTCACTAAAAAATTATTATCTGAATCAAATCGCGATACAGTCTAGGGCCCGTATTATGATGCTAATACACAAGCAACGAAAATTGGTAAATCTAAATTTTGGATGGATGATGATGTTATTAAAATTGATGACGACAAATTTACTCGAACTCCGGGTCTCATTGAGCTGATTCTAAAGAAAAAACCTCGTAAGCACATTTATACAAATGATGATTTGAAAAAAACCGGGGAATCTTATTCTGAAATAACTGAAATGAAGTACACAAACAAAAATAATGAATACGTTTACTGGAATGATCCTAATGAGCTCGTTAATAGACTTAAACTTTTAATAGCATCCAAAAATGCTGGTAATAACAACCATCAAAATGAAATCAGCTCTATAATTGAGGAATTAAAGGAATCAAACATCATATATTAATATCATTCAAACCTAAAATGTATTCAAACTAAACACGAGCGTTGACAAGTTCGGAAGAAACTCCAAAACACTTTTAAAAAGTAAAGGTCCTACAGGTCCTCCAGGGTTAGGTTTTAAACTCCTTCCATCTGGTGATTTTAATATGGAAAATAAACGTTTAAGCAATGTTGATAGACCTGAGGAACCACACCAAGCAACCTCTAAAGAATACGTTGATGATCAAATAAACAATATTATCGAAATCAGTGATCCTAAAAACTTTATGGATGCTATCATAAAAAAGTATCTTGATGAGCACATCAAAAGCAAAATTGTGGAGTTAATAGAAGTGAGAAAAATATTTCCGACACAACAATCACTATACAAAAATCACTCCCCAGTTGTTACTGATAAGAATATTTTTGTAGTTAAGTATACTTATATATATATTTTAAGAATGTATGTGTAAGGAAAACATTTAATTTTTACTTTAATTCCTCTTTCAAAAAATTATATAGTTAGTATGTATTCAATACCCTCATCATCATCATCATCCTGAAATAATGGACGTCGATCTACTAATTAAAAATATTACAGATTTTCTAAAGACATATAAACATGAATTACTAGAGGAACATTACCATGAATTTTTAAATTGTATAAGACTACTTAAACAACTTCAAAACTCTATTTACACTGAATCGATACATGGACTTCATTACCCTTGTTGTTGTTGGTCATTGGATGATTGTAAATTGGGGCCAGATACTTGTGTATGCTTTATCATAGAGAAACGTTTATTAAGAATTAAGAAACTAATGCTGTTATACAAAAGATTCAAATTAATCAAAATTAAAATACTTCTTTTCATTTTCTTAAATTCATTCTTTATTAATATGAGTAAACGAATGGTTGTTGAAGAATTACACAAGCCTGCACGTAGAAATTTTAAACGTCGCCGTGTTATCATTAAAGGCTTTGATGATTTATGGCAAGTGGACTTGGTTGAAATGATACCATATAGTAATCAGAACAAAGGATTTAACTATTTATTTACGGTCATCGATACTTTTTCTAAATTCGCTTGGGCTATTCCTATCAAAACCAAAACTGGTATCGCTGTAACCAAAGCAATGGAAAAGATTTTTATTCAATCTTCTAGGATCCCAAAAAATTTGCAAACAGATGATGGAAAAGAATTTTTTAATAAAAATTTCAGAATCTTAATAGACAAATATAAAATAAACCATTACTCAACATTTAGTTCATTAAAAGCTTCTATTGTTGAAAGATTTAATAGAACTCTTAAAGAAAACATGTGAAAGAATTTAGTTTCAATAGCAGCTATAAGTGGATAAATATTTACAGAAAATTACTGCATGATTATAATCATTCTTTCCACAGAACTATAAATTGTCAACCTGCTAGTGTTAATAAAAAAAGTTCTAAATTATTACTTACAGTTTTTAAAAATCATAAGAAAAATGTAGATAAACGTCAATTTAATGTTGGTGATAGTGTAAGAATTAGCAAGTATGAGCATGCATTCGAGAAAGGTTGTACACCCAACTGGACTACGGAAGTATTTAGAATAAGAACAATCAAAAGAACAAGACCCATTACATATCTTCTCGAAGACTATAAAGGTGAAGCAGTAAAAGGCGGGTTTTATAAAGAAGAACTTATGAAATCCAACTGATATATATCTTGTGGAAAAAGTTATAAAAACAAGAGGAAATGAAGTTTTTGTAAAATGGTTGGGCTTCCCAACAGAATAAAACTCATGGATTGATAAAAACAAACAGTTGTAATATAAAAAAGAAAAAATATTAAAATTTATTGACAACATAATTTGTTTGTGTTTTATTTAATATATGATTGTATTTGTACATGAATGATTAAAATTAATTATTTAAGTTTTAAACATTATAGTTCGTATGATGATCCTAATGGTCTTGTGAATTGGAAAGCATAACCACCTTTGGCCATATAAAGCAAGCTGTTCGACGATAGGGAAGAATGTCTACCTCGTAAAAACACCTGTAAATATTTATACAAATTAAAATACAATATATCAGATTAATGTTTTTTAACTTACCGTGTATTCCCCCAGATCCGCTACAACGCGATCCCCCCACTTTGTTGTAACCATTCGAATATGGTAAATGTCCTAATTTAATCCGATCGTGAGATCGGATTACTTCCGTGTAGGTTTGAAACCGCTATCATTTAACGAATTAGCTTCTCGGACTGCAAAGTCTTCCACAGTGAAAACTGAATAATCTGGTTCTGAGAAATTCATAATGTCGTCAATCTTCGTCACTTCTTTAAAATCAACTATTCATATCCTCAACAAATGCTAACGTTTTATAGTTCTGTTTCATCCCCACCCGACTCATAGTTTAGTACATATGCATTTTTTTTTTGTATCATCGAATAGTTTTTTTCTACTTTTAGAAAACTATTCGATCATTTATCCTCTTTTTTCATCTGTATCAGAATTTTTCCCTTATTTGGTAAAACCCAACTAACCCTCCCACTTTCTGATATCTTTTAATACACGCGGATATGAGTTGTCACTTCCACACTCGTTAAATATTTTTTTTCAATCCTTACATCTTTCTTGTATATAGTTTGGGTTCATATGTATATGTTGCATTCCGTGGATTTCCTGTTTTTGGGTAGAACGCAATAATCTAAGTAATTGATAAATATGCATATGTTATGTCCATTTCGTATGGTTTTCCTTTTATTGTTTGATAAGCATGCATGCATATGATGCATTTGGTGGTTTTGATTTGTTTGGCTTTGGGTAAAATGCAACAATCAAAGTAGGAACCTAATTCTTATCATTTTCCAACTCTCAAGCAAATAATTCTAATATTGGACACCACAGTAATTTTGAATAGTTCTTGTTATAGAGCCATCGAGTACAGTTCTTTTAAGTGTTTCCAACTTTAAACTTATTGCATTTATAAATTAAAACCAATAAATACAACAAAAAAAAGTGTTACTAATACAATTTTTCTTACTCTCAAACAAATAAGTGATCAGTGAACATCTCAGTAATTTTGAATTGTTCTTGCTATAAGCCTAGTGCAGTTCCTTTAAGTTTAAACTTAAAATCCATAAAAAAGAAGTGTTTTTTTTTATTTTTTGTCATTAATATAAACATATGTCATTAAATTTTTGAAGCTTTGCTTAAAAGTGGTGAAACGATAAAACAAAAAACAGTAACTATCAGATCCTAAAAAC
Source organism: Melangyna quadrimaculata (assembly GCA_949320155.1). Taxonomy (NCBI): domain Eukaryota; kingdom Metazoa; phylum Arthropoda; class Insecta; order Diptera; family Syrphidae; genus Melangyna; species Melangyna quadrimaculata. The sequence continues at coordinate 219,956,621 of OX439483.1, read as the reverse complement.
AAAAGGTATACCTACTAAAAAACCGAATTCTACATAACTAAGTGCTTTAATTGTCAAAAAAAAATGGCAAATTTGGTTTGTGTTGTTTGTGCTGAAAAATTCGCCCATGCAAGTTCTTTAAGCAGGCATATAAAATCTGCTCATAAGGGTACCAGTACCAGTAAAGTTCAATGCCCCCAATGTGTGAAAACATTTTCGCGAAAAGATGCTTTGAATCGCCATATTCTAAGTGCTCATAAAACCTTAGAAGCAGCTCATGTGAGCAATGCAACCTTAACTGTAAGTGACCAGTCTATCTCAACCAAACGGAAAGGGGATGATGAGATTGCTCATTGTTCATCAAAAAAACGCAGATGCGGAACCTGTCCAGGAGAGTTTTCGCCTAAACAGTGGATACACCATGAGAGAACAGAAATCCACAGAAACAAAAACACGTTTAAAGTACCAATGAGCCCCTTTATGAAGATCCGGAAGTGTTTTAAAGGTATGGTAGAAACCTTCCTATTGCAAAACAAAAGGGAAGATCTACTGAATATTAAATATTTTTTGGATAGTTGTAAGACTGATGTGTTGCAACTCATTGAAGAAGCATTCCAAAGAAAAGGCAGTGTTAAGTTCAGTATTGAGCTTTTTGCTGAATATGTAAAATATTCAACATCGACTGGAAGAGAAGAGCGTGCTGATTTAAGCACAAAATCGTTTAAATCTCCGATGAAAATTGCTCTACAAAGCCAAGATATTTCGGAAATATTTACGAAGATGGTAGAATGCATTGACAACAAAAGTGAAGAGTTTGAGATCATGGACTCTGGTTGGAGTCTTCTTTTCAACATCAATGAGTACAAGCCATTGAGAGGATCGAGCTACATTAGACTTCCAAAATCTATTGAAATTAAAAAGGCATGTGTAAATATCCAAAACAATGATGAATACTGCTTCAAATGGGCAATTATTTCTGCTCTCCATCCGACCCATGCCAATGTTTAAAGAACCAGCAGCTATAATATCAAAAATATCGCAGATGATATAATTAATTTACCGAGTGGTGTTCGAATCAATTTCTACAATTTGGCTTTCCCCTTAAAGCTAGGAGATATAACGCTCTTCGAAACGCTTAACCCCACTATAAGTGTTAACGTCTTTGGAATTGAGCCTAAGAGTATTGGGAGTGAAGACTATAAAGTTGTTGGCCCATATTACATCTCAAGGGATGTAAAGGATAATCATATCAACTTACTGCTTATCCAAGATGAATCGAAGAACCATTTTATATGGATTAAAAAAATTTCGAGGTTGATAAGTATGCAGGTTAATCATGGAAATCACTCCATAAGTATGTGCAATGCATGCTTATTAACGTTTAATGCTGATAGTGCTTTTCGAACGCATCAAAAGGAGTGCAACGGTATCGTAACTGAGCTGCCAAAAGAGGATTCTAAGATATTAAAATTCGAGCATCATTCAAGATCTATTGAAGTTCCCTTTGCCATATATGCTGACTTTGAATGTATGCTGGTGAACATCCAAAGTTGTCATCCAGACCCAGGAAATTCCTCAACAACATCTATTAAAGAGCATATACCCATAGCAGTATCTTACTACTTGAAATGCTCGTTCGACTCATCTTTGGACAAACTGTTTAAATACACGGGTAAGCATACCATAGTAGAAAAAGAAAAAAACAAAACCAGAAACATTATATATTTAATTTTGTATTTATAAATTTGATTTTTTTTTGTTTAATTGCAGGTGACGACTGTGCTAGGGTATTCGTAAATTCTATAATTGAGGTAACGAAACGCATACATAGGGATTACCTCACAATAAATACGCCTATGACTATGACGCCAGCGGATGAACACACGTTCAATGATGCTAGCCAGCCTCTAGCCTCTGGGGCTAGATAAAGTTCGAGACCATTGCCACATCATGCAATTTAAATTATAAGGTACCAACATTTTTGCCTATATTTTTCCACAATTTACCTGGCTATGATGCCCATTTATTTATAAAAGAGTTGGGTAATACTAATGGGGACATTAGAATTATACCCGTAAACAAAGAGAAATATATATCCATTTCAAAATTTATAGAAATAAATTCAATAAATAATGATCATAACGATCTTCTAGAGTTGAGATTCTTAGACTCGTTTCGATTTCTCCCCTCGAGCATTGACAATATTTCAAAAACTCTTGCAGAGGATGATTTCAAAATTTTGGCTAAGTTTTGTCAAAGCAATAAGAGATCTTTCGAAGAGATCTTCCCTTAACAATAAACCAAACAAATTGATTGCAGACTTGCGGGACAAGTTGAATTACACTGTACATTATAAAACATTAATTCAGTGTATTGATAATGGATTGATTTTGAAAAAAATACATCGTGTAATCAAATTTAAACAATTTCCATGGTTAAAAAAATATATAGATCTCAATAATAAACTGAGAACAGAAGCGACAAACAAGTTTGAAAAAGACCTGCGCAAACTATGTAATAACGCTGTATTTGGGAAAACCATGGAGAATGTTGATAAAAGAAAAGATGTGCGAATTGTTTTATCACCAGACAATTCTAGTAATGGTAGACAGCTTGGTGCTCGTGCACTTATAGTGAAACCAAATTTTCATAGCATTTTGGAGTTTGGTGATAAACATGGCTGCTATTCAAATGAATAGAATATCTACACTTTATAACAAGCCCATATACTTAGGGTTTTCTGTTTTAGTGATCTCTAAGTATAAGATGTATGATTTTCATTATGCGTATATGAAGCCTAAATTTTCGGACAAAAACCTTAGGCTAGCGTATATGGACACCGATTCATTCGTATATCAAATCAACACCCATGATTTTTATAATGACATACAAGACGACATTAAAGATAAATTTGACACCTCTGATTACCCTCCTAATAATCCCTTTGGTATTGCTCAACAAAATATGAAAAAACTGGGTTACATGAAAGACGAAAATTGTGGAAAAATAATGACAGAATTTATTGGACTAAGAGCCAAAATGTATAGCATAAATGTTCGAAATTCCGGAGTTATTAAAAAAGCAAAAGGTGTTAAAGGCTCTGCTGTAAGGAAATTAACTTTGAGTAATTACAGAGGGTTTACTACAAAAGAAAAATTTTAATTGCACAATGATAAATTTCCGTTCCAAGCAACATGTCATATACACCCAAACAATTAATAAAAAAAAGTCTTAGTTGTGAAGATGACAAGAGATATGTACACTCCTCGTCAACTGAATACGCACAAACATTTTTTAATATACTTTATCCATTTTTTCCAAACAGTGATGGTTATTATGCCATCTGTTGATGCTAACTATTCCCTTAAGATGTTAAGCAGATAATTCCGAAAGAATTATCCAAAAACAACCGTGAGTTTTTCTTCAACCACTTGCAAAGTGTTTTATATGCCAAGTAGGAGTTTTTTATTTTAGTCAACTGAATAGGTACAACGCCATTTTCTTCGTTGTTTATAAGTTTTTTGGAGTGCTTGACAGTTTAAATTAACGATTTTAGTGTTTTCAGTAAAATTTAATTCTTGATTTCAAATTTTAAGAAAAATGGGTAGATCTACGTGTCTTAACAGTGTTGAAAAAGCTAAAATCGATTTACTTAGAGACCAAGGCCTAACTGGACGTGCAATAGCTGATAAAGTTGGCCGAAGTTTTAATGTAGTTTATTCTTACTTGAAAAATAAAGATGCATACGGCAAAAACATGAAGGGAGGTAAGAAAACAGCAACAACAGCAGCTGAGAGACGAAGAATTTTAAGATGTGCATCAAATTCTTCTGATTCTGTGGCAAAAATAAAACAAAAAGTCGGCGTAAACGCAAGTTGCTCAACAGTATTAAGAGTAATCAACAACTCAAGCCATCTTAAACGAATGAAACTTAAGAAAAAACCACCACTTGACGAGAGACGGAAAATGTTGCGATTAGATTTTTCAAGACTTCACATGAGTTGGAAAAAAGAATGGTATCACGTGGTTTTTTCAGATGAAAAAAAGTTTAATTTCGATGGCCCTGATGGGTTCAACTTCTATTTTCACGACTTAAGAAAAGAAAAAAGATTTTTAAAGCGCCATCATAGTCGTGAAGGAGGTGTCATGATATGGGGAGCAGTCAGTTATTATGGAACAGTTGAGCTCGAGGTTGTAACATCAAGAATGACAGCAGCTGGGTATAAAGTGATTTTGGAAAGAAATTTTCCTAAATTTTCTAACATCTTTGGACCCATAAACTGGACCTACCAACATGATAATGCGCCTATTCACTCAGCGCGCATAATAAAAACATGGATAGAGGAGCAACAAGTGCAGTTGCTTCAATGGCCGCCGTACTCACCTGATCTAAACATCATAGAAAATTTCTGGGGATGGTTAGTACGCAAAGTTTATGAGGGTGGTCGTCAGTTCGAAGACAAAGAAACCTTAATTTCTGCAATCAAATTAGCGTGGAGCGAAATTTCGTTAAATTACATTAAAAAGCTATACGATTCCATGCCGGATCGAATTTACGAAGTAATTAAAAATAAAGGTGGAAGTACCCACTACTAAACTTAAACAAAAACTTGTTTCATTCCATTCCAATACCAATTTTAATTTTTGTACCTATTCAGTTGACTCAAAAAAAAACTTCTACTTTGCATAAGTTACATTTTGGAAGTGGTTGAAGGAAAAACTCACGGTTGTTTTTGGATAAAACTTTGAAATTCTGTTATTTATCTGTTACGAAAATTTTTACCATCAACAGATGGCATAATAACCATCACTGTTTGAAAAAATGGATAAAATATATTCAAAAATGTTTGTGCGTATTCAGTTGACGAGGAGTGTATGTGAAAATAATATAAATACATTTGCTTGGGGTCATTATAATACAAATTCTTAATATATTTTAAATTGATCATTTATGCTACACATGAGTCACTATGTAAGAACTACTAGGTATATTGTGATACTAAAATATAAGAAACAAATAATTTATTGTAATTAACAAAAAAAAAAAAAAAAAAAAAAAAAAAAAAAACAAGAAAAAAATGTAAAAAGCAATATACAACTACAAAATAGTCTTAAGAACAAATAAACAATACAATGAGAAAATATTAAATAAAAAAAATAAACAAAAAAAGTCTTTCTTATTTTAAATCTTGGGTTGATTTTTGATTTTTCACTTTTACGAACGTGTATCTACTATCTTTCTTTAGCTAAGGGGAGTTTTCTTCAAGTTTTTCTTAGAATTAAATGATATTAAATGTAGGTACCTATGCATTGCACATTCTGATTAAATAACCGTCATAATTCAAACAAAAGAAAAGAAAAAACGCATTATCACTGTTAGAATGCTACTGATATGTGTCACATATTTCCGGATAGTCAATGCATGTTTATTCCTATACACTCATGCGTATAAAATTATCGCTAGGTTTGCTCGGTTATCAATTTTTTTCCAAAAATAAATTATTTATCACTATTAAAATTCTAGCAGACATTATGTGTTACACGACGTTAAAGGGCTTCTATAACATACATATATATATTTTTGCTATCATCAATATATCATCATATATCATCAATATCATGGGTACGGAACCCAACGTATTGATTAACATGTATGTGTTATTTACACCTTTTTTTTAAATTAAGCGCGCACTAAAGGGGTGCTTACTACGCTTAAAATGTTTAAACACAGTGCGAGCGTTAGGAAAATAGGAAAGGATTTAAGAGGAGTTGCCGGTGCACATTGGTTTTGAACCTTTGAATATCAAAATGGCAGGGAAAAATAGTGCCGGGTAAAGCATTCCACATTCTTGTAGTGCGACTAAAGAAAGAATCTCTATACTTAACAGTACGTCCGAAGTTGGGCTCAAGGGTAAACTGATGTGCATTCATAGAAATACGAGTATTACGGTTGAAATGTTTAAGGGGAGGAATGCAACTGGCTATTTCGCTAGAGCACTGGTTATGAAAATAACGGTAACATAACGAAAGACATGAAACATTGCGTCGGTGTTCGAGAGGTGCAAATGCTTCCGTTATATTTCTATCACCTATCATTTTCATAGCTCTTCTTTGAATTCTATCCAATAGACTCAAGTGAGTTATTGGAGCACCTGCCCAAACATGAGAATTGTACTCGAGTTTTGGACGAATAAATGCTTTATAGATAACAGCCAGATCAGAAGGGGTGAAAAATTTCTTGCATCGCCGAAGAAAACCTAAACATTTAGCAGCATTTTTGGCAACATCAAATATGTGATCGTTCCATAGAAGGTGGTCTGTGATACACATACCGAGGACTGAAAGCTTTTCGGTTTCCTCAATGCACGAACCACTCATGGATAGTGGCATGAGGGGTGGGTTTCGTTTTGACGACACTAGACAGCATTGAGTTTTTGCAGCATTAAATTCTACGCGATTTTTGATTCCCCATTGGACAATGCTGTCAAGATCAGAATTTAATGAGCTTATCATACGCTGCCGTTCAAGTTCCACATCCGAAGGACATGGATGAGAATCTGTAAACGAATATGAGAAGCTGAGGGTACTGTCGTCAGCGAAACAGTTTAATGGATTAGAAGTTTCAGTCAAAAGATCATTTATAAAAAAAATTGATCAGCGTTTCCATGACCTTGGAAAGAAGGGACGTAAGTGCAATTAGACGATAGTTTGAGGGTGAAGAAGATACGCCTTTTTAGGGACAGGCTGGACAAATGCTGTTTTTAATCCACTCGGAAAGAGACCAGTAGAGTAGGACAGATGGAAAAGCTTACGCAGTGGTTTTGCTAGCGTTGAAGAACACCTTTTCAGAACAATGGGAGGGATACTATCCGGGCCAGCGGATTTGTGAATGCCGAGATCTTTAGAACTCTAGCAACTGCACGAGTGCGAAAGAAGATTTGCCCCATAAAATCGTTTACGCTCTCAATTACAGGTGGAGTTCTATCAATTACTGGCAGCGTCGAATTAACAGCAAACTGTGCTGCGAGAAAATTGGCTTTATCTTGCGAGCTGACAGCAGGTGTGTCGTTGAAGACGAGCGTTGGAAGCTTTTTGCAAATGACCAAAAATTTTTACTACTATTGGGACATTGTAGTATTTTTTGCCTTTATTTTTGGTCATGCAAAAATTTGGTTCTTCTAATATGACCGTTACAGGTCTTTCTGGCTTGTTGAAACTTTTTCCGGTTTTCCTCAGTAGGGTTGGCTTTGTAACTACGGAAACTTACTTCTCTAACCCCAATAACCTCTTTACAGCTCGAATCAAACCACGAGTTTTCTTTGGGTTTGATAGATTTAACCCTATTCGGGATAAAATTTCTCATTCCACAAGAATTAAATTTGTGATCATATCTGCACTGGCATCTACGTCACTATCGAGGAAGCATAGTGACCAGTTAGAGTTCCTGAAGAAAGCATTGAGACCGTCCCAGTTGGCTTTCTCGTACTGCCAAACGGTTCTCTTGGGAGTTTTTTTCTTTAACTGAGTTTTGGTGGCACGAGAAATTCGCAGATATGACACAATGGTCTGATGTGCCTAGAGGCGATAATACACTAATAGTGTATTTATCAGGGTCAGAGGTAAGGAACAAGTCCAGAGTGTTGGCGGATTGACCTGGAACGTCAGTGATTCGAGTTGGCTCGTTAACAAGCTGAGTCAGGTGGTTTAACTCAGCAAAGACCTCAACAAACCTACCTTTCTGCAGCACAACTAACACGATCACTATCACACTGAGCCATCGCCCCACTTAGCCACCACCCATTTACCGATCCAACAACTAGGCCATCTATCTACAATAGCCACCACCCACTGACCCATCCACCAACTAGGCTACCTGCCTATACGATCCCTTTTGCACTGAAACACCGCCCACTTAGCCACCACCCACTTAGCCACCACCCACTTAGCGATCCAGAAAACTAGGTCACCTACCAACAACACCACCACCTAGGTCAGAAACCTGCATGATCCGCATCACACTGAACCACCGCCCGATTATCCACCACACACTTGCCACCGCACACTTAGCCACCACCGACTTAGCCACCACCCACTTAGCGATCCAAAAAACTAGGCCACCTACCTACAACACCACCACCTAGGTCAGAAACCTGCATGATCCGTATCACACTGAACCACCGCCCGATTATCCATCACACACTTGCCACCGCACACTTAGCCACCACCCACTTAGCCACCACCCCACTTAGCGATCCAAAAAACTAGGCCACCTACCTACAACACCACCACCTAGGTCAGAAACCTGCATGATCCGTATCACACTGGACCACCGTCCGATTAGCCACCACACACTTCCCACCGCACACTTAGCCACCACCCACTTACCGATCGACCTACCTTTTTCACCCTCACCTGCTGCACGTGTCCCACCTGCCTCACCTGGGCACACCTGTTCACCTGGCTCACCTGTCGCACCTCTCTCACCTGTCTCACCTGTAGTACCTGTCTCACCTGTCTCACCTGACACACCAGGAACACCTATCTCACCTGTCGCACCTGTCTTACCTGTGCACACCTGTTCTCACCTGTGCACACCTGTTAGCCACTTAGCCACTGTTCTAGAACGCCCTTAAACCATTGTATATGAAAACTATAGTAATATCATGAGAAGCGCCGACTACTGAGTCACGTAGTGTCGAAATCCACCAACTTCTCTCAACACTTTTTGTTGAGGAAACAAATTTGAAAGTTGAGATCTAACTCCCTTACTCCCTTACAATATAACAAGACTTACTCTTTCTAAAAATTAATGTCTACGCTGTCAAAATCATAGAACATGTTGCAAACACTTGCGCCACCAGCCGTACAAATCCAGCGAAAATAAAAACGACTCCGTGATAATACTATAGTTTTCATATACAATGCTTAAACCAACTACTGACCAACATTTGAAGATTCTTCTCATATAAAAAGAGACGCCCTAAATGTGGAGGCGATTGTCATAGGTACTAGTTCTAAAATTAACATAAACCAGTTAATAGTCGTAAAATCTATCACCACACCATTTTGTATATCTATTGCATTGTATAATTAAAACTACATTTTTCATTAAAAAGAAATACATTTTATGGAATTTTAAAACAAAAAAGAACAACATCAACCAACAAACAACAACAAACTTTTTAATAGTTGTGGTAGTTGCATATGCATAGGAATTTAGGAATGTTATACAGGGTGTCCCTTAATTCGTAAATAGTATTTTAGGGCATGATTCTTAGGTGTATTCTAAGAAAAAAATTGTTCTACAGTAAGGGCCTACCTCCAATTTTGATATCATTTATCGGGGATTAAAGAAAAGTCTTATTTTGGTTTACCCTGACTCATGTTAACGGAAATTGCGCTGTTAGTGATAATGATAGACACTTCGTTTAGGCTTTTATTTTTAGAAGAAGTTCCAGCCTTTGTAACAGCTTTTAAATAAATTGTATATCTTTTCTGAGTCTTAAGATATTCAGTTGTTAGCCTGTTCCATTTTTCCTGCCCATGCGAATTTTTTGACTTTGCGGTCAATTTTCTCCAAAAAATGCGTAATCAACATGATGTTTTAATAATTTTTTTGAATGTATGTAACAATACTCAAAATAAAAGTCAGTAACAAGTTTGCCGAAAAACCCATAGATTTTATGATAATTTGGAAAAACCGCGGCAGATAAAATTAAAAAAAAAATTGTTTTTTTTTAGCTTTAAGCTTGAAAAGCTAAGAATAGAAAATGATGTGTGGTTATTGGTAATTTTAATTTTATGTGTGAACTAAAACAGTTATAACAAGTGTTCGAACGAGTCCTCTTTGATTTTGTATGTATGCTAGAGCCCGTTTTCGTATTTCACTGATATTGATAGTAATGATTTAACTACTGCCTCACTTCTGAGGACTCTTTGAGCATGCGCTCTTCCAATTCCCTTTAAGTTGCTATTTTGGTTGAATAAATAATTTATTTCATTCTTCCCCGTTCAAAAATATCCAATATTGTAGGGTCAGGTGATCTTGCAGACCATTGAACTGCTCTAACTTTTTCCTATCCAACGATTACTGCTTACTCTTAATCTTGTCAATTTTTAACCTCTCGAGCAAAGTCGGCTGAAGCACCATCAAGTTAGGAATAAGATGAAGCAAGTTGAACCTATGGAATGTCTTCCAATAGTTCTGATAAATCATTTTGCAACAACAACTGCAGATAGTTTTTAGAATTGAACTTAAGTGGCTACTAAAATTAGCATGTATTCAAACCAAAGAATGTCAGAGTGCACCCGTTATAAGTGTTTTAGTAAAAAATATACTTAAAAAATTATCTAAAACCACACAAATAATTTGTATTCATAGCTTTTCGATCTTGAAGCTAAAAAAACATTTTTTTTTTTTTAATTTTACCTGCCGCTGTTTTTCCAAATTAACATACAATCAATGGGTTTTTCTTTCTTTCTTGACTTTTATTTTAAGTTTGTTACATTCATTCAAAAAAATTATTAAAACATCATGTTGATTACGCAGTTTTTGGAGAAAATTGACCCCAAAGTCAAAAAATTAGCATGGGCAGGAAAAATGGAACAGGCTTAAATCTGAAAATCTTAAGACTCAGAAAAGATATACAATTTATTTAAACGCAGTTACAAAGGCTTCTTCTAAAAATAAAGGCCTAAACGAAGTTTCTGTCGTTATTACTAACAGTGCAATTACCTATAACATGGGTCAGGATACACCAAAATAAGACTTTTCTTAAATCACCGATAAATGATATCAAAATTGGAGATACGCCCTTACTGTGGAACAATTTTTTTCTTAGAATACATCCAAGAATCATGCCCTAAAATAGTATTGACGAATTAAGGGACACCCTGTATATGAAAATTGAAAAAAAAACTCTCAAAATGAAAGGAATGTTATATAAGAAAATTGAAAAAAAATTCTCACTCAAGGTCCTCAATGCTTCAAAACATATTTTTAAACTACGATCTATTAAATACGTGCATAAAAGTGCTTTAGAAATTTTGTTACCTCTGGCGATAGGGACATGGAAATCATGATGCCTTATAGTGTTTGGAAGAGACTAAGCCAGTTGGGAAATTTATGCTAAAATCGCTCAGGGCCTTAGCTTAAAACAGTTTTGCATCTCATCTACTCGGTACTACCTGTGGTGATTTTCCAAATCATTGGGTGAGTAAAAAAAAAATGAGCAAATAATCTTTTGTATAAAATTGTATACGTGACAAAGTGAAATGCACTGTGCAGAATTGAATAAGGGATAATCTAAATGGATTTCTGTTTTTTTTTTTTTTTTTTTTTTTTTTTCTCAATTGGTATGTCATCAATTGGAAGAATTCTTTGAACAAAAATACACCTAGCTTATAGTATGTTGAAAAATGCAAGTACATTCGAAGTGATTATTTCTTACTGGGGATAATCTATTCTGATTCTTATCAAATCTACTCCATATATTTAAAACGATGTGATGTCATGCTGATCTGATAGAGACAAAAAAGTTATATAATTTGTAGGTTTCGTACTTGCTCTTATAGAGCAATTTAATAATAATAATTTTTTAATTACTTTGAGTAACTGTGATTTTCGGTGATTTTTAGTCCTGTCAAGTTCATATAAAAAAATGAATTTCACAGAACTTGGGACCGAAATGCACAGAAAATCACAAAAATTCAGAGTAAAGGAAAAGACATATAGATTTTTAATTTATACAAAAAATTGTTATTAGAGTTATAAAAAACAGAACAAAGTAAAACAGCAGGAAGCAAATAAAGAAACATTATAAAATTAAGTAAATTAAATTTCAAAAACCCGTAAAGCTGTTAAAAAAGGGATCAAGTCTTGAAAAAATCGTCAATGATGTGTAATATGTATAGGGTTACGTTGGTCATAGATGCACCAGTGGTGCAAAATGCACCACACTTATATTAACCCAACCAGCAGCTGTATTAGTGTACTTAAACCTAATTCCATTGTATCCGTTACGTGTAATAAAGCCAACAGAGTTAAGTCTGGTTGTGCTTCTCTTTGTTGGCGGACGCGTGCGCAGTTTTGTATGAATATTAAGTGAAAAAAAATACGGTGAGTTTATTTTTTTTATGTTTAAGTGAAAACTAAGTTTGTCTTAAATTAAGTTTCATAAAACTGTTATTTTGACTTTTTGTTTATAGATAGATAGATAGACAGATAAATCTTTATTTACAATTTAATAAGATAATACATTATATTTGAATAAAGTATTACAAGCATGGCCTGGAGCCGTCTGCCGGATTTTATCTGAATTTTTAGTTTTCAATGAGATAGATTCAACAAATCAATAATATCTAAAAAGTATACAGTTATTAAAAAGTTTAAAAAAAAAAAAAAAATAATATCAATTAAGTAAATGAAACAAGCTTTTAGTTTAGCTAAAACAAAAAAAAAATAAATCAATCAATTAAACAAGCTTTTACTTGGCTAAAACGATAATTATTAAGAATTAAATATTAAACGGAGGTTTAAGAACTACAATATTAGATAATAATATTCTTTTAAATTAGGATCAGAACCAGAGAAATATTACATTACCAAACGTGTTCTAATTAAGTAGTGAAATATAGAGGCTTTTAGTTTAGCTAAAAAAAAAAATTATCTATTAGACTTGAAGAAAATATTTGCTTCAAAACATATTCAAAAATGAATTTCTGTAATTTTTCGCATGAGAAACATAATGCACGAGCACCTTCCAACCACTCTCCCCGTTAAGAACTTTGAAACATTCTTCGGAAGACAAGAAACTTTTGTTAAAATGCAGTCTGCGGATTTCCTGTAAGATAGGGCAGACCCCTAGAAAATGGTATACGTCTTCATTTTGGTTCAGATTACAGAGCGAACAAATCGAGTTAATATCGGGCCTGTGTGGCCTGTGATTAAGCTCAAGAGTTTCAGTTGGTACTTTAAATATTGTACTCATATCTGAGATTGAAAGATCTTCGTTGAAATAATTACTCTTCCCTAAATTTAGATTAAGACGACTGTAAGTTGATCTAGAAGCTGATTCCCTAGCCCTTTCAATATTCATTCGGTACATTCTTTCATCAATCATAGATATACAGTCGTAAAAATTGTTTTTCCACTCTTCACTGTTGTTGGCGTTTAAATTCAGTGCTAGGTTATGTGTCAAGCCAAGTTCATGCCAGTTTTTGAAAGGAGAATAGCCGCAGCGAAGTGATACAAGCAAAATTTGCTTATGTAAATTACCATCAGGTCCATGCATCACTTTAGAGAGGAAGTCTGCATTGGCCTTCAAGTTCCTGATGTATATTTGTGGTAAACCGGACTCAACGTAGATGGCGTAGTTGGGAGTATTGAACGGCAACCGAAAAATTCGTTTGAAGAAGTATATTTGAATAGCTTCCATTTATTCAAACATTTGATATCCATATACTCCGTTCCCATAACAAAAGCAGCTGTTTATTGTAGAATTAAAAACCTGAAATTTTGATGTTGCGTCGACAAAGTTTTTTGAAAAAAATTGCGACCAAATTGTATTAATAGCCGACTTTGCAACTGCAAGTTTATCTTTAATATGAGGTTTAATACTTAAATTATGAGAAATAATAAATCCTAGATATTTATACTCACTAATAACTTCAATATTAGCTCCATCTAAACTCCAGTTCCGTGCACTATTATTATGTCGGTTTTGAGGTCTGAAAATCATTATTTTAGATTTGGTGATATTGATTTTAAGATCCCATGCATCACAAAAATGTTTCAGTTTGTTTATCTGCAACTGTAATGTCACTGGGTTATCAGAAAAGATCACTAAGTCATCAGCATACAGCAAATCTTGACAGATAAATCACCAAAACAGACACCTCCCGGTAAGTGATTTTCAATATCATTGATAAACAATGCGAACATTAACGGGCTCAAGATGCAACCTTGAGGAACACCCGTTTCTGATCTAAACGATTTACTTTTGCATTTACCACTGCATACCACTGCTAACATATTTAACAAAAACTGTTCATATACCCGAATAAATTTCGTTGATAGGCCAATCCCTGCTAGCTTATATAAAAGTGATCGCCTATTGATGGTATCAAAAGCAGCTTTAAAATCTACAAAAAAGGTATATAAGGGCTTATTTTGTCGATAAATCGCCTTGCGATACTTGTGAGTGCAAAAATTTGGTCAATTGTTGACAATCCAGCCCGAAAACGACCTATAATGTTAGACTAAAGTACAATATTTGGGCAAAAAGTTTCCTTAGTGAGCTTAGGATGGAAATGCCTCTGTAATTTTCAGAAAGACTTGGGTCACCTTTTTTAAAAATAGGAAATATGTTAGCCATACGAAAACAGCTGGGAAATGTCTCCTCCATAAACATTTTATTCAACAACCCCAAAATATGAGCAAGAAACTCAGGAGTTGCATTCTTATAAAATTCAATCGGGATACCATCTGACCCCGCAGCCTTATTATTTTTCATCCTGTTAAGCGATGTTAAAAGTTCACACATAGTAAAAGGCGAGTCAAGCTCAGGTATTGAAATGTTTTGCAAAGCAAAACTAATATAATTCTGATCTGGTAGCAGTAGACTTTCAAAAAACGTCGCAAGGCAATCTACACTTATATTTAGTGCCGATGATGACTTACTCCGACCTCCTAATATCCGTACATTGTTCCAGAAAGACTTGGAATCCCTATATTCTACAAGCTTTTTAGCCACTTTCTTAAGATACAATTGTTTTCTTAACTTGCACAAATCTTTGTATTTATTGTTTTGTTCAAGGTACAGTTTCTTGTATGCTTCACTGTTGGACTGTCTGAAAAGTTTTAAGTGTGTAAAGGATTTCATTCTACATTTTTTACACTCATACCATTTTGATTTCGACCATGGTAATGTGGGACGAAAAACTTCAACTGCTGATTACTAACTATTTGTTGCTGTGTTGCTGATTCTACATATTCTGATAACCGACCACCAACAAAGCGCATTTGTTGATTAAGATTTCGCCTGGAAACATTTGCCTTTTTTTCAACCCATATAAGTTTATCGCTTTCAACTAATTCTTCGCCTTGCGCATGAGTATTTTGGGAAAAGTACTCACAAGATACTAAAATCGGTAAATGATTTGAAAAATTGGCTGAGTGTACTTTAAAATTATGTATTAGGTCGATCCAATCACCTTTCACTATACAATAATCTATAACAGAGCATCCTTGGGGTGATATAAAGGTATAATTTCCAATTGAATCACTATTTGAAACACCATTCAAAATAAAAAACCCAAAATCTTCAAAAAACCTGTCAATAACTTCCCGTTTGTGTTCAGACAGTCATCTAATGAGTTTCTTGTGTAGGAAAATCGTGCATCATTCAAAACCGGAGAGTTATGGAAACTGCTAATACGACCGTTAAGATCACCGATAATCATTAAATTGTATATATTGTTGTTTAGTAAAAAACTATATAGTTCTTCAAATTCTGAATTCCAAGCATTGTAATTTATATAAATAGGATAGATATGATAATGTTTTGAATCACATACTATGTTAATTGGAATTTTGTTTTCATAGTTTTTAAAACATATGTTTTCAACTGAGATATTATTTTTGAAGCTGAACAATATTCCACCACTTGCTCTCCCGAGTCTGTTATTTCTCGTAGCAGGAATACATTTTCAAAATATTTTAGATATTGTAGCTCTTTTCCCTCCTCTAAAAAAGTTTCTAATAGAATAAATATATCGTAACTTATAATTAATTTGAACAAATCGGGCATTAATAATTTATTTTTAAGTCCCGTGACGTTATAACAAATAATATTAAAATCGAATTTGTTTTTTTGGCAGACGGCAACTCTATCCTATGCATTATGATGAGAACATCCGGGATTCACTCCATAGTGGTTAGCGATAATCTGGTCACTAGGTGGTTCTACTGCTACTAAAGGGACTTGCTTGCTGCTGTCAAAAAAGCACATTGCGTCTTCTCCATACGTTGTTTTGACAAATGTCACTTTGTCGTTTGTTTTCAATTTTAACCCACGTATTGAGTCGTAGTAAAAGGCGAACCTATCAATTTGCAATTTTGATCCGTTTATGTTAATTTTAATGCTCGGGTTTCTTTTTTGAAGTTTACTTTTAATTTCATTTAGTGCCTTCCTTTTATTGCGGTATATAAGAGATTGTTCTCTGTGAACAAAAATGCCTGTATCTATTCTTGAGCTTCGGTGCAGCTACCATAATTTTGTTAGCGATCTCAGTGCTTTTAAAATTCAACGCCATTGTTGTTTTATTATTTTGCCCGTTATAGAATTCTTGAGTGTTATCGAGTGCCAAATCAGCATTTTCTCTTAGATCGAGAAGGCCTAAACAAGTTTGTTTAGCAAATTCAACCTTGTTTGCCTTATTGTCTGACGGAAAATGCATCACAACAGTTTTTTCGTTTGTTTTACAAGAAAGAATTTCAATTTGTCTCTCCAGTGTTTGACAGTAATCTTCTACAAATGACAGGCGCTCTGAAAGTTGGGCGTTTTGGGACCGCAGCAGCTGTATATCAGTTAATATGGCCGCGACGTCGTCTTTTGTAGCAATATTTTTTAGATGCTCACTCAAGTATCCGTCCACAATAGATTTTAATTCATTGGATTGCAATGCCACTGCTGCCATTTCAGTTGTGCTTATGTGTACCGACTTTTTACTTGGAGTATTGACCGGAGAAATTTCCGATGACTTTCTTTTAAGTATGGGTCCCATAAAGCAATTACCGTCTGAAGAGTCTTTGTCGTCTCGAAGGTATAGAATTATAAAACGTGAATTCTCTTACCTTAGTTAACGAATTTCAGGATTCTTGATTTTTGTTATGTTAAGACGATTTATTTGATTTATTTGTATCTACTTTTGACTGGATTAATTAATACAAAATGTTATAACTTCAACTATATTGACTTTGTTGAGCTCTCTCTCTCTCCAATCCGTTGTTTATATCTTAAAAGGAATAGTTCATAGCTAAGTTGCATTTTTTATGAAATATTTTATTTTTAAAACAAAAATTCCTTGTTGGTACACAATGCACCACGAAAGCATAGTGTTAAATGCACCATGATGCATTGTGCACCTAGAAGTTTTGAATGTGTTACTGTCTTTATTAAAGATGCCACGGAAACCAGTTGTGAACCGCAAGAAAGGACTTCACTCGAAAGACCCGATGCGAGCAGATCTTTGGTAAAAGAGGAAGATATAAAATATATTTTCAAAGATCCTACTGTATCGGCTCGGGAACAACTAAACGGCAGCAATCATTATATAAATAGCTGAATCTCTATCCCCCAGTTTGCAGTGGGAGTTTAAGGTCAGCTGAATCTTAAACTGATTTTAAATTTTTGTTTTAACTTGTCCATTTTCACAGTGAAATCTAAACTTCAAAAGAGCTGGCAGCATTGTACGTTTTTGCTTCGCCAAGTGACGTATTGTAAACAGTGCGTAGCTTTCCTTGTCTATTTTGTCTTTTTCTGAAGCAAAGAACATAAGTGAAACAGCAACAATTATTTTGGGTTGTTGATAATTTGTCGACATTTTTTTTTTCGAGTAACACGAACAAGACTAAAAAAATTGAAAATAAACCAATAATTGTGCAAAAAAAATAGAAATAACTTTTCAACAGCATGTATAGATTAAGATTTGTTGATGGAAATGGTTATGAAAAATAAGTAAATAAATTCCACGTTCAACTTAGGTTTAAAAGGAACAATGCTGTAGTTTAACTACAAATTGAACTCGGTTCAGGCTATGAAAATTGGTTTTTATTCTTTAAATTAATTCCTGGTGCATTAAGTACCTTCCTGGTGCATTCTGCACATATGACTGGTGCATTTGGTACATAAAATGGTGCACAATGCACCATTTCTCATTTTTCGAAAAATTAATGATCACTTAAGAAATTTAAATGTTATCGAAAATTTAACTTTGTACTAACTTTCATCACTTAACTGTTGAAAGGATATAAAAATACCAGCGCAACAGAGTTAAATTTAAAAATGTTATGATCATTTGAAAAGAAGGTGGTGCATCTATGACAACGTTACCCTAAGTATATATCAATAGCGTTTTCAATTTTGTTCAGTTGTCAAAATCAATAGCAAATTTAATTTAATTTCAATCAATCATCACAGTATTGTTTACTTCAAAATCACGATAACACAGTAATTTTTAAATTTCTGACAACTTGCGCAGTATAATACCTTAGATATGTAGGAACCCTTGGTAACGAGTAAGATTATTATTAGAGTGGGATACTATTGTTAACATTAACACTAGCTGTTCCAGCAAACGTTGTTCTGCCAAATAAGTTATTGCTAGTGAATACTTTGGTTGTTAAATAAAAAAAACAGCATCCCTATATTGGTGCAATCAAAGCTTTTCATGGCGTATCTCGTCAGGTCGTTTGGACACCCATGCGGAAATCTCAAAGAAATCGAACGTAAGTAAAGTGAAATATTAAATTTGAAACTGAAAGTTTGAAGTTGTTATGTGTCGCAGTTTTGTTATAAGAATTTTTCGGGCCCGATTTGGGATGCAGATGTTATGTACCAGTTTCCTCCATTATTCGCCGTTTAGTTTTGATTTCACATGGATATCGACCAAATAGGTACGTGAAGGTTTGACTGTGTTTGGCGTTTGGCCGCGCTGGCCGTTGGAAAATGATCTTCCCGAGCCAAGTATGACGACGGCCCATTCTTTGATGAACATCAACCACCGTTGGCTGATAAAAGTAAAAAAATCACAAACTAACATATTTTTCATTGTTTTATCCCTTAAATTTTAAATGTTAAGTAAAAAAAAGTAATATATTTTGTATCGTAAAGCAGAAAAATAAAATAAAGAAAATCAATATTAATTTCAAAGAACAATCGAGTGTACGATATTTTTGTCCGTCTTGAGATTGTCCGTGTGAAAAACATGGTGTGCGGAGATCCAACTTTCAGTCGCAGATGGTAGGGTGGCATTGTTGCAAATCCAGTGAGTTCAAAAACTCTTTTTGATAATTTACAGTATGATCCTATGTCGCCTGGCAAAGACTGTTGTATCTTGACGTTTAAATCGTCGACATCCACACTTTTTTGCTGTCAAAATACATTAATACATACAACATTTGGGGTTATAGGTATTTTTTGAAGCCAAATTAAAAAAAAAATTAAAAAAAAAAATCTCTGGATAGGGGCACCCTAATCACCTCCCAACTAACAATTTTTCCTCTATAAGGCTCATTTTTTGAATTGCCATAAGTTATTATTTCTACAAGGCTTGTATTTAGTTTGGACATCGAAGTTGCAAATTTTCGAAGCTATATTTTTTAAAACAGTTTACTACAAACCTATTACAGGCAGAATCTATAATTTTCTGCAAGCCTGAATATTTACAATTTGGTTATAGTTTTAGTAAGGCTTCCCAGAAATTAGTTTTGAGAGGCATGTGAAATAAAAGCAAAGAAAAGCTTTCGCAAGGAAGCACTGCCAAGAACTCTTGAAGGTCCTGCTTACAAACGCCTGAAACAAGCTATTATGTGTACGAAAGTTTATTGAAAGCATAATTGTCAGTGGAATTATGTCAGTTTATTTTGTTTGTGTAAGCCCCCTGCGCAAAAGCCCGATACAAGCATTATTTTGTGTACTGGTCGGCCATGTATGTTTCAACTGCCGAGAGAGAGTTACCAGAGGTCAAATTATTTATGAAAATAAAAATAGGAGAATTGTATCATTTGGAAAATTTAAATTAAACCGATTCATTGAGTAGGTATGGTCTAATATTAAATCGTTTATATTTTGCAAAACAAAAACGGAGCAAACATTTATTTTCTGCAGTGAGATAAATATGGTAAAAGAAAACAATTTAAATTCACTTGATAAAAAATAAACGAAAAAAAATATATTTATTTTTTACATGGAACTATAATTATGTATATTCAGAATTGCACTACAAATACAAATTATTTATTTATTTTTTATTAGAAATGATTTAACAAAATCAAAAAACTTTCTTCATATTCGTGGTTTGTCTTTTTTTCTTTTTTTTTAATTTCTATAAAAAAATAATACCCCGGATCCCACCAATAAAAATGATTCCCTCAGAATTAAATTTGATCGCAGTGGTAACTCTGATTAAGCATGACATGCAATTTTGGTTCTATAACCCAGTAAACACAAGCCCGACACAAGCATAATAATTGTGTGAACTCTGTCAGACGCATGCGCGAGAAGCATTTATTTTGATGAATTTGCCTCAGCGAAGTGATGTCAGCCTAATTTTTTTCTATAAGACCTGAGGTGGTTATGCAAACTTAATGTTAATCATCCTCTCAGGCGCATGCGCGGGAAGTAATAATTCCGATTATTTGGTGCTAGCGAAGTGTTGCACACTCAACATGAAAGCATTAAAAGCTGGTACTTCGCATAGAAAGTAGTATTGATGTGAAAATAAGGTACTGCTGGCTGAATTATTCACAAACGAGGTGACCATAGTATCGTTTCTGTTTTATCGTTAAAAAATATTGTCACGTTAAGAAATTCGAATGCTTTTAAAAATTCTCTTAGTATGAAGCTTTAATTTCTCAGTAGTTTTTTTTTATTACATATAAAAAGTTTTTAATATCTATATTACATAGCTATTTTCAGTTATAAAAAATTAAATGATGGTCTTTATTGTTTATGTTTTTTATTTTGGCAAATTAGTGTTTTTAAAAAAGATAAAAATTAAAATTTCCATTAGTAAACGCTTTGTGAAGAAAATGCAAAGTACATATTTTATGGGGCATAAAAGAGTTTTTAAATTTTGTCTCAAATCAAACTATTTCGTTTAAAACTATTGATTTCAACGAAAAACGAACTTATATTTTATTTGTTGTCTCACTAAAAGTATGTTTGTGTGACCACTTCCATGTTTTTTCTTATGATTAAAGTAATCATGGAAACATATTAATAACTAAAAAAAAAATAACATTAAGTAAAAATAAACTCCCTTGCCAGCAGCAGACGAATGGTCACCTGAATTTTTCAAATTAGTTTAATTCATCGGGAAAACCCAAAGAAGTTTTTAGGAAGCTAATTTCTGTTCCAAGTGGTTCCAAGTCATTTTTCATATGCCAGGCTAGCTCGATACCTAAGGTGCCCGACTCTCAACGCAACCATCCTCGGTTCAACTCCCGCAAAATCCATCAAGTAAGTAATGTGTTTTTTCGGATATAAATAATTTTTGTGAATTAAGTTCCAGAAAAAAATCGTTACTAGCATGAAAATAAAGGCGAAAATATAGAAATAAAAATAAATAATTAATTTGTATTTTGTTTTTCATTGTGCTTCGAAAACGCTTCTCCTAGGCCTCGACAAGCCTTTTGTAAGGGTTTTTAGATGTGTCTATCGAAACACTTGAACAAAACTACAGTACTTCATTTGCAATGTTTGAGTGTAGTTTTGTTCTATAAGGCTATAGCGAAATAAATTGAGTAATTTCAATAAACCTGTAAATGATTGCTTGAAAGCCTTTCGAGGTTTTCAATGTGGGCCAAATGTGTTTATCTAAGGACTTATAGAGTCCAATTTGCTGATTAGGAAATAACTTCGATAGACCCTTACATAAGTTAAATTGTTAGTTGGGCTAGCTGTATAAAATGTACTGAACGAACTATTCTCATATGTTTGGGAATTTGGAGGATGGCAACCACAAACAGCAGCCCGTAGCGTAATAGTTAGTGCGATGGACTGTCACGCTGGAGGTCTGGGTTCACTTCCCCGCTTCGTCCACCTAAAAACTAAACATTTTTTTTATGGCTACTGCCATGTTATGAATGAGTGCTTCTCGTCTAGACGTTTGGGTTCGGCATGAAATTGTAAGTCCCTTCCATTCCTGTCGACACGCGCATACTGGAATGGTTGCGAGTTGTTTGTCTTTAGGCCCTGGTACTTAACGAGCTGTTGCGCCACCCAATTTATTTCCCAAGAAACAATTTTTGGTTTAAAAGCCATTGCTAAACCGAATTATAACCCCGGTATTTTTACCAGAAAGGTAAGAAATTGGTTCGATTTACGGTCTGAAGACGTTCCAGAAGCCTCTCCACTACCCGATATGGTCAGTAACTTTTTAACTTGGGTTTTATCGCGGTAACAAAAAACTGACTTTAAACAGTAAATTTGTAACTGCTTTGTAACCTGGATTTTACCGCGGTGAAAACTGACTTTAAACAGTAAATTTGTAAATGCTTATTTGTACTGTTAAAAACGCTTCGCAAACGTTTTTTCGAAGCGTTATTGTGACGCTTTTTAATAACTGTTCGTATACCGGCTTTCAAGAAACCTATTTTGAATGCTTTTTTGATACCGGTTTTAAACCGGTTTCTAAATAACCCATGTCTGACTCCCGTTTGAATCCGGTTTCCAAAAACCCCATATTTAACGTCCGTTTCAACCCGGTTTCTAAAAAAAACCATAATTGACTTTTCAACCCGGTTTTAAAAAAAACCTGGTAATTTGCTAAAAGAACTGGTTATTTTTAAACTTTTACATCTGAAAATAAAGATCCTTTAAAAATAAAAAAAAGGTTACAAAATTACTTTTTTTCTTATTTTATTGCAACAAAAAATCTTAATAATAAAACTGATACCTGTATCTTAAAACTATACAAAATTAAACTTTACATTAAAAAATACATAAGTACCTGCATATGAACATGCTTAAAAATTAAATTAGTTAATTGAGTTGTCGAAAATAAAGTTAAAACAAATTTGTTAAATTATGAATTATGAGATATTAGAGATTTTGCTCCGTCAAAAACTGAGCAAGCGAATACAAAGTTTTGTTTCCTTAGTATTTTGACAGCCAAACTGAGATTTTTTAAACTACAAAATATTATCAGTATAACAAATTATCAGTGCAATCAACTTACTGTCAATTTTTGGCCAGCCTGAAGAGAACCTGCTTCAAATACGTTTTGAAATATGTTGACCCTTCGGTATCGCTGTAAGAAAGGTATCTCTCCCTAACCGCCTCCACTACTGCTGCAAAAATACCTTTGTATCGGTCGAAATTCTTCTTGTTTGACGTCCCATACCACGAAAACTCTGACAGAAAACTGTCACAACACATGCTCTTAGAAATTGTGCGGATTGTTTTCGATGCGTTCATCCCCCAAAAGTGCAGAGTTTGCGAACCTTTAAAAAACAACAGAACAAAACAAATATTTTATAATATAATATATAAGTTTGTAATAATAAGTTAATAAATATGCATAAGTTTAAAAAAAATATTAACACACCAGGGATCGCCTAAACGCTGCATCGGCCAGAATTTTCTCATCGAGCTCATCGATGTTTTGTTATTTGGAAATAGGAAATTGGCGATGAACTCTTTGAGGAGTTTGTTATGGTTGGCCGATGCACTATTGAGGTCCACTATCGCAATTTCTGTGGAATGCAAGCTGTCCTTATGTTCCGGCTGAACTTTTTGGATTGAATGCTGCTCAGAAAACTGTGAATCTGGAATTTTCATTAACCTTCCGTTAGGCGCGCCCTATTTTCTCACACCGTTAGTCGCGCTGCACCTGTGAGGTGCTTTCTCAATTTGGAACTGAAAACAATTTTTTTTAAATGTCTGGGCGCACTGTAAGCCCATAAATGAAATAGTTAACAAAAAAATTTTTGTAAACAATATATTCATTGCATTTTTTAAATAAATAAATATGTAATAATAATAAGTAATAAAATAACGAATAAAAATAAAAAAAAAGACTTTTAACAATTTCACTAACAAAAACCATGAAATATCAAAACGAACTGTCATCCATATTTTCATCAACACAATGCAAAAATTAAGAAGAAAACATTGAAAATCATACATTTGAAAAAATTAATTATTTAGTCGCGTTGCACCTGTGAGGTGTTATTACACCCGTTTCGCCTCTGATGTGAGACGGACGGAGGTCGCGGACGTACTGACCTCTAAGGCAAACAAAATAAGAAAGGTAGACGAAAGTATGGGGGGCTTAACCACTGGGTATGACTTTGCCGCCAAATATAAAAAAATTATGCACCTGTGAGGTGCGCGCGACTAACGGAGGGTTAAGATGAATTTTAGAGTATTTTCTTAATACATTGAAACTGTTAATAGAAATTGTCATAGAAATGTTATTAAAAATAACAGCTTACTTACTTTTGATGGCGCTCACAGCCCAGGATGGGCTTCGGCCTCAACTAACAAGCCCCTCCAGCCAGCTCTGTCCCTAGCTAGCCGCTTCCAGTTGCGCACACCGAGTGCTTTGATGTCGTCATTCACTTGATTGCGCCACCTGTTACGGGTTCTTCCTCTGCTGCGTACCCCATCGGGGTTGGATTCGAAGACTCGTCGGGCAGGTGCGTTGCTGTCCATACGCTCCACGTGCCCCAGCCATCTAAGCCGCTGTATTTTCAGCTTTTTGACCAGGTCAACGTCGCTGTATAGCCCGTATAGCTCGTCGTTGAATCTTCTCCTCCATACTCCTTCGATACACACCGGACCGAAAATCACACGAAGAATCTTCCTCTCAAAGCACCCTAGCAGATTTTTATCCGAATCTTTCAGTGTCCATGCTTCTGACCCATAAAGCAGGACCGGGATGATTAGGGTTTTGTATAAAGTCTCCTTGGTTCTCTGAGAGAGGGCCTTACTACTTAAATGCCTTCTTAGACCGAAGAAACAGCGGTTGGCAAGAGTAATTCTTCGCTTGATCTCTGCACTGATGTCATTCTGCGATGTAATAGTGGAGCCCAGGTAGACAAAGTCCTTGACAACTTCGAAGTTATATCTGTCCATCGTGATATTTTGCCCGAGTCGACGATGTTGAGATTCCTCTCTCGATGACAGCATATACTTCGTCTTGTCCTCATTAACCGCCAATCCCATTCTAGCCGCCTCCGATTCAATGCTCGCAAATGCCCCTGCCACAGCTCGCTTCGTTCTGCCGACAATGTCTATGTCATCCGCATATGCAAGCAATTGAACGGACTTTTGATAGATTGTACCGCTGGTGTTGACATGTGCGTTGCGTACAATGGCTTCAAGAACGATGTTGAATAGGTTGCATGATAACGCGTCGCCTTGCCTCAATCCTTTCTCAACATCAAAGGA
Organism: Melangyna quadrimaculata; assembly: GCA_949320155.1. Classification (NCBI taxonomy): domain Eukaryota; kingdom Metazoa; phylum Arthropoda; class Insecta; order Diptera; family Syrphidae; genus Melangyna; species Melangyna quadrimaculata. The sequence continues at coordinate 219,931,464 of OX439483.1, read as the reverse complement.
ATCGGTGGTGTTCTTACCAATTTTGACGGAGCAGCGAGATTTCTCCATCGTCATCCTGCACAAGCGGACGAGTTTGGCAGGGATGCCGAGACTCGACATGGCTCTGTATAATTCGTCCCTTTTCACGCTATCATACGCGACTTTAAAATCGATAAAAAGGTGGTGTGTATCGATCTGGAATTCCCGGGATTTTTCTAAAATCTGTCGGAGTGTGAACATTTGATCGACGGTTGACTTGCCTGGCCTAAAACCGCACTGATAAGGGCCGATCAGATCGTTGACAAAAGGTTTTAAGCGGTCACACAGGATGGCCGACAAGATTTTATAAGCGACGTTTAGGAGACTAATTCCTCTGTAGTTGGTACATTTCAGAACATCTCCCTTTTTATGGATGGGGCACACTATACCGAGGTTCCATTCATCGGGCATACTTTCCTCCGACCAAATTTTGCAGATGAGCTGGTGTATGCTCCTAGCCAATTCATCTCCCGCTGATTTAAATAGTTCGGCTTGTAAGCCATCCGCACCTGCAGCCTTGTACGACTTAAGTTTGGATATCGCCAGCCGAACTTCGGTTAGGTCGGGTGGACGGAACTCTTGGCCATCATCGTCCAAGTTGAATGGAGCGTTCTGCCTATTAGCGGCATCTTGGCTGTCTTCGCCATTAAGCAGTCTAGAGAAGTGTTCTTTCCAGATCCTCAGCACTGACTGTGTGTCTACTACCATATTCCCACTCTCATCTCGGCAGGCTTCCGTTCTAGCCTTGAATCCTTGGGTGGATCGCTTCACCCTCTGATAAAATTTTCGAACATCTCCCCTACCGCTACAACCCTCAATAGACTCTACCGCCCGCTTCTCGTGCTCTCTCTTTTTCCTCCTGAGAAGTCGGCGTTCCTCTTTTCGTTTCAGCCCGTAGAGCTCCCGGGCCACTCTCTCAGCAGCTCTTGTTCGAGTCTGCAGCATTGCCTGGTAGGCCTCGTCCTTAGCTGCATGCGCTAGCCGGCACTCCTCATCGAACCAGGGGTTTCGTTGTATTCGCCTAGTGAAACCCAGCACATCAGAGGCGGCACTTCTAATGGCTTGTTGACAGTGTTCCCACTGGTCCTCTGCACTTGATGCTGGTAGCGGACCTCCTGAGAGATTAAGAGTTACGTGGTCTGCAAAAGTTCTGGCAGTCTCTTGCGATTTAAGCTTCTCGACATCGAATCTTTTCACAGCATCTGCTCTGCGTTGTCGCGTCATGGATATCCGCATACGTAGTCTAGCTACCACCAGGTAGTGATCCGAGTCAATGTTGGCCCCTCGGAACGTTCGGACGTCCAAGATACTGGAAGCATGTCTCGCGTCTATCGCAACGTGGTCGATTTGGTTGACGGTTACTTGATCACGCGACCGCCAAGTCCCCTTGTGTATATTGAGGTGTGGGAAGTAGGTGCTTGAGATGATGACATTTCGCCCCGCCGCAAAGTCTGCCAGCCTGTGTCCGTTGCCGGAAGTTTCGTCGTGTAGGCTGTGTCCTCCGACTATCGAACCAAAGATGCCCTCCTTTCCGAATCTTGCGTTGAAGTCACCAAGAATGATCTTCACGTCGTACTTCGGGCACATATCATACGTTGTCTCCAAGAGATCGTAGAATGCTTCTTTGGTTGAGTCTTCTCTCCTTTCATGGGGGGCGTGAACACAAATCAGCGAAATGTTCTTAAATTTGCCTTTGATGCGGATTGTGACCAGGCGCTCGCTTACACTTCGGAAGCCCAAGACTTCTTGCCTAAGTCTTCCCCTTATCACAAAACCACAACCCAAGAGCCGCTGACCCTGTTCCTTCAAGCACCCGCCGTAGTAGATGTCACACGTTTTCAGTCTCCGTATGCCCTCTCCATCCCATCGCACTTCCTGGATGGCTGTTACGTCAGCCTTTAGCCTGTCCAGGTTCTCCACTAATTGTTCGGCTGCACGTGTTCTGTATAAGGACAGGACGTTCCACGTGCAGATCCGAAATTCATTGTCCTTGTTTCGTTTGCTGGGGTCGTCAACTTTAAAATCATCCATATCCGAGGCTTGTTGTTGTTTCGGAACAACTTTTTTTTACGTGGTAGGGAAGTTACCCCGACGCACAACCCCCGACCCGGAGGACCAGACCCTTCGTATAACTCCAAGGGTAGGGAGCCGGATAAACCGCTCCTTATAGGCCTGAGCTACGAATATGTCGTAGTAGCCCATATAAGGTGTTCACTAAGTAGTTCAACCTAACTGGAACTGTAGACGCCACCGTTGATTCCATCTAGAGAATTCGTCCGCTGCCGCCTCGATGAAAGGAGAAGTGCCTTAGTGGGAACACTCCTCCCCCCCTCTCTCGTTGGCTGTCCCCAACAGCTTTCCACGGGGATTTAAACCCCGTCTCCAGTTGAGGTACTAGACACCCGATGTTCACCACGTGGAGGTGAGAGTAGGAGTTGGTAGACAGAGGTGGATTTTGAGAAAAACCTGTGGACGCTTGTGTCCTCTTGAATGCACATAACTACCCTTTTGAACATCAAAAAATAAAATAACAGCGTGATTCTTTTATATTCCGAGTTTTTAATATTCATTTTTTTCAATCGTTTTGTCTTAAGGAAAAGTGGTAATTAAGTAACGAGATATATAGAGTAAGTTCACAAATAACTTCTTTTTGTACAAGCGGAGTATAATTTTTTTACTTCTTCATAGAATGAATTGGTAATCAAATACCCTGTTTGGTAGGACGTTTTTTTCCTTTTCAATTAAAAATAACATACTGCGACAGCAAGTCATTTTTTTGTACAAAAAGAAGTTGTTTGTTTACTTACTCTTTTTATACTTATAATTACCCAATTTTCCTCTTAAACAAAAACAATTGAAACAATGAACATAAAAAACTCAGAATAAGTATAAAAGAAAGAAAATGACTCGCTATCGTACTCTGTTATTTTTAATATAATACCTAAAACTATAGCTTCAAACAATGGAAAGGGTTTTGATTTTTTTTTTAAATCAAATTACTGACGCGCACTCGATTGACGATTGAAAATAGAAGAGAGAGAAAACGCCCCAACAAACAGGGTAATTTAATTACCAATTCATTCTATGAAGAAGTAAACAAATTACTCCGCTTGTACAAAAAGTAGTTATTTGTTTACTTGCTCTTTATACTTAATTGCCCACTTTTCCTTAAGACAAAACGATTGAAAAAAAAAATGAATATTAAAAACTCGGAGTATAAAAGAAACACACGCTGTTATTTTTAATAACTTTATTAGCTTCAGACAATGAAAGAGTGTTAATTTTTTATCATTGAAAATGTTTATAGGCTCGTTTTGCACAAATTTTGGTGTTACCAAAATGAATACAGTACAAATGAATACAAATGAAAATGAACTTAAGCGTAGTAGGGGCATTTTGCGAACAATTTGGTTGGTGTTACCACATAAGCTACCTACAAAATTAAAATGAACATATCTTTGTAGCCGATGAACATCGCAGCGTATCGAATTGTTGGTTAGGCGTTGTTTCGTGCTTGTGCAATTTGCTTGTGCTACCAAAGAAGTAAGAAGAGAATGAAAGAATGAAAAATAAACGATGACATAAATAATGAGCTACAATTACATGTTTGTAGGTCTTTTATTGGAAGGTGCACAGCACAACTACAGCAAAGTATCGAATTTTCGGTTGATATGTGTTTTGTACAGTCAGGTCCATTTCACACGAGATTATACCGCACGTTTTTTAGCTGTATACATCCGGACAAATCCGCAGTGGCCCATAGATTTCCATAGAACTGTTCACACGATGATTTTTCTGCAAAAAAACGTTTTCACCTGCACACGTCGATCGAAAACCCAACGTCCTTGTCAACAAAACCGTACGTTTTGCGACGTATTCACCTCTCGTGGCCCATAGATTTATATCATGTCATTCACACGGTAGAAAACCACACGTTTTTACCAAATATGAAAATCAACCGAATAAAGGGTTTATTGAATTTTATCTTTTGATGGGGTTGGGTTAGAAGTCTGAAATTTATATGTGTGATTGATACTATTGATTCAAATATTTGGTAAAAAAATCGGAAGCGTGCTGTATCGTGGAGGGGGAAAATGCATGTATTACAAAGTTTTCACATATTGAATAATAACTATTGATTGCGAACATCGATTGATTTAGTCAATTTTTTCATTTGAATTTGAAACTATAGAAGAAATAAAACTTTTGAAAATATCTTTGGGTTCAACCAAATTAATTATACTGCCAACATACGTTAACTGCAATCATTGGGAAAGAGATTTCAGTGTTATATATAAAATAATTGAGAGCAGTCAATACGACAATATAATGATCATAGGAGACCTTAATGCTAGAATAGGAAATGAAGAAGGGAGAGAAAATCAATTCGCAGGGAAAACAAGAAATTCTGAAGACGGAACTAAAAATGCAAAAGGTGTTAGATTGTTGGAGTTATGTGATTCGTTTGGGTTTCGTATTTTAAATGGTACAAGTAGATCGGATTCAAGTGGAAAGTATACGTTCATAGGTCAACAAGGCTGCTCAGTCATAGACTACTGTTTAGTACGAGGTGAATGGATATCTTTGATAAGTGATTTTGAAGTTTTGACCGAACAGTATTCAGACCACATGCCCATTACGGTGCAGTTCATCACGGTTCCGATTGAAAGTGAAGACACAAGACCCATACAACTTCCCCCAAAATGAATGTGGAAAGAAGTCAATGCAACTCAGTATAGACTCAATCTTGAACTCTATTTAAACCCAGATCTACAATACAATTTAACCGATATCGAAAACCTTATTAAAATGTCCTGCCCACCGATCAGACAGGGTGATACAAAAAAGATAGCGTATAAGGAAAAATGGTTCGATGCTGAGTGCGAAAAGGCGAGGCAAAGATCTTTTGGATGGCTCAAGGTTTTTCGGAAATTCGGTGACCAATCTTTCAAAACGCTTTACATTCACACAAACAAAGCATTCAAAGAGATGTGCAAGAATAAAAAGAAGAGATATATGGAAAACGAAGCTCTTAAACTTACTTGTTGTAAAGACACTAAACAGTTCTGGATTGCAATAAATAAATTTAACGGTAAGACACCGCAAATTGGCATACATTTAGACGCTAAAACATTGATGAACCATTTTGGATCTCTTTTGAACCCATCAGCTACGCTTGTACCGTTTCAATACGCTACACCTTTCTCTACAAATGAAATATTAGATGCACCAATTACACTGGAAGAAGTGAGCAATGTCTTGAAAAAACTCAAAGTCGGAAAGGTGCCGGGAGCTGATAGGATTTCAATAGAATTCCTTAAGTATGCGACGACCAGATTCATTCAGAAAATGTCGGATATTTTTAACGAAATATTGGAAACAGGCCTTATACCACATGAATTCAAACGAGCTATTATATTTCCCATTCATAAAAAAGGAGATTCATCGGATCGGAATAACTATAGAGGAATATCCTTTCTGAATTCAGCGTATAAGGTTTTTACCAAACTATTAAATTATCGAATGACAGATTGGATTGAAAGCAATAAACTGATCAAAGAATGTCAAGCAGGATTTCGAAATGGATATTCAACGGTAGACAATATCTTTGTACTTCAAAACATCGCTGGAACATTTTTAGAACAAAAAAAGAAATTATACGCATTTTTCGTGGATTTCAAAGCTGCCTTTGACAATATCGACCGAAGAGCTTTATTTTACAAGATGTACAACGCAGGAATGAGTCATAAGTTTGGTAGGGTTCTCGAAAATCTTTATGAGGATAACCAATCAGCTGTGATGAGTGGAGTCGAGATTTCAGAATGGTTTGAGACAACGGCGGGAGTAAGACAAGGCTGCACGTTAAGCCCGTATCTTTTTGCAATGTACATCAATGATCTCACAGAATTTCTACCAGGAGGCATAAATATAGCCGGTTTTCTGTTAAAAGCCTTATTATTCGCAGATGATGTTGTGCTATTCGCATATTCGCCAGATACTTTGCAACTTATGATTAACCGCTTGGATTCATACTGCCAATTATGGAATCTTACGGTGAATCTGTCAAAATCAAAAATAATGATCTTTAAAAGGGGTTCTGGAAGACTTTGTAGCAACGAAAAATGGAAGCTGAATGGACAACCCATTGAAATTGTAACCTCCTACAGGTATCTCGGATTGACGATAACAAGTAATCTTAGTATGGAACCTCACCTAAAAGAGAAACTAGTAAAAGCTTAAAGTGCCATATCTGCTACCTGGAAGAGATGTTTTTCAAACCACCTAGTTGACCATAGTGTTAAGTACAAAGTTTTTTCAAGCGGTATCTGAGTCGGTAATGATGTACGCAGCACAAGCGTGGGGGTATTGTCAGTATGAAACTGTGGAAAAACTGCTGAGATACTTTATTAAAAAATGCTTCAATCTGCCCAGCACTACGCCAAACTATATGATAAATATTGAAACAGGATTGTCACCACTTTTCATAAAAACTCTCAAACTGCACCTGAGCTATATTATTAATGTCTTAGAACTTCCGGAGGATAGGCTACCTAAAAAAATTGCAATGAAGACAATAGAACGGAGAAGCTTATGGTATAAGAAATTAGAGGAGCTAGCAACGTACTGCGGATTGGAGTTCAATTTTATGCATGAAAATGGAAGATACAGCAAATAGGTACTCTACAATCTTATATCAAAAGTAGATGAACAATGCAGAGCTAATTGTTTAAATTCAGCTTCGTCATCAGTACATAGAGCTATATATAGTGTACTAAACCATAATTTGTGCGAAAGGAATTATTTTCACAATGAAAACACTTTTAAAATGATTTCGTCGATTTTCAAAATGAGAGGACAGATTTTACGGCTTAATTATATCCTGCAACGTCCTGATTTACCAATTTATTGCAGTCTCTGCCACCTATCGGTGAGTGAAGATGTTAAGCATTTCATTGGTAGATGTCCTATTCTAAAAGAATTCCGAAGAAATTTCCTTGAAAGAGACACAATGTCAGAAGAAGAAGTTTTTGAACATCTTAATTGTGAAAACGACATAAAACAACTTTTTTATTTCTATACAGCAGCAATAAAGTATCGAAATCAAATTGTAAATGAAGATTTTTAACATAATGTATGTAACAAACAAAAAAAAAAAAAAAAAAATTTATATTTTAATATTTAAAATTCTCCTATATTTATTCTTGAAAAATGGAAACTTACTTGTTATTAATTGTTTAAATTAATGTCAATCAGGCAGACGGCAAAGCCATGCTTATCGATTTTTGTAAACTGATTTTGTAATATAAACAAGAAAAATAACAATAAATCTTATCTATCTATCTATCTATCTATCTAGGTCAGTGTTGTAACATCTTTTGTAAAGGAATAAGTGATCTAACGATTTTATACAAATATGGCGGCCGACTCTTTTTATTTCTTTGGTGCAACAAAAACCCATTTTGTGGGACAAATCACAAGATTTGTATAAAAATCGCGTCAGTGACATTGTTTTGTGGAAAAAAAGAATACATATGTATTTCGTTTCACCCCAGATGTTTTATTTCCCAAAAAAACTTTATAGCTACTAGGCTTTAAACATTGTTTTTAACAAACCTACTAGCCTTCTTCTTTTAAACAGGCTTGTTATAGATTTTTCTTTACGATGCAAGGCAAAATTTAAAGAAAATATTCCAAAACAAGTTTGTTTTTATTTTTATCTTCAAATATAACACAAGAACTTATAGTCGAAACAATAATACCAGCCTTTACATTAAAACGAAAAAAGTGGGTATAATAACGACAATAAATTAAACAACATTAATACACTACAATTAATGTATTTAAAATGAATTACTTCGATTGTAAACGAAAGTTTTATTAAATATAAAGGGCAGAAAATAACACAGAACATTTCATTTCAAATTATTTCTGTCTATAATTTTTGAATATTATTTTGAACAGATTAGAAGTTTCGCTACGCCCCAGATGACCAATAATACGAAAATGAGGCGTTTCCACTTCAATATGCAGTACATTCTTATTTATGCGGCAGCTATTCGATTTTTAATCGAATCAAAAAGTGCCATGTGAACACCCCGCTGTTTGTTCGGTAAAAAACGAATACGATAAAAAAAACGTGCGGTGTAATCTCGTGTGAACTAGGCCTCACAGTGCGTGTTTACAGAGGTTGCGGGGTAGAAAAGGAACGGAGGATAAAAAGATACCTACATGCATAATTTACCACAGTAGAGTTTACAAAAGTTTTGAACCTATTTATTATATGTATATAATAATAAATTTATAAAAACTTTTTCACAAAAAAAAAGTAACTTTTCTACAAAAAAAAATAATTATTTTATAAAAAAATAATTATTTTATAAAAAAAATAACCTTTTTACAAAAACAAATTAACTTTTTTACAAAAAAAAAATAACGTTTTTACAAAAAAAAATTACTTTTTTACAAAAAAAAAAATAGCTTTTCTACAAAAAAAAATTAAGTTGTTTACAAAAAAATTAGGTAATAACTTTTTTCAAGCTAAATTTCTTGTAAAAATAAATATCTTTGGTTACTTGCTTAAACAAAAGTGATGAGAAATTATTCAATTATGTTTTATATTTTTATTATAAATTATACATACAAAATATGCATATATTAACGCTCTTTTATGACTCACTGACTGGGTAACGCTGCTATGATGGTAAAATCAGAAAAAAACACTGTTAAGGGTTGCCAATTTTCTGAAATTAACTTTTTTATGAAAGTGAACGGTGAGTTTGTCAACTAAATTTTATACATATTTGCGCTCAGCCTTGGCTAACATAATTATGTTCGACGGGCGCCTTTGGGGTCCTGCAACCAAGTAGTCTCCGATATTAAGATTTTAAAATACTTCATTAAGCCAGACATAAAAGATTAATTGAAAACAAAAACAATCTACAATTGCACGAAAATTTTGAAAAAAAAAAAAATGAAAATCAATTTGAGTTTATGTTTTTGTACCTCCCTAATTGACTTACATAATTATTCAAAACTTTATACGGAAAATTGACGTGGTACAAAAGTTCTAATTTAAGATTCTTGGTAGCATATTCTCTACAAATAGAAGTGGATTAAATAGTTGTAGATATGTATAAAAGAAAATTTAAAATTAAGTAGATACTTTTTGAATTATGATTAAAAAAGATGAGCATTTTGTGACAACGCAACGGACAGGTACGCAACGGCGTTTACAGGGGGGGGTCACGGGGTCATGTCCCCCCCCGAGAACTCAAGATTATTTTGTTGATCTGAAATAATTATTTAGTAACCACATAGAAACAAAATTGAAAGTTGGTTACTTAGAAAGCTAGTAGGATTTTTGATTGTTAATTTAGAATTCAATAGAGAATTTGAATGTTGGTAACTTCAATTCAATAAGAAATTTAACACAACAACAAACTTCTCATATGATAATACATTCAAATCTTAAAATATATGCATAGGCTAGTTTCCGTTTTGAGATGACAGCCAAAACCTGTTAAACCAAACAGAAATCAAAGTGCGGAGTTGTTACCAAATTTTCACTCAGTAAAGTAAAAACTAATAGGATTTTCAAAAAAAGAACATTTTTTTTTCTGAAAATAAAATCTTTAAACACATTATAGAACACATACAGAAATTGTTTTGTTTGATTTCTGTATGACAAATTATTTTTAAAAGCAAAAAAGTGATAATTTTCGGTTTATAGTTATTATAACCAAAAAATATTAATGTTAACGTTAAAGACATTAATATATAAAACTATGATGAAAACCTATTATGAAAGGATTTTGTTTGTACTTATTCAATATTTACGATCGAACAATATTGTTACAGATTCGGATGTGGATTACTTTTACAAAGTAACCTATGAATCCCATAATGCAAAAGCCAATAGCTATGGTAAAGGAGATTTTTTGGAACTCCTTGCGGTGAACCGTTTGACCAGTCGGATGGAATTATTGACGAAAAGCGACTAGGCTCGTAGAATTTAACAATTTTGCCCATTATTTTTATCAGAAAGGCTTTCTGGTAAGAAAGATTAGGTATATTTGATGTACATATTTATTTTGGAAGGTGCCTTTCACTTTTCCATCGGTGGCAGTCTTAGTGACATACATTTTTTCCAAATCAGAGGCATATCGAAATCACTCGTGAACTTTGTTCACACTTTTCTTGAAACGCAACTAAAAAGAATCTTTGTATTCAATTATAATACGAATATGTAATGTATTTTCATCCGCGGGAGATAAATTGGCTAGGAGCATACACCAGCTCATCTGCAAAATTTGGTCGGAGGAAAGTTTGCCCGATGAATGGAACCTCGGTATAGTGTGCCCCATCCATAAAAAGGGAGATGTTCTGAAATGTACCAACTACAGAGGAATTAGTCTCCTAAACGTCGCTTATAAAATCTTGTCGGCCATCCTGTGTGACCGCTTAAAACCTTTTGTCAACGATCTGATCGGCCCCTATCAGTGCGGTTTTAGGCCAGGCAAGTCAACCGTCGATCAAATGTTCACACTCCGACAAATTTTAGAAAAATCCCGGGAATTATAGATCGATACACACCACCTTTTTATCGATTTTAAAGTCGCGTATGATAGCGTGAAAAGGGACGAATTATACATAGCCATGTCGAGTCTCGGCATCCCTGCCAAACTCGTCCGCCTGTGCAGGGTGACGATGGAGAAATCTCGCTGCTCCGTCAAAATTGGTAAGAAGACCACCGATTCCTTTGATGTTGAGAAAAGATTGACGCAAGGCGACGCGTTATCATGCAACCTATTCAACATCGTTCTTGAAGCCATTGTACGCAACGCACATGTCAACACCAGCGGTATAATCTATCAAAAGTCCGTTCAAATGCTTGCATATGCGAATGACATAGACATTGTCGGCAGAATGAAGCGAGCTGTGGCAGGGGCATTTGCAAGCATTGAATCGGAGGCGGCTAGAATGGGATTGGCGGTTAATGAGGACAAGGCGAAGTAAGTCGACTCGGGCAAAATATCACGATGGACAGATATAACTTCGAAGTTGTCAAGGACTTTGTCTACCTGGGCTCCACTATTACATCGCAGAATGACATCAGTGCAGAGATCAAGCGAAACATTACTCTTGCCAACCGCTGTTTCTTCGGTCTAAAAAGGCATTTAAGTAGTAACGCCCTCTCTCAGAAAACCAAGGAGACTTTATACAAAACCCTAATCATTCCGGTCCTGCTTTATGGGTCAGAAGCATTGACACTGAAAGATTCGGATAAAAATCTGCTAGGGTGCTTTGAGAGGAAGATTCTTCGTGTGATTTTCGGTCCGGTGTGTATCGAAGGAGTATGGAGGAGAAGATTCAACGACGAGCTATACGGGCTATACAGCGACGTTTACCTGGTCAAAAAGCTGAAAATACAGCGGCTGAGATGGCTGGGGCACGTGAAGCGTATGGACAGCAACGCACCTGCCCGACGAGTCTTCGCAGAGGAAGAACCCGTAACAGGTGATGCAATCAAGTGAATGACGATATCAAAGCACTCGGTGTGCGCAACTGGAAGCGGCTAGCTAGGGACAGAGCTGGCTGGAGGAGCTTGTTAGTTGAGGTCGAAGCCCATACTGGGCTGTGAGCGCCATCAAAAGTAAAGTAAGTAAGTAATGTATTTTAGTTTTTCCACTATTGTAAAAAGAGCAATTTACACAAGTGGTCATTTTTGAAAATCAGAGCTATTGTTTTCATTTTCAGTAGTGAATATTTATATCTATTTACTAAAATTAAGAAACAGAAAACAGTACACAGTACCTTTGATATTTTACTAATTTTTCCTGCAACTTCAATTCGCTGAAATAAATACTTTGATAGGATTAAAATAAATTCTGAATAAAATTCAAAACAAATGATCAAGCGAAATTTTTTTCCTCAGTATTTTCACAGCTAGCTTAACTGATTGTCTTTGGTCAGGCAACTGGAGATTGCTGTATGCTGTTGCTGAGGCCCTCCGAAATAAAAAATGTAACAGTCAGGAATAAAAACGAATAGCGTGTTCACTGGTCCAGCTAATGAAGGTTCTTTCGACTCAGTTGTTTATTTTAATTTTCCAAAAAAGTGTTTTCGTCTTAAATTTGTTAATTTTTTTGTATAGGTAGGTAGCTCATTTCATTTTGAATAGGCTTTGGCAGTTCGAAATATATATTTTCAAGGAAATGGCCTAAATTGGCGTAGTGAAAATGTAGTTTTCGATGACTTTGGCGCATAAATCAGGCTGAATTTGACCGATGGCATCGATTATGTTGTCTTTGAGGGTCGAGGTGGTTTGCAACTTATTCGCATAGGCTGCGACTTAAAAAAGCCCCACAAGAAAAAATCCAAAGGGGTCAAATAACACGATCTTGGTGGCCAATTCACGTTGCCTCGGCGCGAGATAACCACACCATGAAACCGCTCGTGCAGAATATCGATTGTGTATTAGGCTGTGTGGCACGAAGCGTCATCCTGTTGAAACCATATATCTTCAGTGTCCTTATCATCCAATTTAGGCCACAAAAAGTTGGTGATCATCGACCTTTAGCGATCGCCGTTGACGGTGATGGCCTGGCCAGCATCATTTTCGAAGAAATACGTACCGATGACGCCTCCAGGCATCCTGCCCAAAATCCACACAAAACAGTAACTTTATTTGGATGCATTGGCACCTCGTTAATCTCGCGTGGATAAGTGTCGTCCCAAGTCCGGCAATTTTGTTTACTCACGTACCATCCAAAGATGGGCCTCATCGCTAAAGATGATTTTTCGACCAAAATTGGGATAAACTTCTAACTGCTCTAAAACATCATTTGCACGTGTTGCTCGACGCATGATGATTTGTCTGTAGTGAATGATTAAAAGACGATATTTTGACCGAAAGTAAAAGAAACAATATGGCCACCACGAGCTGCCAAAATCAACCCGTCCCTATTGGAAAACCCTTTAGTATAGTTAATTATGATTTTTTCGCTTTTATTTTATATAGCTACGCACAGTAAAATATGAAAAAAAATATAAGGCACTTGACTTTTAACAAATATTAGTTTGTGTTATTTTTTTTTTGCATGACCCCCCCAAGACATGGCTGTATACGCCCCTGCCCTTGAAAACCTGGTTTATAAATTCGGTTCCCTGATCAGATGATATTGTATGTGGTACTCCGTACCTTAGAATACAACCTTCTACTAGAGCTTTAGCTACCGTGCCTGACTCTTTATTTGGGAGTGGTATAGCTTCAATAAACTTGGTCAGCTCACCTTGAATGGTGGTATGTATTTAAATCCATCTTCAGAGTCTTCTAAAGGTCCTACTTAGTCTATGAATATTATGTCAAAACCTGATTCGGCTTTTGATATGATTGTCATTGGTTGTTTTTTCGGTTGGTTATATTTGTTTCGTTGACATACTAGGCAGTGCTTAACGAATGTCCTCACATTGTTTTGCATTCCAGTCCAAAAGTATTTTTTCTCTATATTTTGAATCATGCGGCTTGTACCTGCATGTTCAATGGTTGGAAGTTTGTGAAAGTCGTATAGTATTAATGTCTTCTTACAAGGATCGGTAATTTCAATAACATTACCTATGAGGTATACCTACCTTTATATTACTTTCTTTAAACATTTCTCCTAATATATTTTTTAATTCATTAATTTTATAGTCTCGACGGCCGTCTGAGAGTTTCTTTATTTCATTTTTAGTAATATATATTGGGGCATATTCATAGTCGCAGATATACCCAGGTTTAACTAAACTACAGTTTAAGACAATTTTGGCTCAATGAATACAGACCGATTTTAGGTACAAATTGTTGGTTTTATATTTTTATAAAATAATTTAATTGGTATACTATACAAATAGCTTCAAATATTTTGAAATTATAAACTTAAAAAAATAGAATCAACGTCCGAAAATTCAACAAAACCTATGTTTAACCTAGACCCAGGTCTAAAATGACTATGAATACGCCCCATTTTCTTAATTGATTTGGTTCCGCAGAGTTTTTGCACATCCCTCCACAATATTTTGCCAAATAATGTCGATTGGGTTGTAGTGCTGTCCTTGGACTTCTTTAGGAGTAAACAATTCCCTGTTGGAATATACGCCAAAACTTTGTTTTGTCCTATAATTATGTCGTCCTTGAAATTAACTAAATCTTCCGTAAAATTGTCAACGATTTTTAATTCAATAACTATTAGTCCACTTTCGGGTGGTTTCAGAAGTTCTGTTATAATTTGTTCATTGGTTTGTATCTTATTATCTTTAGGTGTATTTTCATCTTTATTATCTACTTCCGACTGGGCTCTTGTTACTACACAGATATATTTATATATTATTATTCTACTAAGCGCGTCAGCGGGACAGTTAGTTTTACCTGGTGAATATTCTACGTACAAATTTTATTCTTCTAGTAATAGCCTGAATTTATTTAGTCTTCTACTAGGTTCTTTTAGTGAGAACAAGTACACTAGAGGTCTGTGGTTTGTCAAAATTTTGAACTTTCTTCCGAACAAGTATGGTATGGTTTTACTGCCCACACTATAGCAAGTAATTCATTCCCAATGGTACTATAGTTTTTCTCTGACTTATTTAGAGTTTTGCTTGCGTAAGCAATTGGCCTGTCATCGGAATTAGTTAGAACAGCTCCTAAAGCGAAACCTGAGGCGTCTGTACGTAGAATGAATTCTTCACTAAAATTTGGAAATTGGAGAACTGTAGGACTTATAAGGATTTCTTTAAGCAAATTGAATGATTTTTCGCAATCTTTATTAAAACTGAATGCAACGTCTTTTTTCAATAACCGATTTAATGGGATGCAAATGGTGGCAAAATTTTTAATGAATTTTCGATAATAATTTGCGAATGCTACGAATCTTCTTACTTCATCCGCGTTAGTAGGAGTTGGATAATTTTTCATTGCAGCCGATTTGTTGGGGTCAGGTAAAATTCCTCTGTCCGATATAAGGTGTCTTTTCGCAAGAAAGAGCATTTTCCCGGGTGTAATTTGAGATTTACTTCTCTGAGACGTTCAAAGACTTGGATCAAGTTTTTGTTGTGGTCCATTGAATTTTTAACAAAAATTATAAGATCGATAGACAAAACATCGTGAATATGTTAGTCCTGACATGGCTTTAGACATAATTCTTGAGATCTTTAAACCCATTGGTAGACGTTTTAACTGGTAGTGGACCATCCTCTGTTTGGAATGCCGTTATTGGTCTACTTTTGGCGTCTAACTCCATTTGGTAGTATCCTTGACTTAAATCTATACATGAGAAGTAAGTTGCTCCTCCGACCATATCATAGACGTCCGTTATGTTTTGTAGTGGAAATTTATCATCTTCGATTCGATCGTTAACGTGACGATAGTCGATCACCATTCGGAATTTTTGTAGACCGGTAACTGGGTCTTTCTTTTCCGGTACTATAAGTATTGGAGAATTCCATGGGGAGATGGACGGTTCTATTATGTCACCTGATAACATTTTTTTTATCTCCTCCTTTATATCTTCCTTTTGAGTATGTGGCAATCGATACGGTTTGGTATATTTCGGTGAAGATTCGTTTTTAAGTTAAATGTCTGCCTTTCCAATATGGCTATACATAAGTTTGTCACCATCTACGTGAAAAATATCTTGGAATTTTGTACATATTGCTTTAATCTCGGTTTTTTCTTCGCTATTTAATGTCTCAAAATGTATTTCGTTTAAAATTTCCTGAACTCGCTTGTTTATTGACTTATCTATATGGTTAGTAATGGGAATATGTGATACGAACTGGCTTGCTGAAAGGATAATAAAAGAAAATAATTTTATTTTTTATTTCAGTTAGCCTAGCACCAGCGGCAGTCAGTAGGTACTAACTATGCCAGATATGAAATAACCGTGAGCTTTAACCAGTTACAATAACTTCTGAAACTCTACTTTGTTTTTAAAGTAGGAAGGTACCTAGTAGGTCCCTATATAAATTACATTTTTGTTATTTGTTTTATTAATATACCTAATACTTATCTAGAGGACTACCTACCTACATGTCTATAAGAAAAAATAATACTTAAAAAAATATAATTTTAGGTAACTAGATAGATAATTACCTAGTTAACATTTTATTTTGGTAGGCAGGTAGGTAGGTACCTACCTAGATAGTTGTGTAGTATTTTAGAATAGAACGTAAGTACATGTAGCTACTAGTATCCAGATCGATACTACAGAAACCTACCTACTTTTGTAGTAAATCTGGTTCACACCACTTATTTTTTATTTTATAAAATTTATAGGTAGGTAGGTAGCTACCTAACAGTTATTTACCTAGATAGGAACATAGATTGTAGAAAGCTTCCTATGTATCTGATATACATTTACCTAGCTATCTATAGGAAAAACAAACTGGGTGGTCCATTAAAAAAGAACGCGTGTAACTCAGTAGGTACCTACTCGTGGCAGAAGTCAAACTTCTTTGGCGATCTACCTAAAAATCTCGATATGTATAGGGATATTAAGCTTATACCTACCTATGCGTAGGACTCAGCTTATGTGTTCTATATCTAAATGATCGAGTGTTTGGCATTTTAAACTTGAAAATTAAATAATTATGGTGAAAATTTAGAGTACAAAAGGTGAAAATATCAGTTTATGAGAGTAGGTCTTGCGACTATTTATTTTTAAAATTTAATAAGATCGTCTAGTGTTCAGTCTTTCATTTAAGTAATTAAATATCTACCTATACCTTTATTGTGACAAGTAGGTACTCAACTACTTGAATTTTTTTTTAAGTACATCCAAGTAGGTACAATTCCTTGGTAGGTACCTACTTATACCTACCTATTTGAAAAAATATTCCCACTCAATCAAAATAAAATGAAATAAATAGAGTCAAGATTTTATTTTTGTACATACGTTTTATTTAATTTATTGGTAAAGTTGTAAGAAAAATGTGAGATGTTATAGGTAGACAGTATAGACCTATAGTTACCTACTTACTTAATTTTAAACTTTTTTGGGCAAACGATTAAAATATATGTACCGTACCATATCAAGAATAGGTATGCGCATAATATAGGTACCTACATAATTATGTAGGTACCTGGTACCTATTTACGTTTTAAAGCGTAAATCAACTCTGAAGTATATTATCTCCTGGTCAAGTTTTTTATGTGCTAAAAACACAAAATATGCACGCAAAATGAGAAAATATGCGCTTAAAAAGTAAAAATATGCTCTGAAAATTTGTAAGATAATAACAAAATATTAAAAATCAGTCTTTTATTTGTCAGAAAAAAATAATAGATAAACATAAAATAAATTTAAAAAATTCTATTCAAATCTCATTTAAATAAGATACTAGTTGTCCAGATTCTTTGAATATGTCTTGTTCACACATACATAAATTTTTTTTTTTTTTGAAATTTTCAGAAAGAAATACCTACTTCTCTATTTGGTCGCAAAAATTTTGTTTTACATTGAAAAATGTATGTATTTCGACATCAAAAGATGTAACAGGAGCATTCTTGAATGAAAGAATTTTACTTATTGAATAGTTTCCCAAGTTCTCTTCTTCGTTACTATTCAGCGTTAATATGTTTCAGATTTTTCTTTTTTTGAGTATACCTAGGTATCCCTCGTTTTTATATAAAACATTTTCAATTTTCTTCAAAACTTCGACTGAATTAATTTTTACAAATGCATCTTCCTTCATAGCAATTTGCGTTTGAGTGTGTTCCATGTTATACTTTCATTAAGAAATCCATAGTTGGAACTTATAATTTTTTTTTTTTAATTAAATGCTTTAATTGCGTTTAGTGCTCCCAGGCAGGCATTTCTATAGAAGTAGGAAACGATAATTTTGCAAAAGTAAATATTTAAATTTTTCAAATATTTCGAAAATATTCAATAAAAATATGCATTTGTTTTAAAAATATATACAATAAACCAAAAAATGCATTTTTAAGCATTTATAGTAAAATATGCAAAAATATTCTCTAACGATTGAATGCCATTTTTAGCGAAATTTACTGATTCGAAAAACTAGTTCAATTGTTTTCTTCCTTGTTTATCCAAAAAAATATGTTTTAACATTGAAAAACTTGCCCTGATTATATCCAACAACTTAAAAAATTAACTTAATGTTAATAGGTAGGTTTGTATGTTAAATTGTTTAATCACTTGTAGGTATTCACTTTTATGCAGTTTTATAAAAACTTTCATGGCAACACGTTTGCTATAGTTTCTTTTTGCAAGTAAATGCTTAAGAATATACATTAATATTGTACATGTTTTGTAAATATATACGTAGGTAGATATATGTTCATAGATAAACATACAATCATATGTAATTAGAAACATGAATTAACAAGAATGTTTACCTACTCACTATTAACAATTAAAAAATACGAAGGTAGGTAGGTATCAACCTACCTAACCTACATGCATGAAGAAAAAGAAATTAATTGGTAAAAAAATGATGTGCCTATGTAGCTTCTGCGTTTGTTGATATCAAAAATTTATCATTTCCAAAATAGGCAACTGCCAAATATGATTGAAGGATGGCTATGATTATGATGAATTATACGAAATCTCTTAAAAATCCTTATTTTTTGAGAGTATATTTTTTGCTTGTGAAAAATGAGAGTTTTGGGGATTTCGGGTGACATTTGGAACATTCTGTTACCGATTTGTCAAGCCATAGACTGTCAAATTAAATTGAAAGATTGCTACGGAGATGTTGCATTGAAAAACTTAAAGATTATCTGAATTTTTTTGAGATTAAATTTTTTGGACAGGAAAAGGCGATTTTAACGCATTTGGGTGATATCTTATAACGAAATATTCCCCGTACGGCGTATTTCAGGTGCCTCATCACGTAAAACAAAAACGATCGAACGATATCGTTTTGGAGATACCTATCTTTATTTTCTCTACCGAAGTGATAGAGAGAGCAATACAGAAAACGATATCGTCCTATCGTTTTCGTTTTACGTGATGAGGCTCCAGTTTCTTACCTTTCAACGTATGAACTGTCAAATTCCATTAAAGGAATTAAAGGAAAAATTATTTTTAAAAAAATCGAAATTTTTGAATTAGATGAAAATCAATCCATGTTACTTTGACGCGACAGAAAAGTCTGTCAATGCATCCGTCAACGCATTCGCAGTATTATGCTTTGACCATTGCAAGACTTGATGCAGAATTCGACGTCATTTTTTGTTAAGTAAGAAAAAATCGAAGTATGATGCCAAAGCAAATTCAATAAAAATTTGTATTTAGAATCCTAGATAGGCTATCCTAGTAAAAGCTGAACGTGACCGCAGATACCTGAAAGCAACTTGCTTACAAGTTGCCTGCCGTCTACTTCACAGCATATTCACGTATACGAACTTGACAGTCAATCTATGTAGCAAATTGTAATATGTAACATACTACCTACCTCACTGAAGCCGAGTGGCGACAAACGACCAAGCACATGCATTTTGCTTGCTTTTTTGTTGTATTTTGTACTGTTTTTATTAGACCTAAGAGCAAAGCGTGGGAGTTTTAAAAATACCTACGTGTTATACCTACATAAGATCGCAGTTATTTTTTGATGTGATAAAAAAAACATAGATAAGGATTCATAAAGAAAAAAGTTATTAGCTGTTTTGCAAAAGCTTACTTTCACCAGTTAACGGTGCACTAAAACAATAATAATTGTATCAAAAAATCAGAAATATAAATAATTATAGATACGTACGTTTTGTAATTTTCAGTAATTTAAGCCAACTCCTTGAGTTTATAAAGACAAAAATGTGGTAAAAATGACTTTTTAAAAACGTTGAATTTCCAAAAATTCCTACACTCAAAATCTCTGCAAAATCAAAAACTTGTATATGTCAACTTAAATTTGGTTTTGTTTATTTTTCAACCATATACCTATAATTCAAATTTTTAGTGGACTCTCCTTATTTCAATTTTTTGAAATAAGCTATTTTGAGATTATATGCTTAAAATAATTTATATATCTTCATACCAATAGGAGATAAAGATAAAAAAACTTAAACTAGGTACCTAGTAAGTTATGAAACTATTCCGAACACGTAAAAACCGGACACAATAAACAAATATTTAAACCACCTTAATGTTTTTACACTATAGTTTTTTGTCGTTTTTTTGGTATAAAAATTTTTTTAATTAATCGATTAAACGAAATAAACAAAAACAAAACTAACGAACGATCAAAAACACGTACATCATCAGCATCACGACTGATCAAATTGGTGTCATCTTATTGGTTTTATAATCAGATGAGAGAAAAGAGGCTCGAAGATATGTTGCCGTTATCAGCATTGATAGAATTGCTATCTTTCTGTATAAAATAGCTCTCATAGGCATCCAATTTTCTCTCATCTGTTATGTGTTTTTTGAGACTCACACTGCTTGCATTTATGTTGAAGTGGTTGAACTTTAAGACGTGGTCTGCAATGGCAGAACTTTGATTTTTATTTTGTTTAATGTACGCACAGTGTTCTTTAAATCTCTTTTCTATAGTTCTTTTGGTTTGACCATAATAAACTCCTTCACAGTCACCACATTTGATTGCATATATGCCTGATTTTTTCATGTTGTCAATTTTGTCTTTTGTTGACCCGAGTAAGTTTTTGAGTTTTGTTTTGCTTGAAAAAACCAAGTGAATATTATGTTCTCTGAAATTTTTTGATATTTTGTTGGTTATTTCAGGCACATAACACACTGCGGCTCGTTTAACTTCACTTCTTTCTATGTTTTGCGTGAAAAGCGTCGACATGTTTGATTTTTTAATTTTCTTAGAATGTTTTTTGATAAGTTTATCCACTAAACTTAAACTGTAGCCGTTTTCATCTGCAACTTTTTTAATGTATTCATATTCAGTTTTGTAGTTTAAAGCCGATAAAGGGAGCTTACACATTCTATATATCATTGAATGAAACGCGGCGTGTTTATGTTGAGTCGAACAATGTGAATCACTTGTAATGAACCAGAGTGTACTTGTTGGTTTATGGTAAACCGAAATCTCTATTTTATTTTGCAACGTTTTTCTTACTTCGAGATCTAGAAAACAGATTTTTCTGTTTGTCTCGGTTTCAATTGTAAATTTTATTGATTCAAATTGGCTGTTTAACACCCTCAACGTACTATCTATGCTGTCTTTTTTCACAATAGAAAACACATCATCCACATATCGGCCCCAAAACCGCGGACGTTGTGTCTCTTTTCCCAAGTATTCCGGTAGAAATCGCATTATTTGAATTTGAAAAATATTTGAATACAGTAGATGTGAGTAGCGAGAAAAAAGCGTGTTTTTTGAATGTTGCTAAACTTTGCATGAAATAAAACTTTTTCCAATTCAGAAATAAGTTTTATAAGGTAGAAAAGGGAACAAATATGGGAAACCCGTTGAGTCCTCTAGTGTCGGAATTGTTTATGTCAGCATTTGAAATTCGGTTGAAGAATGAGAATTTACTACCGCGGTTTTGGTGCCGATATGTGGATGATGTGTTTTCTATTGTGAAAAAAGACAGCATAGATAGTACGTTGAGGGTGTTAAACAGCCAATTTGAATCAATAAAATTTACAATTGAAACCGAGACAAACAGAAAAATCTGTTTTCTAGATCTCGAAGTAAGAAAAACGTTGCAAAATAAAATACAGATTTCGGTTTACCATAAACCAACAAGTACACTCTGGTTCATTACAAGTGATTCACATTGTTCGACTCAACATAAACACGCCGCGTTTCATTCAATGATATATAGAATGTGTAAGCTCCCTTTATCGGCTTTAAACTACAAAACTGAATATGAATACATTAAAAAAGTTGCAGATGAAAACGGCTACAGTTTAAGTTTAGTGGATAAACTTATCAAAAAACATTCTAAGAAAATTAAAAAATAAAAACATGTCGACGCTTTTCACGCAAAACATAGAAAGAAGTGAAGTTAAACGAGCCGCAGTGTGTTATGTGCCTGAAATAACCAACAAAATATCAAAAAATTTCAGAGAACATAATATTCAATTGGTTTTTTCAAGCAAAACAAAACTCAAAAACTTACTCGGGTCAACAAAAGACAAAATTGACAACATGAAAAAATCAGGCATATATGCAATCAAATGTGGTGACTGTGAAGGAGTTTATTATGGTCAAACCAAAAGAACTATAGAAAAGAGATTTAAAGAACACTGTGCGTACATTAAACAAAATAAAAATCAAAGTTCTGCCATTGCAGACCACGTCTTAAAGTTCAACCACTTCAACATAAATGCAAGCAGTGTGAGTCTCAAAAAACACATAACAGATGAGAGAAAATTGGATGCCTATGAGAGCTATTTTATACAGAAAGATAGCAATTCTATCAATGCTGATAACGGCAACATATCTTCGAGCCTCTTTTCTCTCATCTGATTATAAAACCAATAAGCCCTTCAAGCAAAATCACGGACCCAAATTTCTCGGTTCACTTGGGACTCCAAAAAAAATGAGTGTCTCACACACAATAACAAATTTTCTGTGTACGCATGTAAAAAGAACGAGAATCGAGAGTATTTTTTTCAAGCATCGAGAAATAGAGAGAGTATAGGCGAAGTATACAATCATTTTGCCTTAATTTCCACCACTTTTTTTTTTAGTTCAGTTTTGTATGTAGCGTGGCGAAGACGGTTGCTTTTTTATCTCTTTCTTCTTGTTAACACTTTTAACCATTTCCAATCAGAAATGCAAGTTTCTATTTATTAAATGTAAATTTATATTTGTGGAATGATGTCATGTGCGAAATAGTATTTAGAAAATCTTTTATGAATGATAAATAAAAAAAAACTCTTGAAATGAAAAAATTCAGTTTGTTTTATTTTTGTAGTCAATGGAGAAACTGGACTAGATGGGAAGTTTTTTTAATGCTTTTGGGTTGGGTATGCCTCAATTCATTCATTTTTTTTGGAACCGTTTTAGATTCCATTTGGTTTCGGTTCTCCGAGTATGGTGAATTCAAAAACTCTCTCTCTCACAATACATTCACATAATGGCTCCGTGGTGATTCTAATTTCCATACTAATTTGAGCCACAAAACGCAGTTTTTCGATCCGTATTTGGATCCGAATGCGAAGTCGTCCATACGTTGTTTGATACGTTTGCGGACCGAAAACGAGCTCGCTTGCTTGAAGGGAGATGACACCAATTTGATCAGTCGTGATGCTGATGATGGACTGCATATAGTCCGAAATGCATTCAAGGTACGTGTTTTTGATCGTTCGTTAGTTTTGTTTTTGTTTATTTCGTTTAATCGATTAATTAAAAAAAAATTTATACTAAAAAACGACAAAAACCTATAGTGTAAAAACATTAAGGTGGTTTAAATACTTGTTTATTGTACCTAGTAAGATTCTTAGAATTTCATTATCAAAAAATTAGAATTTTATTATTAAAAAATTGAAAACTCTAGTATTCTACCTAATTAACGAAATTAGCAAATATACATAAAAGGGCATTTTCCCTTTTATCTGCTTCAAAAATTTTGATTATCAAAAAATCCAAACTTATTGAACTATAAAGTATATTAGCCTACCAATAAAAATTGTTACTATTAGGTACCTACGTTACCTTATTTTATAGGTAGGTATAGGTACCTTCCTAAGTTTTTCTATGCTAGGTAGGTATCTGAAATTTTATTTAACAAAATTAAATTACCTACGTCTTTTTATTGTTAGTGAAACGATGATAAGGTAGTATACCTACCTTATGGTAGGTAAACTACATTATAGGTACCTACCGACCTAACTTTAAAAACAAAAAAATATTTTAAAAATAATTTAAATGGACACTACCTTCAATAATAAGAGGGAGAGGAAGTATCTGCCTATACTTATTTACCTAGGTAGGTAGATACCTAGATATTCCTATAAAAAATTGTTCACGAATATAATTTAAATAACTATAGGTCGGTATTTAATTAATTTTCCAACAGCTAAAAAATCTCTAGGGTAGTCAGATCAGAATCAGAAAATATTTTCATATGTAACTACATACCTAACCTAAAATACCTAGTCCCGCGAAAAAAAGAGAAAGGTAATCTACTCTTCTTTTTTCTACACATGCAATATCGTAAAAAAGACTAAGCAAAACGACCCTGATGAAGCAAAAGGCACAAAAATTACCCCTCCAAGCATTGTTATATGTGTTGGTATTGAACACGTGCCATATACTTATACCAACAATCTAAGTGTATTTCAATGAAATCCGTTTTTACGGTTTTAGCTGTGTAGATAAGAGAATGGAATCTGGCCATCTCTCTTGTACACATTGAATATCGTAAAAATTCCTTTTTGCTCAAATACAATTCCGACATGCACTAATAGATTAAGGTACCTACAGTACATGACGCTCATAAGAAACTCATAAATTGCACAATATTTGATTCTTATAAGCGAGTATAATAGAAGTTTCTTATACCTACGGGTAAAAGAAACAAGTTTCTTGTAGTACCTACGAGTACATACAAAAAAAAATAATAATAATTTATGTAGACCGTTAAAATAAAATATCTTTTGAAAATAAATTAATAAATAAATTCAGTTTATTAAACAAAAAAAAAAAAAAACGAAAACAAAAATTCAATGTGCATTATTTCAAGGTATGTAATAGGTAGCTACCTACCTACTTTTTGTTCTTCAATGTTCACAGTACATCACATTGGCTCAATTTTCAAATACCTACACAAATTAAAGGGGAAATTAATGTTATTAGACGAGGGAAGTGAAGAGTAAGGAACGAAAGAAGCAAAATGTTGATTGTTTCAAACCGAATAAAAAATTTGAATTAGGTACTAACGCATACAAAGTTATTTGTTTCAAGGCATAGGTATACATATGTAGGGACCTATAATAAACACATCTGTTATCATGGAAAACTGAAAGCCCTAAAGGAAATTATTTGTTTTTTCTTTTTTTTTTTGATTCTCAAACCGAAAATTTTGATTTTTCCGACGAAAATTGGTTTGAATTTAGTAGGGTAAATTCACTGGTATCCGGACAGTGCTAGTGTCCGGACACTTGGTCATTTATTTGAGAAAAATAGGCATATTATGCAATAAAGGTATGAAATAAGTATCAAAATACAATCTTTTATATATTTAACAAATGTATGCAAAGTTTTATGCACATTAACGCAGCACTGTAAGAGTTATGCTTCTTTTCAGTTTTGCAGGTATAAGAGAAACATTAAAATGTCCTTTTGAGTCTAAAAAAAATAGTGGAAGCGTTTAAAAGATTTAAGTATTTTATGCAGTTTTAATTAATTTATTCCAATAGAAAGTAACTAATTTGCTTTAAAATATAATAGATTTTATTATTTAAACCATTAAAGGTAATAAAACTTAAGTTTTTGTCAAAATATTTGGTGTCCGGGTACTGAAACAAATTTTGTTCTTCATTTTCAGTTTCCGGACAGAGTGTCTGGATACTGAAAATAAGAGAAAAATATTAAATGTATGTTTTATTGACCTTAAATGAAAGGTACGTATATTCTACATGATTTAATAAAAGAGAATTGTATTTTTCTCACGAATTTTCAGTATTCGGAGGTTTTCTGAGTGAGAAATCGGCTGTCCGGATACTAAAAAATAAAGTCCAGTATCCGGACAAGTGTATTTTGTATGAAATTTAAGGATTCTGTACATTGTAACTTTAATCACATTTCGAGGAATTGATCCTTTAGGTCGTTACGAAATTTAAGGCCCTTGAGGATATTAGAAGATACAAATTAAGCACAATGAAAACAGGTGCTAAATATGACCCTTTAGTCGGCCAACTTGCTATGATTGTTTAAAAGAAAAAAACATTAATTGGAAAAAACCTAACGAAAATTGTATTTCATAACAAGGAATGAAGTGGCGGATTTAGAGAAGGCTATAAGCGCTTAAGCTGCCCACCCCCACAGCTTATTCCTAAAGTGTTTAATGATAGAATGCAAAACATTACAATGTGTAGAGTTCAAACCAGAGCTCCTGGATTCAAATTTGTATCGTGTATTTGTTTAAAAATATGGTGGTTTTGAAAATTCCAGCGATTCAATAAGTTCAGTTTATACGTGCAGTAGTGGGTGTAGTTTAAACTTAAAGTATTTTTAAACATAAGACGAAAAAGAAAGAATAATTATAATTCCTACTTTCTATAATCAGATCCGACAAGAATTAGACTAAAAAACGGGTTTTAAAAAAATAAAATTTAAGTGCAAAAATAACTGATTCAACAAAACCTAAGCTAGGCTCCGAAAATTGATGGAGCTTAACTCTAAAACTGTCAAGCATCAAAATGAAGGGTAGATATAGCACGTGTACATATGATATATGTTCCAACGTATTTACCTAATCGAATTGTTCGTGTATTAACACGTGTAGAGTCTTAGTTGTACATGATGTGTTTTTAGTAATACAGGTGTATTTAGTATTACGTTATCGCCTTAAGCAGCAAAGAATTATATAAACAAAACTAGCCTTATTTGCCACCAAGGTTCTAATATCCGATGGGAGGTTCGAATAGGAACAAAATACACACTGGTTTTTTAATTACGCGTGTACTGTGATTATACATGTATTCTGATTACACGTGTATTTTGATTACAGGTGTATATTTAAAAGATGTACATGTAAATAATTTTGTATAACTCGTGACACGAAAACAAGAGTAATTAAACACACGTTTGAACCGAGATATTCATTACAACGGTACCTTCATTATATACGCACCTATGAACATACGTAATGTATCAATGAGCCGAAAGGTTAAATAAAATTAAGTTAAAACTATATTTTATAAAAATTTACTATTTTTCATTAATTCATTTCAATAATACACTAAAATTTCATACAAAACAATTGCGTCCGGATACTAAAACAAAAGCTTCCGGAAACTAAATTTTGCTGTCCGGATACTAGTGAAAATCGAATTTTTTTGAATGTTTATCATTTTAATTTGTACAATGTTATATTTGCAAATTATGTGGACACTTTTTTATTAAGAAATATCTACACTCTTTGAAACAATATAACTATCCACGGTAGCATTTATAGTAAGGAAATGAGACGAAGTCAAAGTTAAGAAACACGTTAAGTGTCCGGATACTAGTGCGTTTACCCTAGGTATAGGTACTGCAGGGGAAATTAAATAATTTTTTTTTCACATCAGATCGCGGTAAATCCTTGGGAAAGGGGGAGCATTAAATTTAACTGTATGAGTACAAAATTAATCAATAAAATTCGGATGCAAAAAAGTTGAATTTTCCGGGAAAACTCGATTTAAGTTAGCAGAGCAGGTAATGTATGGGAGATCAAATAATTTTTTTTTCACATCAGATCGCGGAAAATCCTTGGGAAAGGGGGAGCATTAAATTTAAGTGTACGAGTACAACATTAATCAAAAAAATTCGGATGCAAAAAAGTTGAACTTTCCCGGAAACTCGATTTTAATTTAGCAGAGCAGGTAATGTATGGGAAATCAAATAATTTTTTTTTTTCACATCAGATCGCGGAAAATCCTTGGGAAAGGCAGAGCATTAAATTGAACTGTACGAGTACAAAATTAATCAAAAAAATTCGGATTCAAAAAAGTCGAATTTTCCGGGAAAACTCGATTTTAAGTTAGCAGAGCAGCTTATGTATGGGAAATCAAATAATTTTTTTTTTTCACATCAGATCGCGGAAAATTCTTGGGAAAGGGGGAGCATTAAATTTAACTGTAGGAGTACAAAATTAATCAAAAAAATTCGGACTCAAAACATTTGAATTTTCCGGGAAAACTCGATTTTAAGTTAGCAGAGCAGGTAAAGTATGGGAAATCAAATAATTTTTTTTTAACATCAGATAGCGGAAAATCCTTGGGAAAGGGGGAGCATTAAATTAAACTGTACGAGTACAAAATTAATCAAAAAAATTCGGAATGAAAAAAAGTTGAATTTCCGGGAAAACTCGATTTTAAGTTAGCAGAGCAGGTAATGTATGGGAAATCAAATAATTTTTTTTTAACATCAGATCGCGGAAAATCCTTGGGAAAGGGGGAGCATTAAATTTAACTGTAGGAGTACAAAATTAATCAAAAAAATTCGGACTCAAAACATTTGAATTTTCCGGGAAAACTCGATTTTAAGTTAGCAGAGCAGGTAAAGTATGGGAAATCAAATAATTTTTTTTTAACATCAGATAGCGGAAAATCCTTGGGAAAGGGGGAGCATTAAATTAAACTGTACGAGTACAAAATTAATCAACAAAAGTCGGATGCCAAAAATTTGAATTTCCGGGAAAACTCGATTTTAAGTTAGCAGAGCAGGTAAAGTATGGGAAATCAAATAATTTTTTTTTCACATCAGATCGCGGAAAGTCCTTGGGAAAGGGGGAGCATTAAATTTAACTGTACGAGTACAAAATTAATCAAAATAAATTCGGATTCAAAACAGTTGAATTTTCCGGGAAAACACGAGTTCAAAATTAATCAAAAAAATTCGGATGCAAAATAGGTTGAATTTTCCGGGAAAACTCGATTTTAAGTTAGCAGAGCAGGTAATGTATGGGAAATCAAATAATTTTTTTTAACATCAGATCGCGGAAAATCCTTGGGAAAGGGGGAGCATTAAATTTAACTGTAGGAGTACAAAATTAATCAAAAAAATTCGGATGCAAAAAGTTGAATTTTCCGGGAAAACTCGATTTTAAGTTAGCAGAGCAGGTAATGTATGGGAAATCAAATAATTTTTTTTTTAACATCAGATCGCGGAAAATCCTTGGGAAAGGGAGAGCATTAAATTTAACTGTACGAGTGCAAAATTAATCAAAAAAATTCGGATTCAAAAAAGTTGAATTTTCCGGGAAAACTCGATTTTAAGTTAGCAGAGCAGGTAATGTATGGGAAATCAAATAATTTTTTTTTTGCACATCAGATCGCGGAAAATCCTTGGGAAAGGGGGAGCATTAAATTAAACTGTACGAGTACAAAATTAATCAAAAAAATTCGGATGCAAAACAGTTGAATTTTCCAGGAAAATTCGATTTTAAGTTGGCAGAGCAGGTAATGTTTGGGAAATTAAATAATTTTTTTTTTTCATAACAGATCGCGGAATATCCTTGGGAAATTTAAATTTAACTGTACGAGTACAAAATTAATCAACAAAATTCGGATTCAAAAAAATTGAATTTTCCGGGAAAACTCGATTTTAAGTTAACAGAGCAGGTAATGTATGGGAAATCAAATAATTTTTTTTTTTCACATCAGATCGCGGAAAATCGTTGGGAAAGGGGGAGCATTAAATTAAACTGTACGAGTACAAAATTAATCAAAAAAATTCGGATGCAAAACAGTTGAATTTTCCAGGAAAATTCGATTTTAAGTTGGCAGAGCAGGTATGGTTTGGGAAAGTAAATAATTTTTTTTTTCATAACAGATCGCGGAATATCCTTGGGAAAGGGGGAACATTAAATTTAACTGTACGAGTACAAAATTAATCAAAAAAAATCGAATGCAAAACAGATGAATTTTCCAGGAAAATTCGATTTTAAGTTGGCAGAGCAGGTAATGTATGGGAAATCTGTTGAACAGATTACCGAACAGCAAAAGAAAAAGAAATAACCAACCACTAGTAGTGCTTTACAATGACTAAAGAGCTTTATTAAATACGTAATGAGATTAAGATAATGCATAACAGTTTTATGAATGTAAGTTGAGCAAGGATGAGTGAAGAATAAAAAAATTGAAAATACTTTGAATGACTCAACACTCCCACTTTATAAGTATTTCAATAATGTGTAAACAATTCAAAAATATACAATTTTAAAATAAATTTACGTTAATTCACTTTCTTCAAATTAAAAAAAAAAAACAAATTAATAACAAAATAATACAATTTGAATAAATTACGTTAATTCATTTTCTTTAAAATTTATAATGTTCATTAAATATCTCAGTCGAAAAAATCTATCCTTTTGCAAAGGTTTCGTAAAGATATCGCTTATTTGATTCCTGGTATGAACATATTCCAAATCAAACATACCATCAGCATATTTTTCTCGAATGAAGTGGAAACGTACATCTATATGTTTCGTCCTCTTATGAAATTCAGGATTTCTGATTAGAAGAATAGCTCCTTGATTGTCAACATACAAAACTGCTCGAAACTGCTGGTTTGGTAATAATTCCCCCAAAAGTTGTTTAATCCAGACCAGCTCCTTTACAGCTTCGGATGCAGCAACGTATTCCGATTCAGTTGTCGAGAGGGAGACACATTTCTGTTGCTGAGATGCCCATGTTATGCAACTTGTACCCAATAGAAACATGAATCCACTAGTGGAGCGCCGAGTATTAACATCTCCAGCATAGTCCGCATCACTGTAACAACTCAAAGTAAAATTTAGTTTTGATTCAAAAAATAAACCGTAATTTAGGGTACCCTTGACATATCTTAGGATTCGCTTCACCATGTTCACATGAATGGTAGAAGGTTTCTCCAGATAACGGCTTACGCAGCCAACAGCGAAAGCCAAATCTGGACGTGTCGCAACCATCAAATACATAAGGCTGCCAACAGCTTGCCGATACGGGAACTCGACCTCTTCCTTACTATTTTCAGTCATATCTGCCGCGTTGATCGAAGGATCCGCCGGAGTTGACACCACAGCGGCATTCACCATATTGAACTTGTCTATGATTCTCGCCGCAAACATCGATTGACTGAGATGAATAGAACCGTCTTTAAATCTTCTTATTTCCAGACCCAAAAAATGCTTGGCCGGAAAAACTTTGATTTCAAAATTACTTTTTAAATATTCGCAAAGGTTCTCTATATCCTTCTTGTCAGTCGCTGCCATGAGTCCATCATCGATGTAAATCGCAAGAATGATCTTCTTCTCGTTTTCGTGGCTTGCAAAAACACAAGAATCAGCATCAATTGGCCTTAAACCAAAATCTCGCAACAATTTTGTAAACGTCTGGTTCCAGCAGCGGGACGATTGCTTAAGACCATATAAGCTCTTATATAGTTTACATACTCTCCCAGTCTTGTCGTTATACCCCTTAGGTTGCTGCACATAGATTTCCTCGTCAATCTTGCCATTTAAAAACGCGGTTTTTACGTCAAACTGCATGATATGTAAGTTTTCTGCTGCTGTAATACTCAATAAAACTCTCACTGAAGAAAATTTGGCAACAGGACTAAAAGTCTCCGAGTAATCCACCCCATATTGTTGACTGAAGCCACGAGCAACAAGCCTTGCTTTGAAACGAACGTCTTCATTAGCTGTTGCACACTTTTTCTGGAAAACCCACTTCGTATCCACCAACTTCCTTTTTTTAGGTAGGGAAACCAGCTCCCAAGTAGAATTTTTCTTTAGAGAAGAAATCTCCTCATCCATTGCTGCCCTCCACTCACTTGCATCAGGACAGTTAACAGCATCTTCATAACTTGATGGAGTGTCAGCTTCAACAAGCAAAGCTAAGCTTTCTGTCACAGTAAAATGCATATTACCTGCTTCACGGGTCTTACTTCTTAGCCTGCCTCTTATACCAATTGATATCCTCTTAGGGTTCACTGCGACTGGAGATTTTTCCGACTCAACCTCAAAAGACGTATCCACAGCATCTGAGTAGTCATCGCCCTCCTCCCAACTCTCACTTGTTTCCTTAGACCCAGAGGGAACCTCACCTGAATCATCGTCAATCAGAACCGAGTGCCCATTTTTATTTGCAAATTCATCATCGCCGCAGCCGTCGACGCCACCGTCACCACCATCGCCTCTATCACCAAAGCCGCCAACGCCACCGTCACATGAGCCATCAACCGCACACTCGCGTTCTGTGGGAACCACGCTTGAAGCATCATTACTCGAAGAAGGTTGCACGTTGTTTTTAGTCGAATCGCCAAAGAAGTCTGCATCTTCATCTGCCTCAGAGATTTTCAAAGAAGCCACAGTATTCTTATCCGGATTTATATTATTAAAAACAACATTCCGTGATATTTCGAATTTGTTATTTTCTGAGATAAAAACCCGAAATCCTTTCACACCCTCCTGATAACCAACAAAAAACCCTTTTTTAGATTTTGCGTCAAGTTTACGCCTCTTTTGATCAGGTACATGGACAAAAACCTGTGTACCAAAAACTTGAAAATACTTAATGTCAGGTTTAGCACCAAACCACAGTTCGAATGGAGTTTTGCCTTTTACAGAACTTGTACCTGTTCTATTTAAAATATGAACCGCAGTACTCACCGCTTCAGCCCAGAATTTATAACCTAAGTTCTTGGAGTGAATCATGGGCCTGGCAGCTTCCATAATTGTCCTCATCTCCCGCTCAGCGGAACCATTTTGTTCAGGTGTATAGGGAACAGTTGCCTGACGTTTAATACACTTTTCATGAAGTAAGTTTTGAACATCTTGATTCATAAACTCCAACCCATTATCACTTCTTAACACTTTAACACGTTTACCTGTATCAGCTTCAGCTTCTTGTAAATAAATTTTCAGAAATTTTGACACTTCAGATTTTTCTTTCATGAAGTAGACTTTTCTATAATGAGAAAAGTTATCCTTAAAAAGAAGGAAATATCGTGAGCCTCCAATAGACTGCTGCGCTGCATCGGGCCACAAACATCTGTGCTAACCAGCTCTAAAATATATGTGGCTTTGCTTTGACTCAGTTTAAATGGTTCACGATGCTGCTTTCCATACATACAATCTTCACAAAAAAATTCAGTGTCGTCGGCGAACGGTATTTGAAAATCTGTTAGAATGTGACGAACTTGAGCAATATTCTGATGTCCAAGCTTTTCATGCCAAAACTGTAAAGTGTCTTTTTTTCTTTCAGCTACATGTGCAGTGACGTCATTAAAATCAGACGATTCTACTTTTATCAATAGCTTAAAAAGCTTTGAATCCCGTACTCCCACTGCAACTGTTGTTCCGTTTTTCAACAACTGACATTTGGAATCGTCAGAGATAAACCGTAACCCCTTGTCCAATGCCGTACTCAATGAAAATAAATTCACATCCATTTTTGGTACAAAAAGTACGTTTGCCATATGGTTCTGCTTCCAGCTATCATTGACAAAACAAAGCACATTTATACTACCTCTACCTATAGCACTTATCGCAGCCCCATTTCCTACACGAACGACTACCGATGTTTTGAACTCTGTGTAATTAACAAGCCACTCTCTCCTGTTGGTCATATGATCGCTCGCACCCGAATCTAAGAGCCACTCGTCTCGCTTTGTTATTTTTAACCGCTGCCTCCGCTTCAAAAATGAAAGCTTGCCCAAGATTAGCACTTGGATTCCCTTTAGCTGACCCCTCAAGACAGTCTCGTTTCCAGTGTCCACTTTTCTTACACAAAAAACATCTACCTGGTTTTGACTTTTGCCCCCCCTTGTCCTGCTTCTTCTCTTTTTGTCCACGAAACTTTCTTGCCACCAATGCGTTACTAGAACCTACACTAGGACCCTGAAGCGATTGGAATCGCGCTTCTTCCATTACCAACCTAGAAGTAAGGTTCTCAAGAGTTTGATTGGCCTTATCCGTAGATTCCCAGGCGCTATAGAAGTGATTGTACTTTTCAGGTAAAGTCATTAGGATTTTGGTGACAATCATCGAATCGGAGATTTTTTCTCCCACATCCGCTAGCTGTTGTACTACCGCTTGTAGTTTTGATATATGTGTCGCCACATCATCAGCAGAATCCATAGAAAACATATAGAACCTCTGTTGAAGCATATGAATACTTTCGCTAGACTTGGCTTCATATACCGTTTCGAGCTTCAACCACATGGCTCTTGCAGTTTTGCAGTTTATAATATGCAAAAGCGATTGCGACGTCATACACTGAGAAAATTAATATTTTTGTTTGCGTTTGCGAGTAACGAACTTCGTTTGCTGTAATTGTAATACATTTGCTAGAAATGTTATACAATCCCTGCAAACGTATTCCATTTGTAGCAATGGTATTACAGTCGCCACAGAAAGTTATTCCATTGCATCAAACATATAACAAATAACCCATTCGTTCGGAGCTCAATTTGCCTGGGTTGATTACGGTAAATGACAATGTTTCCCAAATTCAAACGACATGATGTTTGCAAGCAAGTGTAATTGTTTATGGCAAACGAATGAATCGATTGCGAACTAAGCTTTTGAAATGCAGTTTGCTGCAAAAAGTTTTACGTTTACTATATAAATTACAATTGTTTGCAACTAATGAATCGAACATTTGGGACGAATGGTTAATTCGTAGAAAGTAAACTTATTTGTAGCAAACGATTGAATGAATGCAGGGTATATATTTTTTAATCTGATTTTTACAAATTAACTTAATGCTTGTGGTAAACATTTCATGCTTTTGAGGCGAAAGAATTTTTGATTTTAGGTTTCTTTAAAAGAAATTTTAATTTGCTTTAAAAAATAGCAAAGTCAAAATTCGAAAATATTTGCATTAAAAAATAAAATAAATGCTAGTTTAAAAATCTTTGCATTAAAAATAATTGTTAAAATAATTACATTCAAAATAAAATTTCAATTTTAAAAATTAATTAAAATTACCTACATCTCCGTTGTTCATTTCGAAAAACATTGGTGCAAAATTTTAGATGACTAAGTACGATGTTAAATCAATTTTAGTATGATACTAGGTTAAAAATTGTGTTTTGCTAATTTTGAGCATCGTGCTATCCCCTTACATTTTACTAAAGTTAAAATCACATCTTTTTAGTATCGTACTAAATCCATATGACAGGGGAATGGAAAATTTTACTCCAGGTATAGCATAGACCCGAGGGTTGCCGGTTCGATCCCTGCTGGTGTCCAACTTTTTTTTTTTTTTTGTTTTGTAATAATGAAGTTAAAATGATAAAAATATAAACATTGAATGTGAATTTAAAGCACATGTCTCAACGTAGTAATTGTTTAAAACAAAAACTGACCCAATATTATAAATACTTCGGTCGTCCTCGTCCTCGTCATAGTTAAAATAATTAATCATAGTTAAAATAATTAAAATACATGAAATTGTCTAAGCCACATTTCTTAATCAGTACATTTCCTCTGCTCAACTAAAAAAAAGGAAAATGTGTGAAGTTTTCAACATGATTAACATTTTGCCGGAGGATTTTGTATTGCAAATTAGCTCAGTCGATGCATGCTCGCTCTCGATACGGAAGGATACCAGTTCAAATCCAGGTAAGTAAAGCTTGACATTTTTTTCAATTAAAATAAAATAATATAATTTCAGAATTAAAGGAAAAATTGTGACAAACGTACAAGTCATTAGCAACAAACGTGTTATTAATTTGTCATAACCACTTTGATCTTCTATAACAATTGAACCATTCGCTTGTCGTTAAAGTATTAACGTTTACTCTAAAAGCGCCAATCGTTTGCCACAAACAGTCAATATGTTTACAAAACACCATTATTCGTCTGACAGAAACACTACATTCGTTTGACACAAACACTATTCGTTTGAAACAAACGATAGAATTTTTCTACAACAGTATGAATTGTTTGTCTCAAACGAATTTAAGAGTTTGCTGCAAACGAACTGTTTAAACTGGCTGGCAAACGAAAAAGTCGTTTGGGCAATTTTTACGTTTGCCGCAAACGATTCCTTCCCTCAGTGTAGTAGTAACTATTATTTTCTGCGCCTTACTATCCCCACGATTCCATTCCATCACAGCTGCCTGCAAATTTTCTACTTTAATTGCTCCCCCAACTACCGGATAACTAGCTTCTCCATCGACAAATTTGAGTAAGTCACTGGCATTTAGCAGAATTTTTACTTGGAACTTCCATTGATTCCACTGCTCCTGGCCAGCCAGCTTCTCAATTTTTAAATCTGTATCAGCCATTTCCTAACGTAAAGCACTCCTAATTAACCTTCTCACAATACCTACTCTGCTTTCTATCAAACGTTATGTTTGAACTTGTTTTTTTTTTTTTTTGGTTATTCTCCGTACGAAGTTAAAACAAATTAAAAATCGCGGTTAAGATAACTGTTATTTAATCGTATGATTCTTGTATGGTTCTGGGCCCATAACCTGTTGAACAGATTACCGAACAGCAAAAGAAAAAGAAATAACCAACCACTACGAGTGCTTTACAATGACTAAAGAGCTTTATTAAATATGTAATGAGATTAAGATAATGTATAACAGTTTTATGAATGTAAGTTGAGCAAGGATGAGTGAAGAATACAAAAATAGAAAATACTTTGAATGACTCAACAAAATCAAATAGTTTTTTTTTTCACATCAAATCGCGGAAAATCCTTGGGAAAGGGGGAGCATTAAATTTAACTGTACGAGTACAAAATTAATCAAAAAAATTCGGATTCAAAAAAGTTGAATTTTCCGGGAAAACTCGATTTTAAGTTGGCAGAGCAGGTAATGTATGAGAAATCAAATAATTTTTTTTTCATATCAGATCGCGGAAAATCCTTGGGAAAGGGGGAGTATTAAATTAAACTGTACGAGTGCAAAATTAATAAAACAAATTCGGATTCAAAACAGTTGAATTTTCCGGGAAAACTCGATTTTAAGTTAGCAGAGCAGGTAATGTATGGGAAATCAAATATTTTTTTTTTTTCACATCAGATCGCGGAAAATCCTTGGGAAAGGGGGAGCACTAAATTTAACTCGATTTTAGCAGAGCAGGCAATGTATGGGAAATCAAATAATTTTTTTTTTTTCACATCAGATCGCGGAAAATCCTTGGGAAAGGGGGAGCATTAAATTTAACTGTACGAGTACAAAATTAATCAAAAAAATCGGTTGCAAAAAATTTGAATTTTCCGGGAAAACTCGATTTTAAGTTAGCAGAGCAGGTAATGTATGGGAAATCAAATAATTTTTTTTTTCACATCAGATCGCGGAAAATCCTTGGGAAAGGGGGAGCATTAAATTTAACTGTACGAGTACAAAATTAATTAAAAAAAATTCGGATTCAAAACAGTTGAATTTTCCGGGAAAACTCGATTTTAAGTTAGCAGGGCAGGTAATGTATGGAAAATTAAATAATTTTTTTTACCCTAGGTATAGGTACTGCAGGGGAAATTATATAATTTTTTTTCATATCAGATCGCGGTAAATCCTTGGGAAAGGGGGAGCATTAAATTAAACTGTACGAGTACAAAATTAATCAAAAAAATTCGGATTCAAAAAAGTTGAATTTTCCGGGAAAACTCGATTTTGAGTTAGTAGAGCAGGTAATGTATGGGAAATCAAATAATTTTTTTTTCACATCAAATCGCGGAAAATCCTTGGGAAAGGGGGAGCATTAAATTAAACTGTACGAGTGCAAAATTAATAAAACAAATTCGGATTCAAAACAGTTGAATTTTCCGGGAAAACTCGATTTTAAGTTAGCAGAGCAGGTAATGTATGGGAAATCAAATATTTTTTTTTTCACATCAGATCGCGGTAAATCCTTGGGAAAGGGGGAGCATTAAATTAAACTGTTCGAGTACAAAATTAATCAAAAAAATTGAATTTTCCGGGAAAACTCGATTTTAAATTAGCAGAGCAGGTAATGTATGGGAAATTAAATAATTTTTTTTTCACATCAGATCGCGGAAAATCCTTGGGAAAGAAGGAGCATTAAATTTAACTGTACGAGTTCAAAATTAATCAAAAAAATTCAGATGCAAAATAGGTTGAATTTTCCGGGAAAACTCGATTTTAAGTTAGCAGAGCAGGTAATGTATGGGAAATCAAATAATTTTTTTTTAACATCAGATAGCGGAAAATCCTTGGGAAAGGGGGAGCATTAAATTTAACTGTACGAGTACAAAATTAATCAAAAAAATTCGGAATGAAAAAAAGTTGAATTTTCCGGGAAAACTCGATTTTAAGTTAGCAGAGCAGGTAATGTATGGGAAATCAAATAATTTTTTTTAACATCAGATCGCGGAAAATCCTTGGGAAAGGGGGAGCATTAAATTTAACTGTACGAGTGCAAAATTAATCAAAAAAATTCGGATTCAAAAAAGTTGAATTTTCCGTGAAAACTCGATTTTAAGTTAGCAGAGCAGGTAATGTAAGGGAAATCAAATAATTTTTTTTTTCACATCAGATCGTGGAAAATCCTTGGGAAAGGGGGAGCATTAAATTAAACTGTACGGGTACAAAATTAATCAAAAAAAGTCGGATGCCAAAAATTTGAATTTTCTGGGAAAACTCGATTTTAAGTTAGCAGAGCAGGTAATGTTTGGGAAATCAAATAATTTTTTTTTTCACATCAGATCGTGGAAAATCCTTGGGAAAGGGGGAGCATTAAATTAAACTGTACGGGTACAAAATTAATCAAAAAAAGTCGGATGCCAAAAATTTGAATTTTCCGGGAAAACTCGATTTTAAGTTAGCAGAGCAGGTAATGTTTGGGAAATCAAATAATTTTTTTTCACATCAGATCGCGGAAAATCCTTGGGAAAGGGGGAGCATTAAATTTAACTGTACGAGTACAAAATTAATCAAAATAAATTCGGATTCAAAACAGTTGAATTTTCCGGGAAAACTCGATTTTAAGTTAGCAGAGCAGGTAATGTATGGGAAATTAAGTAATTTTTTTTTTCACATCAGATCGCGGTAAATCCTTGGGAAAGGGGGAGCATTAAATTAAACTGTACGAGTACAAAATTAATCAAAAAAATTCGGATGCAAAAAAGTTGAATTTTCCGGGAAAACTCGAGTTTAAGTTAGCAGAGCAGGTAATGTATGGGAAATCAAATAATTTTTTTTTCACATCATATCGAGGAAAGCCTTGGGAAATGGGGAGCATTAAATTTAAGTGTACGAGTACAAAATTAATCAAAAAAATTCGGATGTAAAAAAGTTGAATTTTCCGGGAAACTCGATTTTAAGTTAGCAGAGCAGGTAATGTATGGGAAATCAAATAATTTTTTTTTCACATCAGATCGCGGAAAATCCTTGGGAAAGGCGGAGCATTAAATTTAACTGTACGAGTACAAAATTAATCAAAAAAATTCGGATTCAAAAAAGTTGGATTTTCCGGGAAAACTCGATTTTAAGTTAGCAGAGCAGCTAATGTATGGGAAATCAAATAATTTTTTTTTCACATCAGATCGCGGAAAATCCTTGGGAAAGGCGGAGCATTAAATTTAACTGTACGAGTGCAAAATTAATCAAAAAAATTCGGATTCAAAAAAGTTGGATTTTCCGGGAAAACTCGATTTTAAGTTAGCAGAGCAGCTAATGTATGGGAAATCAAATAATTTTTTTTTTCACATCAGATCGCGGATAATTCTTGGGAAAGGGGGAGCATTAAATTAAACTGTACGAGTACAAAATTAATCAAAATAAATTCGGATTCAAAACAGTTGAATTTTCCGGGAAAACTCGATTTTAAGTTAGCAGAGCAGGTAATGTATGGGAAATTAAATAATTTTTTTTTTTTTCACATCAGATCGCGGAAAATCCTTGGGAAAGGGGGAGCATTAAATTTAACTGTACGAGTACAAAATTAATCAAAAAAATTCGGATGCAAAACAGTTGAATTTTCCAGGAAAATTCGATTTTAAGTTGGCAGAGCAGTTAATGTTTGGGAAATTAAATAATTTTTTTTTTCATAACAGATCGCGGAATATCCTTGGGAAAGGGGGAGCATTAAATTTAACTGTACGAGTGCAAAATTAATCAAAAAAATTCGGATTCAAAAAAGTTGAATTTTCAAGGAAAATTCGATTTTAAGTTGGCAGAGCAGGTAATGTATAGGAAAACAAATAATTTTTTTTTTCACATCAAATCGCGGAAAATCCTTATGAAAGGGGGAGCATTAAATTTAACTGTACAAAATTAATCAAAAAAATTCGGATTCAAAATAGGTTGAATTCTCCGGGAAAACTCGATTTTAAGTTAAGTTAAGTTTTTTTGACATTTCAACTGTCAGTGGTGGAAGTGTAATTTTAACTAAGCTCTTAATAAAGTTGAAATTTCTTTTGAAAACATCAAAAACAACTGGTTTTGCACCAGAAAATCGTTTTGTGTGCGAATATATCACTTAACTGTCCAAGGTAGGAGGTATTTTTAAGTTTAAAAATCAAATATCCATCTACGGAATATCCTTATGAACAATAAAAGAGGGATAACGGACACTTCACCAGAATCTAACAATATAACAAAAAAAAACACGATTCGAACAAAATGGCAGTTGGAAATATGTCGATTACTCAATTGCAAGACATTTTAAATAAGTCTATATCCGATTTGGCCACGAAATCTGATGTTGCATTCTTGTCTACCGAACTAAACGAATTAAAGTCAACTAATGCACAATTGAACCAAAAATTAAAGGTTATGACCGAGCGGTGTGATGTATTGGAGTCTCAATTAGAAATGATTTCGCGAAAAAGTAACGAAAACTGTCTGGTGGTACACCTTCCTCTAGACAGAGAAACCAATGCTGTTGATTTAGCAAAACAAACATGCCAGGGGCTTCTCAAGTTAAAAGAAGGTGAAGAAATTCACTTGAAAAAAACTCGGGTACTCCACAACACACAATTACAAAGAGGTACGGTCTTCATGGAACTTCACTCGGCAGAAGATGCAGAAAAAATCATGTCCGCCGCGAGCCAACTCAAGGGTAAGGGCATTAGTATTTACCGAGAGCAATCATTGATGTACCGACAAAAGAGACGAACACTAAATGTCTATAAAAACAAACTTTTGGAAATTAAACCGGATGCCAAAATTAGTATCAAAGGTGATAAATTGCAAATAAACAATTACACATTTGCGTTTAAACATTCACGAGGCCTTGTCATAAAAACAGTCGCGGAGTTGACATTTGTCAACAACATGTTTGGTGACAGTTCTTTGGAGTATTTTGACTGCAGCGAGGGAGCGAAGTTAGTCGCAGTTGAAAACCATCAATCATCATCTGGCTCTCAGTCGATGCTACCGCCAGCTGGGCTTCAGTTGCCGAAGCATTTTAGGTCGACTACGCACTAGGACAAAACTGTCGTCTGCCCAAAAACTATTATAAATTTAAATTTACTTAATTTAACGATCTTAGCTTATAACATAACAGGTCTTAAAAGCAAACTCTTGCAACCTGATTTTTTCAAATATATTTTTAGTTTTGATGTTATTATATTAATAGAAACTTTTTTAGAACCGAAAGATGAAAATGATTTTTTAAAATATTTCAAAGATTATAAAATAACTTTTATCTCAGCAATACGAAGTAGTGTACATGGGAGGGCGAGTGGAGGTATACTTTGTGCAATAAAATCTAATATTTCTCACCTTGCTCAATTTAGGACCATTAATAACAAACTTCTTATTCATATATTAAGCAATAGTTTGAATTATTATATTATACCGGTTTATCTTAACTGCAACAATTGGCAGAATGATTTTGATAATTTGTGTAGTTTTATGACCAATTCGTCTTTAGAAAATACTCTTATTATTGGCGATCTCAATGCTCGGATTGGTGATTATCAGAATCATCCTGCTCATATGTCACAAACCCTGCTGAATTTCGGTGCCAACAGGAGTTCAAAAGATATAACTCTTAACAGAAATGGTAAACTACTGGCAGAATTTTTTGAAGATTTTGGATTTTTTGTGCTGAATGGAGTGTCGAATGGCGACGTAGATGGTAATTTCACGTTCATTAGCGGTCAAGGACAATCAGTAATTGACTTTTGTACCATATCTGGAGAGTTGTTCAATGTAGTCGATGAATTTGAGTGGCTTTTGGCTGGTTTTTCTTCTCACTTACCAATTATGATTAAAGCGCATTTTAAGGAAGAAATCCAACCGAGGAACTTGGATACTCTACGAAAACTAAAATGGATGCAAAGCAAAGCCTCCCGTTACAAAGCAAATCTTGATTACCAATGTAACTTCCTTCCGCTCCAGTCAACAAGCTCCGTAAAACAAATTGAAGAAAATGTTGTGAGAATAATTTATGCCTCGGCACCAGATGTTAATAATAATTACATAACTTTCACACCTAAATGTAAATGGTTCGACAAGGAGTGTGTAAAGCTTCGTCAACTGTCGTTTAAATATTTAAAGCTATTCAGATTGACAAACATCATCTCCTTCAAAAATTTGTATCTTGGTGCCAACAAGGAATTTAAACAATTATGCTGTACCAAAAAAATAAATTACCTTAAAAATCTGGCCGTACAGGTACAACATAGCAAAAATTCCAAGGAATTTTGGTCCAGCGTACGTGAACTGAGTGGATTGCACCGAGGTATGAAGATCGCTGTTGAAGCTCAGACTCTAGCAGCACATTTTAAAACTCTTTTGTCGGCTGATGAGCATCTTCATACCTTCAGCTATGCAATGCAAGACTTTTATGTGTCTGAATTGGACGCTCCGATATCTGTAGGAGAACTGGAGGCAACTCTTTTAGGAATGAGAAACAACAAAGCGGCAGGCATTGATGGTATCCCAGTTGAATTCTTAAAACATAGCAATGACCAACTCAAAACGTATATCGTAAATTATTTAAACCTTCTTTGTAACAATGCTTATGTGCCTACAACTTTTTCAAAAGCCCAATATTCCCAATATTGAAAAAAGGTGATGCGATGCAACCCGAAAACTATAGAGGAATCTCAATACTCAACTCTCTAAGAAAGATATTTGCGGGAATTCTTTATGGAAGACTTTCGAACTGGATAGAAGGAACGAACAGGTTGAGTTCATTCCAAGCGGGTTTTCGTTCTGGATTTTCCACTATGGACCACATTTTTGCCTTAACTTGCATTGCTAAGAAATATACTGAAAAAAATAAGAGACTATATGTATGTTTTGTTGATTTTAAAGCCGCTTTTGATACCGTCAACAGACAGGCTCTGATATATAAGCTAGATAAGCTTGGAGTGTCTCGGAAGTTTCTGATGCTTTATAAACATTTCTTGTCGTCATCTAGTGCAGCAGTTTGGGATGGTACCAAGTTGTCAGAGTGGTTTGATACGTCAGCAGGTGTCTCACAGGGATGTATTCTAAGCCCTCTTTTATTCGCGCTGTTTATCGATGATATCTCTGAAATGCTTCCTGGAGGTGTTATGTTCGCTGGAACTCTCATCAAGGTTCTTCTCTACGCTGATGACTTAGTATTAATAGCTGACAACCCCTTTGCTCTCCAACTCCAAATTAATCGTCTGGATGATTACTGTAAAACCTGGGATCTCAGCATCAATGTCCAAAAAACCAAAATTATGATTTTTGAAAGTCGAAATAGAAGGGTAAGGCTACCTGAAGAAACTTGGCGTCTCAATAATGAAACGATTGACATAGTACGTGAATTCAAGTACCTTGGAGTGTTGTTAACATCGAACTTGAACTTTGGGAAGCATGCAAAGGATCAAAGCACTGAAGCTAAGCTGGCGCTAAATATTATGTGAAAAAGGTTCTTTGCTAACCAAAATATTGACCATTCGACAAAATATCAAGTGTTTAGTGCGACAATTAACACTTGCATGTGCTATGGAGTGCAAGCCTTTGGTGTTACGCCCTTCGAAGAATTTGAAGCTGTTCAAAGATTCTTCTTCAAACGAATATTTCGATTACCGAATTCAGCACCAACCTATGCTGTACACGTGGAATCTGGCTTACCACCCATCTACATTAATAATCTTAAAGCTCATGCAGACTATTTAATAAAAGTGATGAGGAGAAGCAATACCAGTCTCCACAAAACAATTCTGATTAGACAACTGCAATTGAATCAGTATCCTTTTAGGCAATGGAATCAGGCCTTATCCAATGACCTACGTCTGTCCTTAACAGAGGAGAACGTTTTCGAATGGCAAAATATATTCGCATCAATTATTGCTAAGACCGATGAAAGGATATATGACCAGCACCTAACCAGAGCCTCGTCGTCAACTTCCAGATTATTCTACAGGAACCTTAACCATACAATTCTAACTGAGGATAGCTATTTCAACGTTAAGTACTCGTCTGAGGCTATAAGTACTATTTTCAGAGCAAGAGTAGAAATCCTTAATCTGAACTACATCCCACATAGAACTGATCTTCAGCAGACTTGTGACTTGTGCAACAGAAGAGAATGTGAAGATGTTTACCACCTCATTGCGGTTTGCCCTTTATTACAAGAAATTCGGCGCTTGTATTTCCAAGAAAGTTTTATTTCACTCAATAGCTTGTATGAAATATTAAATGGTGGTCGTGGTTGGTCTAACTTATACAAATTTTGCAAACACGCTTTAAATTATCGGAATAGTTTTTGAAATTTTGATTCTTTAAATATTTCTTCTAATTATTACTTTTTATATGGCAAATCATCAAAATTGAAAAAAATAACAAATCATTTAAAATTATTACTTTTTATGTGGCAAATCATTAAAATTGCAAAAAATCCCAAATCGTTTAAATTTATTACTTTTTATGGGGCAAATCATTAAAATTGCAAAAACCTCATGATTATCGCTCTTCCATTATTTATCTAAATCTTATGTTTTTTATGTTGAACTATGAAAACCTAAGAACCATACCGATTTAATCTTCGCTAAAACTATAAATTTCGTGTCATTTTTCGTTTTTATTCTTGCTATTTCTGATTAAAAACATTTTCTTTTTTTCTTTTTTTTTTATATCAAGATACTCGTAGTGTAAAAATCATTTTGTAAAATTATTGTTTATTACATGATTTCTATTTTACTTTTTTAATTTTATATTTACTTACTCATGAAATGTCATATCCGGCAGACGGCAGATTGCCATGTCCGTATTCTTAAGTTTATAATTGTATCAATATAGAATCGAAAAAATAAAGAATTTTATCTATCTATCTTTTTAAAGTTAGCAGAGCAGGT
The DNA here is from genome assembly GCA_949320155.1 of Melangyna quadrimaculata. Classification (NCBI taxonomy): domain Eukaryota; kingdom Metazoa; phylum Arthropoda; class Insecta; order Diptera; family Syrphidae; genus Melangyna; species Melangyna quadrimaculata. The sequence continues at coordinate 219,886,573 of OX439483.1, read as the reverse complement.
AATGTATGGGAAATTAAATAATTTTTTTTTCACATCAGATCGCGGAAAATCCTTGGGAAAGAGGGAGCATTAAATTAAACTGTACGAGTACAAAATTAATCAAAAAAATTCGGATGCAAAATAGGTTGAATTTTCCGGGAAAACTCGATTTTAAGTTAGCAGAGCAGGTAATGTATGGGAAATCAAATAATTTTTTTTTTCAACATCAGATCGCGGAAAATCCTTGGGAAAGGGGAAGCATTAAATTTAACTGTACGAGTACAAAATTAATCAAAAAAACTCGGATGCAAAAAGTTGAATTTTCCGGGAAAACTCGATTTTAAGTTAGGAGAGCAGGTAATGTAGGGGAAATCAAATATTTTTTTTTTCACATCAGATCGCGGAAAATCCTTGGGAAAGGGGGAGCACTAAATTTAACTGTACGAGTACAAAATTAATCAAAAAAATTCGGATGCAAAAAAGTTGAATTTTCCGGGAATACTCGATTTTAAGTTGGCAGAGCAGGTAATGTATGGGAAATCAAATAATTTTTTTTTCACATCAGATCGCGGAAAATCCTTGGGAAAGGGGGAGAATTAAATTTAACTGTACGAGTACAAAATTAATCAAAAAAATTCGGATGCAAAACAGGTTGAATTTTCCGGGAAAACTCGATTCTAAGTTAGCAGAGCAGGTAAAGTATGGGAAATCAAATAATTTTTTTTTAACATCAGATAGCGGAAAATCCTTGGGAAAGGGGGGGCATTAAATTTAACTGTACGAGTACAAAATTAATCAAAAAAATTTGGAATGAAAAAAAGTTGAATTTTCCGGGAAAACTCGATTTTAAGTTAGCAGAGCAGGTAATGTATGGAAAATCAAATAATTTTTTTTTAACATCACATCGCGGAAAATCCTTGGGAAAGGGGAAGCATTAAATTTAACTGTACGAGTGCAAAATTAATCAAAAAAATTCGGATTCAAAAAAGTTGAATTTTCCGTGAAAACTCGATTTTAAGTTATCAGAGAAGGTAATGTATGGGAAATCAAATAATTTTTTTTTCACATCAGATCGCGGAAAATCCTTGGGAAAGGGGGAGCATTAAATTTAACTGTACGAGTACAAAATTAATCAAAATAAATTTGGATTCAAAACAGTTGAATTTTCCGGGAAAACTCGATTTTAAGTTAGCAGAGCAGGTAATGTATGGGAAATTAAATATTTTTTTTTTTTTTTTGCACATCAGATCGCGGAAAATCCTTGGGAAAGGGGGAGCATTAAATTAACTGTACGAGTGCAAAATTCATCAAAAAAATTCGGATTCAAAAAAGTTGAATTTTCCGGGAAAACTCGATTTTAAGTTAGCAGAGCAGGTAATGTATGGGAAATCAAATAATTTTTTTTTCACATCAGATCGCGGAAAATCCTTGGGAAAGGGGGAGCATTAAATTTAACTGTACGAGTACAAAATTAATCAAAATAAATTCGGATTCAAAACAGTTGAATTTTCCGGGAAAACTCGATTTTAAGTTAGCAGGGCAGGTAATGTATGCGAAATTAAATAATTTTTTTTACCCTAGGTATAGGTACTGAAGGGGAAATTAAATAATTTTTTTTCATATCAGATCGCAGTAAATCCTTGGGAAAGGGGGAGCATTAAATTTAACTGTACGAGTAAAAAATTAATCAAAAAAATTCGGATGCAAAAAAGTTGAATTTTCCGGGAAAAGTCGATTTTAAGTTGGCAGAGCAGGTAATGTATGGGAAATCAAATAATTTTTTTTTTTTCACATCAGATCGCGGAAAATCCTTGGGAAAGGGAGAGAATTAAATTTAACTGTACAAGTACAAAATTAATAAAAAAATTCGGATGCAAAATAGGTTGAATTTTCCGGGAAAACTCGATTTTAAGTTAGCAGAGCAGGTAAAGTATGGGAAATCAAATAATTTTTTTTTAACATCAGATAGCGGAAAATCCTTGGGAAAGGGGGAGCATTAAATTTAACTGTACGAGTACAAATTTAATCAAAAAAATTCGGAATGAAAAAAAGTTGAATTTTCCGGGAAAACTCGATTTTAAGTTAGCAGAGCAGGTAATAAAATTAATCAAAAAAATTCGGATGCAAAACAGTTGCATTTTCCAGTTAAATTCGATTTTAAGTTGGCAGAGCAGGTAATGTTTGGGAAATTAAATTAAACTGTACGAGTACAAAATTAATCAAAAAAATTCGGATGCAAAACAGTTGAATTTTCCAGGAAAATTCGATTTTAAGTTGGCAGAGCAGGTAATGTTTGGGAAATTAAATAATTTTTTTTTTCATAACAGATCGCGGAATATCCTTGGGAAATTTAAATTTAACTGTACGAGTACAAAATTAGTCAACAAAATTCGGATTCAAAAAAGTTGAATTTTCCGGGAAAACTCGATTTTAAGTTAACAGAGCAGGTAATGTATGGGAAATCAAATAATTTTTTTTTTTTCACATCAGATCGCGGAAAATCCTTGGGAAAGGGGGAGCATTAAATTAAATTGTACGAGTACAAAATTAATCAAAAAAACTCGGATGCAAAATAGTTGAATTTTCCAGGAAAATTCGATTTCAAGTTGGCAGAGCAGGTATTGTTTGGGAAATTAAATAATTTTTTTTTCATAACAGATCGCGGAATATCCTTGGGAAAGGGGGAGCATTAAATTTAACTGTACGAGTACAAAATTAATCAAAAAAATTCGAATGCCAAACAGTTGAATTTTCCAGGAAAATTCGATTTTAAGTTGGCAGAGCAGGTAATGTATGGGAAATCAAATAATTTTTTGTTCACATCAAATCGCGGAAAATCCTTGGGAAAGGGGGAGCATTAAATTAAACTGTACGAGTACAAAATTAATCAAAAAAAAATCGGATGCAAAACAGTTGAATTTTCCAGGAAAATTCGATTTTAATTTGGCAGAGCAGGTAATGTTTGGGAAATTAAATAATTTTTTTTTAACATCAGATCGCGGAAAATCCTTGGGAAAGGGGGAGCATTAAATTAAATTGTACGAGTACAAAATTAATCAAAAAAACTCGGATGCAAAATAGTTGAATTTTCCAGGAAAATTCGATTTCAAGTTGGCAGAGCAGGTATTGTTTGGGAAATTAAATAATTTTTTTTTCATAACAGATCGCGGAATATCCTTGGGAAAGGGGGAGCATTAAATTTAACTGTACGAGTACAAAATTAATCAAAAAAATTCGAATGCCAAACAGTTGAATTTTCCAGGAAAATTCGATTTTAAGTTGGCAGAGCAGGTAATGTATGGGAAATCAAATAATTTTTTGTTCACATCAAATCGCGGAAAATCCTTGGGAAAGGGGGAGCATTAAATTAAACTGTACGAGTACAAAATTAATCAAAAAAAAATCGGATGCAAAACAGTTGAATTTTCCAGGAAAATTCGATTTTAATTTGGCAGAGCAGGTAATGTTTGGGAAATTAAATAATTTTTTTTTAACATCAGATCGCGGAAAATCCTTGGGAAAGGGGGAGCATTAAATTTAACTGTACGAGTGCAAAATTAATCAACAAAAATTCGGATTCAAAAAAGTTGAATTTTCCGGGAAAACTCGATTTTAAGTTGGCAGAGCAGGTAATGTATGGGAAATCAAATAATTTTTTTTTTTTTTTTGCACATCAGATCGCGGAAAATCCTTGGGAAAGGGGGAGCATTAAATTTAACTGTACGAGTACAAAATTAATCAAAAAATTCGAATGCAAAACAGTTGCATTTTCCAGGAAAATTCGATTTTAAGTTGGCAGAGCAGGTAATGTTTGGGAAATTAAATTAAACTGTACGAGTACAAAATTAATCAAAAAAATTCGGATGCAAAACAGTTGAATTTTCCAGGAAAATTCGATTTTAAGTTGGCAGAGCAGGTAATGTTTGGGAAATTAAATAATTTTTTTTTTCATAAGAGATCGCGGAATATCCTTGGGAAATTTAAATTTAACTGTACGAGTACAAAATTAGTCAACAAAATTCGGATTCAAAAAAGTTGAATTTTCCGCGAAAACTCGATTTTAAGTTAACAGAGCAGGTAATGTATGGGAAATCAAATAATTTTTTTTTTTCACATCAGATCGCGGAAAATCCTTGGGAAAGGGGGAGCATTAAATTAAATTGTACGAGTACAAAATTAATCAAAAAAACTCGGATGCAAAATAGTTGAATTTTCCAGGAAAATTCGATTTTAAGTTGGCAGAGCAGGTATTGTTTGGGAAATTAAATAATTTTTTTTTCATAACAGATCGCGGAATATCCTTGGGAAAGGGGGAGCATTAAATTTAACTGTACGAGTACAAAATTAATCAAAAAAATTCGAATGCCAAACAGTTGAATTTTCCAGGAAAATTCGATTTTAAGTTGGCAGAGCAGGTAATGTATGGGAAATCAAATAATTTTTTGTTCACATCAAATCGCGGAAAATCCTTGGGAAAGGGGGAGCATTAAATTAAACTGTACGAGTACAAAATTAATCGAAAAAAATCGGATGCAAAACAGTTGAATTTTCCAGGAAAATTCGATTTTAATTTGGCAGAGCAGGTAATGTTTGGGAAATTAAATAATTTTTTTTTAACATCAGATCGCGGAAAATCCTTGGGAAAGGGGGAGCATTAAATTTAACTGTACGAGTGCAAAATTAATCAAAAAACTTCGGATTCAAAAAAGTTGAATTTTTCGGGAAAACTCGATTTTAAGTTAGCAGAGCAGGTAATGTATAAGAAATCAAATAATTAATTTTTTTTGCACATCAGATCGCGGAAAATCCTTGGGAAAGGGGGAGCATTAAATTAAACTGTACGAGTAAAAAATTAATCAAAAAAAGTCGGTTGCAAAAAATTTGAATTTTCCGGGAAAACTCGATTTTAAGTTAGCAGAGCAGGTAATGTATGGGAAATCAAATAATTTTTTTTTTCACATCAGATCGCGGAAAATCCTTGGGAAAGGGAGCATTAAATTTAACTGTACGAGTACAAAATTAATCAAAATAAATTCGGATTGAAAACAGTTGAATTTTCCGGGAAAACTCGATTTTAAGTTAGCAAAGCAGGTAATGTATGGGAAATTAAATAATTTTTTTTTTGCACATCAGAAAATCCTTGGGAAAGGGGGAGCATTAAATTTAACTGTACGAGTATAAAATTAATCAACAAAATTCGGATACAAAACAGTTGAATTTTCCAGGAAAATTCGATTTTAAGTTGGTAGAGCAGGTAATGTTTGGGAAATTAAATAATTTTTTTTTCATATCAGATCGCGGAATATCCTTGGGAAGGGGGAGCATTAAATTTAACTGTACGAGTGCACAATTAGTCAACAAAATTCGAATGCAAAACAGTTGAATTTTCCAGTAAAATTCGATTTTAAGTTTGCAGAGCAGGTTATGTATGGGAAATCAAATAATTTTTTTTTCACATCAAATCGCGGAAAATCCTTGGGAAAGGGGGAGCATTAAATTTAACTGTACGAGTACAAAATTAATCCAAAAAATTCGGATGAAAAAAAGTTGAAATAAAAAACATAATATTTTTTTTTCAAAATTATTAAAATGTTTTTTTTCGAAATTTTTTTTTGGATTCGTAGAGCATTTAAGTAGCTCGTTAACATATTATTCACACCATTTTTCTACCTGAATGATAAAAGAATTGGTCTGCTAACTTGAAATCAAGTTAGCAGAACATTCATTTTTTCCAAAAGTACTGGAGCATTAAATTTAATTTTTAGGTACTTAATTAGCATTTTATAAGCACTTAGTAAGGCCATCAATTTTTCATGTTCTGATGACTTTGCTCTGCTAATTTGAGGGACATGGATAAGATAACGTTAAAAAAAAAAATTGTTGATTAATTTAACAAGAGCAAAACAAATTAATATAAAATAAGTTCGTAGCTTGCAAAATTCTAAACGGATCCATCAGATTAAGGTTTAAAAACACTGCCCTTAAGATTTACACAAAAAAAAAAAAACTATCTACAAATTCTTCAAAACTTCAAAAAAATTTATAACAATTTTAGTTCAATTCAATTCAATTCAATTCAATTTATTTCAATAAAGTATACAGTTAACAATGATACATTAAGATTAAAATCTTTTAGAGTATCTAGAATAAAATTTACAAATTTTTCAATAATAAATTCAAAAACCTAGATATGTACAAGAATAAGAATAAAAGTAGAAATAGTATTTGAAAAAGTTATAAGGTAGAAAAGTGCAAATAAAGTTTCCTCTTAAAAGCGGTAGGTGAGGCTATACTCTGCATTTCGTTTGGAAGAGAATTCCACAAACTGCAGATACATAGAAGGAGCGTTCTCCTATGATGTGTGAAAAACGCGGTACAATTAATTTCAATCCTCGTTGAGAATTGGCAAGCTGAATCGATTCACTTAAATAAGCAGGGCATCTATAGTGGATGACATTATGGAACATTAGAATAAGTCTGTACCTCAAATAATTCTCAAGACTCATACCAACCAGTGAGTGTTGTAAGTGAGAGACACTGGTATGTCTCTGTATGCCGTATATAAAACGAATACAGTCATTAAAAGCAACATAAAGCTTACGCTTACATTGACGTTTTTTTTTCACGTTCCTAATAATTTACTTAATTATTCAGAAATTGTTAATTTAAATTCGTTGGTTGGCATATTCTTTACATAAACTAGAGATTACAAAGTTGGAAATCTAATACAAAATTCAAATTTAATTCTTTTTGAATTATGGTTATTAATGACAAGCTGTTGAGACACTCGGACAGATAAATGATAAAATCGTTCCTTACTTTTTATTTTACTGAAGGATTTCAATCTTCTGTTTCTCTTGTCAGCAATTAAGCGCTTATGTTAATCAAACATAGCTGTGCACTTATTAAAAGCTCCAAACGTTCTTAAACAAACAACAAAAACTATTCTTATCTATTCTATCAATAGCAGTAGGTTCACTTGTAGTTGAAGATAGCTAGTGCAATTGACGAAGTCGAAAGGTAGAAAACATTATACAGTCGAGCCCCTTCATAGCCATATGAAGATGAAATACAAAAAATGTGCTTTTATCCGACTGCAAAATTGGTTTGGCGCACAGAAAACCAGATTAAATGATGATAACAAACAAGAAAAAGTTCCAGTCTTACTTGCAGATGTTAATTGTCAAACAAAATTCGGTGCAGTATAAAATTGAGAAAATTTCACCTTTTTGTTACAGGTAGGTCAGGCAGTCAATTAAGTTAGAAAAAGTAATTAGTCAGTAAAAGTAGAATTACAGATTCAGGTAAGATGAAATTTGCCAAAAAATAAGTAATGATAGGAAGAGGTACCTAGTTCGCTTGGAACTTCAACCTTCCAAGCACATTGGGAAATGGTTAAGCCTTATGGTGTAGGTAGCTGTGGATGAAGCTTGTATTTCACAGTCAAAATAAAAAGATACGAAAACAGTGAAGAGCTCTATAATATAACGTTTTAGTTGTTGCAAGAAATGTATGGTATGACACAAAGTTGAGCACTTTTGATTGAAGTTACAGTCTTGTGTTCAGCCATCAGTTACCTACAACTATTTTTGTAGCTTTTACAATTGAAAAGCTTACCAAATTAAAATAATTATAATGTACCTTGTTGGATCACGATAGGTTGTCAACATCACCTCCTTACAAGGATTTCAAAATTCAAAAACATATGGAATTACTTATTTTTTTTTTGTGTATTTATGTGAAATAAGGAGTTCTACATATATAACATATCTTGCTTCAACTTAATTTAAATTAATGGAATTTTGTTTAAGTGCAAACAATTAGTTATGTTTTTGTTTTATCTAGCAAATGCAAGTCATTTTCCATGCTCCCATTCTTACTCTATGAGTGAAATCTGTAAATTTTTTTAAAGTCATATTATTGACGCGCACTAGATTGAAATTCTGACTGAAAACCACGCCAAATGAATTGACGGCACTAATTTATAAATTAAAATTAAACATAAGGACTAAGCAGCACTGAAAGGAATCTGATGATTGGTGTAGCAGCCATGAAATTGCAATAATTCCAGCCAAAAACAATGGTGGTAGCCCACTCAAGTGGTTGTTGAAAATTCAAACATAGAATAATATAAATTCGGGGCGAAAGCTATGCAGCCTAACTGCGAGTGTGTTATCACACAAAAAGACCAATTTAATGAAAACCACGAAAATTAAAAATAAACTTACTCTTGTTTATAGATACCCACTTATCCTTTAGACAAAAACGATTGATTAACATTAAAAACTTGGAATAATATTTTTAATAACTTGTAAACTTTAAATTATTTACGCGCACTCCACAATAAACACAACCGAACTGACTGCGCAAAAAAAAAAAACTAGACTGGAAATGAAAAATAGTTTGTTGGTATTAGTAAGTTGAATTTTGGATGGAATAGAATTATTACTGAGGCCTTAGATAGGATAGAATTGAGTAGGATAACTACTGAGGCTTTATATAGGTAATATTAGAACTAGGAATATCCACTTTTGGAATTTTATGGGTAAATTTGTAGCTAGTGAAATCGGATTCTGTTTTAAAACAAAATATTTAATAATTTTACTCACAAGAAATTATTTAAAAAAAAATTCTTTGAATATTTTGTAGCAAAAGAAATTCATTTTGCTGGGTAAAAAAAAATTATTTAAAAATAACTCGAAACTTGCATGAAAATTGATAAACTTCGTACCAAAAAATTAAGCTACTTCTTAAAAGTCAAGTATTTTAAAAACTTTTTAAAACTTGGATTCAAACGGGTTAATTTATAACGAAAAAAAAACGTCATGGGTTAAAAAGTAGTACTTTTAAAACTAATTGCTAGCTTTAAAAAAAGTACCATTTTTACCAATAAACAAAGATATTTTAAAACTTATTTTGCATTTACAATAAAATTAGTAATATTGGAACCAGTAAAATAAGTAATTAAAAAACCGATTTCACTTCAGAAACTAAATTGGTTACATTACTACCAATAAAATATGCTATTTTATAACCAGTTCTACATTTTAAATAAAATTGTTTAATTTTCAACCAACAAAGTAAGATATTTAAAAACCATTTTCAGAAGTGGTTTCTTTCTTACCTATAAAATCAGTAATTTTAAAGGTTGTTTTGAACTATATGGCTAGAATTGGTTATAAATTAACCAGAACATTGAAAAAAAGCAACTTAATGGTAAAAAGAATACCCAGGTTAGATAAAGGAATTTTTAAAGCCAAATTTAAACGTAGGTTCTTAAAACACCGAGAAAAAAGGAAACAAAATTACCAGAATGGAACTTGGGTCTAATATAAGGTTTGTTTTTACCGGAAAATAACCCAAAGTATAAAAATAACTAATTTCTAGCCATTTTACGACCGCGGTTATTCCAAGTTTTATTATTACCGCGGTAATCTCGCTACTGAGGTTACAAATTGTTGCTTGGGTTATTTATATTCAACCACAAACACCATGACACGAGATTTTTATATATTGGAAGATTATTTGTGATGCTTCAATTTCAATTCAATTTAAAATAGATAACCATTGGTTTATAATAACTGGAAATAAGAAACATAAACATGTTTTGAATTTATAATTGTTGGAATAACGGCATTAACTGGGTTCATGGAAATATTTCGAAGAGCGTCCCTAGTTTAAAAAGAAATGGTGGTCCACAATAATTCTATCTCAGCTACAACGTTTATTTATTTCACTAAAATTGGTCAAAGACTAACGCAGTTGACAATTTTTGAACGACACTGATTTGAAAATATATTGTTCTTAAAATACTCAATCTTAAGTTCAATCATTTAGTTCTATCTTTACTATTCCTATCTTTTAAAGTATTTCTCAAAAAGCGAATTAAAGTTCGTAGTATGCACGAAGTTGCAGTTTCAAGTAGTTGCACTTGCAATTGCTATTAAACTATATAAAAAATGAAAAGACAGATACATTATGTTTATATCCTCCTTGTCTTTACATCTTAACCTGAACATTTGTACAATTATTCTTTATGGCCCCGGAAACATCTTTGGATCAAAAAAAGTGGACAGTGGTTGTAGTTAAGAGCCAATAACATAGGTTAAAAATAAAGTTGTCTCATTTAATTGTATTTTTAAAATATGGAGCAAGGCTCGGAAGGTTCACGCGGCTGTACAGACAATAATAGTGATGCGGTTTTATAGAAAACATCAATAAAAAAGTAAACAGTTCAATCGAAGATCAATATAATACTTTTTATAAAATTTTATTTTTCGATTCATTTTATAAAAGAAGATTGTTCGGGCCCAAAATTTGACATCAAAGCGAAGAAAGTGAAGGTCAATCCGAGAAACCACACCTCCAATTAAATTTTTTTTTTTTTTTGAAAGGTTATACTCAGAGGAGTTAGTACTATTTTAAAGAATGAGAAATGTGTGACCAACGCCTTTATGCGGGTAATGTTTGAAATGTTTGTATCTATACCATCGCATTACCTACTGGAAAGGCCAGAATAACGTCTACCGGGACAGCTATTATATTATATTTCATTTGTTATCACACTCGAAACATCGCGGTCGCATCTGTTAAAATTTAAACAATTAAATACAAGACCTATAGCCCACGAAGAAGTCATATAGTTCTATCATAACTACATCCTGTATCAAATTCATTAAAATTGGTCAAGGAACATCGAAATTACATGTTTGCCTTAAAAAATACTACAACGTGTGTCAATGCTTCCCACCCGTTAAAAAGATAAAAGCCAATGAAATCAATAATAATGAATATTAACATGAAAATTGTAATTGTTTTAAAATTTTAACGCTTTTTTACGCTAAACCGGACGGAGTCTTTAACGCTCAGCTCAAACTAAATCTAAGATTGAACACATCACAGAATAATTCCGATGGGAAGGTACACTTAAATAAACACGTACAGTAGAACCCGCTTAAGAGAAAAACCCGCTTATCTGAAACACTTCTTTCATCCCCGAGTATTTGTCGACCAATTACCTTTAAAACACTTCGCTTAAGCGAAACTCGCTTAAGTGAAAACCCCGGATACCTGAAACATATTTTCAGTTAATTTTAATATTTTTCATCGAAAAAAACTCTCTTAAGTGGAAAAATAATGATAATGAACAAGAGCTAATATAATCATTGTTGGTTATTGAAACTATTTCATTTAAATTTTTGCCAGGCAACTCCAAAATATAAATTCAATAGTTTCTAAGCTAAAAATCTCCCCTTTGTAGTATCTCCCCTATAGTAGTATCTGGACTCCGCTTAAGTGAATTTTTTTTTCACTAAAGCGGAGTTCGTTTAAGTGAAAACCCCGCTTAAGTGAAAGAAAGACTGTGACATTTTGCCGTTTCTCTTAAGCGGGTTTTACTGGTACAAACAATTTCTTAGAACTTGTTCTTGCAGGCACCGCCACGCGGAGATTTTAAAGTCAAACACCCATTTTATTAAACAGTGCTCCATTATTTTATACCTAATTCAAAAATTAACTGAAGTGTCAATCATAAGTTAACTCACGAGTTATGATTTCTTAATAAAAAAAAATAGCTGCTCCTCTTGACAAAAATCTTCTGCATTCAATAAAAATTCTGCTGTAACCAAAGAGTATTGTTTAGTAAGGATGACTGATTGTACGAATGATTTGCTATGATGGAGACCATTTGATTTGACAGTTGTTGTCATTTGTTTTCGATATTTTTGTTTACATTTCGATTCAAGTATTTTCCATGTTTATATTTTAATACTTTCTAGATTTTTGTATTAGTTATAGCGTTAAGGGCATCGACATTGGCACTTCATCCTGACGGGATGAGCTTTAGTACACTAAAAGTCCACATCGGAAATTTACTTTTAAGAAATGCTGCCATGGTGGGAACACTGGCAGACCGGAGATAAAGGGTTTTCCTCCTTACCAGGTTATCACAACGAAATTCCACAAAAATTGACCTATAAATCGAGAACCAGACGCCCGATGTCTGGCTCTCGATTTATAGGAATTTATGGGAAATTTCGTTGTTAAAACCTAGTAAAGAGGCAACCCTTATATCTCTGGTCTGCAAGTGTCGCCACCGTGGCAACACTTCCTGAAAGTAAATCTAGGATGGACTATTAGTGTACCAAAGCTAATCCCGTCAGAATGAAGTGCAAGGTGTTATTTTGTCACTATTTTCCTTTGAATTTCTATTCTATAATGTCTATCACTAGTTTGCAGTGGAAGTCAATTTTTAAAAATAAACTTTAAGCGTGCGTGACGTGATGTGAGATGTCAATTGCGGAAGATTAATTTACTAAAAATTTAATTTCTGTATAAATTTGTTTGTCCGTGAATTTGTCCGATATTTTAATAGTTATCCTGCTATTCGGAGCGGAGATGAATAATTATTCAACAAACAAATGATCATTAAAAACGATCCAGCCGTTCTTGAGTTATAAATGCTATACCCGACTTTGTTTTATTTATTTAGTTTACTTAATACACCTTCTTGGGATTTTGGTGAAAAAATTAGTTAACATAAATTAACTTCGGTTTTGTTTTCTCACTTATTAAACACCTACACCCTTATTCATAAAGAAAAAATAGTTATTTTAGCTCTCGTGTTTAGGAAAACTACACCATGGAATAAGAATGTTCCGGACACAAATGGAGCAGTAAGCAATTGCCTTTAGTTTGAGCCCAGAAAATACTTATTCCATGGTGTAGTTTTCCTAAACACGGGAGCTAAAATAACTATTTTTTCTTTATGAATACGGGTGCTACTATGTATGTATGTTTGCCTAAATGTTACACCAAAAGTTCTCATGTGTATAATATCTTAGATCAATTTATTTTTGTTAATAAAAGATCCCCTGAAGAAAATGGCAACCACTGTTGGAACGTCGGGAAAGGAAATTAAATTGATTCATTAACAATCCAATGCGACCAAAACAGCCAAAGGAGATATATTTTTAAATCTTATTCTTATCATCATACTATAGTCATATGGGAACCTTAACTGCAAAAAAAAAAAAACTATATCAATCATCTGGAAATAGGACCTACAACAACAACAAAAAATATCGAAACATAACCCTAAAGATAAAATTCATAATTAATGAAATACATACTCTCGCATCTCCTCTACGAGTATAGAATAAGGTATACCAACTGCGAATCATATGCTGCTTAGTCTATTTTTTATTTATGTGAACCTATACGTTCCGACGAGAAAACACATAAAACTCCCTATTTAATGACATAAAAACACTATAAACAACTGCTTCATTTATGATAACATCATATAGGGAAGAATACGGCCGTAGCTTGCCCTATGTGCCCTCCCACGTCCCACTTTTAGTCATACCTATACTGCCATGAAAAGCATTTCAGTCCCTAGCGATCAATACGTTATTATGATCTGCTTTATCGTCCGAAAATATCAGCATAAAGGCATCAAGTTAAACTACTGCAGATACCTGGGTTTGGTTAAAGCCAAGAAGCACTCTATCTCTCCTCAACATAATTCCCTAGGAGAACAAAGGCAACTGCATCGACAAGAACACGGACATTGAAAACTTCTACAAAGTAAAGGCTATTCAGGTGCATACCAATGCCAAATAATTGCAAACTTTTCCAACCAGAAAATAATGGATTCGATTATAAGGCAAACAAAAAAAATGAAGAACAAAATGTTCAAGCGTCGAACTCACTGATTTCTTTTCGACGTGTGCAGAGAATTTTAAACAGAATTTTCTTTTTAGTATCTTAGAAAAATGTTTATGAAGTTTTAAGGTACAAACTTTTAAGATTTTATTATTTAAAATAAAAAACCGTATACAATTTTATGGAATCTTTGGTATTCGGTGTGAACGAGTCATATTTATTATAATGCAACGTTTTGATACACACCCAACTTTGTTTTATAAATATTAGGGTGATTCAACAATATTTTTTTTTATTTTTAATGTGATTTTTTAAATATCAAAGTTAACTCTAAGAAATATTTTTTTCAAAGTTTGTTGTACAGTAACGATGTCGTTTTTATAGAAGCGTCCGTTTGCGTCAAATCTAGTAGTTCTGATATGTTGCTCAGTTGTTTAGGATGCTATGGCCTTAGAAATAAGCAGTTCGTCGCTTTCTAAGGACATTTCAGTTTATTGGGCTTTTTTTGGTGTTTGTTTAATTATATCACGGCTTTCGTGATTTTGGTTGGAGCTAGCCAAACTCAATGAGTATTTTCCACTTTGTTCTCGTAAGTTTTTCAATTCAGTGCTCAAAGTCAAGCTAATATTGGTACTTTTAAATCGTGGTGCAAAGTTATAATTAAAAACTAATTCTTCAGGCTAAAAATCACCAATAACTGTAAAAAGTGCGATAACTTTGGCACTTTTTTGATATTTGACCATGAAGTGCTTGGCGCTCGACGCACGTCGAAAACTCAGATTATTTATTAGGCCAACATCCTTAACAACTCAGAAAATAGTCAGAACCCACACCCACCAAGGTGCCCACCATACAGGTAGGGCCGGCCCCAGCCAAACTTGCGCCCTGTGCAAGATTTGTAGAAAGCGCCCCTTTTTTATATTTTCACACATACACTGATACACATGCATAAGCCTTTTTCACATTACCCAGGAGGTAGACTTTCAAAGATTTTTTTTCTATTTAGGTATCCCCGGTAGGCCTAATCCTCAGTAACAGACAAATATGTTTATATATATAATTGTATGTATCAAATGTAATAAAAGTACATATTTACAAAAAAAAAGTAAATAAATTATAAACAACATAAAATAAAAATATATATACATACATTTATATATACATATACAAAATAAAAAATATATAAACTTCATTTAAAAACAAAATAAATAAATTAATTAATTAATTTAAAAACAAAATAATATAAAAATATATACATACATACATATGTATATATATATACATATAAAAAATAAATAGGAACTTTAGTTAATTTTTTTTAGGAAAAAAAGGAAAACCATTAATTAAAACGCAGCGAAGAAATGAGCAGAGGGGAAACGTTAAAACTTATTTTTTTGGCCTTACATTTTGCAAATTCAGAAATGAGATCATCAAAGTTTAAAGAATTTTTTTGTAAAAAGTTCATTTTTTTTTTTTGTAAAAAAGTTAATTTTTTTTTGTAAAAAGTTTAATTTTTTTTTGTAAAAAAGTTAATTTTTGTTTGTAAGAAAGTTAATTTATTTTTGTAAAAAAGATAATTTTTTTGTAAAAAAGTTATTTTTTTTTTGAAAAAACTCTTTTATTTTTTTGTAAAAAGCTGAATTCTTTTTTGTAAAAAAGTAATTTTTTTTTTTGAAGTAATTTTTTTTTGTAAAAAAGTTATTTTTTTTTTTTGTTAACTCTAGAAAGGTAACCTTCGTCGATTCGACGAACATCAAATTTAGTTTTTCATTTTTCTCTTTACTCCTCGTTCCGATTGCATTCTATCTCCGTGTAACCCTAGTATTCCCTAAGTGCTTGTAGTGTGTAGGCGTTCTGCGGCGTACCTACTTGGGAAAATGCTTTTTTTTTATCGCAAAACGGCGCCAATGTTCGTCGAAACGACGAAGGTTACCTTTAATGTAACTTTTAGTGCTCGAAAAGCACCAATTTTACCCGCTAATACAAGATCTTATATTGAAAAATTTACACCCAAAAGTAAGAAATCGTTAAGGGAGGACACAAACAATTTTCAAATATTGTCTGTACCTACACAAAACCTAAGTCAACGTGTGATGCTAGCATGTGGTGGAGAGCATAAAGTTCACATCTGCACCTAATGATGAAATATATTTCTTTTATTTTTAATTTTTATTTTGTTCTATTATTTAATGAATTAACTTTAAGTTCAACAAAAACACACATGTTTTTATGGAAATAAAAATGCAAGTGATCTCAAAACCAATGAGTTCAAAGACCATTTTCGAAAATAATTACTCAAGTTGTCTTATAATAACTATTTTTTTCCTTTTCCCACAAAAAAAACAATCATGAATATAAATTATTTAACTTCACTGAAATAAGTTAATAACTTTTCTTTAACAGTGCAGTTGAATATCACTTCGTCGATTCGACGAATGGTTACCTGTAACGTACTAAAAAATATGGTTACCTTTCTAGGGTTAAAAAGTTAATTTTTTTTGAAAATAAGTTGTTTTTTTTTTGTAAAAAATGACTGAAGTAGTAGGTAGCACCGTAGCACAGCAACCTACCTGTTCTTTTTTTCGGATACATTTTTTTGTTGTTTTTTTCGTAGATGAGAAGTCCCATACAGAGGTACCTGCACGTTCTAGCCCACATGATTCAGTATGAATAAGTATTTTTCGTTGTCATATTCTCTATGTTAATTTTGGGACCCAGTGTGCATGAAATAAATCTTGCACATATGAGGTGCAATGGAACTTTTTTGTGTTGAGAATTTTTCTTTTTTGTTTTCTTTTGTACGAACAGGTTGAAATATTTGGAAATTAGGTAGGTAGGATTGCACTTGCATGGGTCTAGTGGGATTTTTAATTCTACGATTACTTGAGTTAAATTTTCCTTGAATGCAATAATGAAAGTGATTTTAGTTAGTGTGCAAGAAATAACTTAGCACGGTTGTGATGGATGTTATTTTGGGATTATTTGAAGAATGTTTGTGGTTAAAATGCAAATGGCAGTACATATTTGTTTGCGCAAGATCAGATTACATTTCCTTGCTCCTGGTAATGCGCCCCCAGAATGTTGCGCCCTGTGCATTTGCACATCTTGCACATATGGTTGGTCCGGCCCTGCATATAGGAGACGAGGTTGTTGTACTATAAATAGGTACAACAATAGATTTTGTTATTTTTAATTTTTTCAAAAACTAAAAGACATTTTAGCATATCTTTTTTAGTGCTTCAAAAAAAAAAAAAAAAAATTGCAATTACTTTTGAAGTGATCTAGAGAAGAGGAGGTTGTAGGTATGACTGAGAACAATATATTACTTGGAAACTTTCAAAGACTCTCAAAATTTCAATTTATCACCTAAAAACTGTTTTTTACTCTTTTCCTACCTAAAAGATCAAAGATTTTGTATTAATTAATTTAACGCACGATTTGAAGTTTTTTTACATTTTTGAAAAGATACTTAAAACTTTTTAAAAATCTAAACTTTTACTCTCATACTTCAAAATTGTATGTAGATTTTCCAGATTTAGTCTAAAAATCACACATTTGTTTCCGATTTTTAAACTTTGAAGACATTTTGAATTTATTTTTTTGTTTTAATTTCAATTTTATTGTGCAATTTAATTTTAAATCGAGTGATTTATAACTTATAAAAATTGGTCACAATTTGCGGAAGCTATAATTTCCTTCTTCTCGAAATCTCGAGGGGGAACTCGCCCACTCTTAAGCGAACAATTTTTCAACTGCCTCGACTGGAACATGAACATGGTGGCACTAAGCCTTAAGGCTTTTTGAAAATGATTCAGTCAGGAGTCAGAACTCAGGTTGAAAGTATAGAATATAAATATGTAAATAGAAGAAATTGTATATACTAGATAGATAATTGTGATGTTGATTGTTATGAAAAGACGCCTTGTTGAAGATAACAATCCAGATATCTATAGACTAGACAGTGAAATATGCAGTTATAGATACGGTGACAACAGTGATTTTCTGGTCAGTGGAGGGAAAGTAATGGTCCTTTCTCATTTTACCTTAAGATACTGTCAGTCTACAGATACAAATACAAGTAAATAAAAAATAATCTTTCTTTGTCATTATTTTGTGTCTAGTAAATAATAGATAACCTTGCCTTAAATGTTAAATCAGTTTTTTATTGCGATATGTAGGATAGGTATATGTATCTTCTTCTTCTTCTTCTTCTTCTTCTTCTTCTTCTTCTTCTTCTTCTTCTTCTTCTTCTTCTTCTTCTTCTTCTTCTTCTTCTTCTTCTTCTTCAATTAACCGGCCGCGATTTTCATGATCTTGAAGGGGGACCACAACTCTCCTACTCAACTGCTTTACCTAGGGTTCCACTTGTGGGGTTCGCCGGGTTGACCTCCCGGTTTTGGATTGTTCCATGTCTGAGGCCAACTTAATGCAGGTGTCGTTGCATTTGTTTCATCCAGGAGTTTTTGCGCCTGCCTTTCTTCCGCGATAGTGTTGGGTCGTCTTGTGCTATTGCCTTTTGAACTGGGTTCTCATGGCATCTTATTTGTACATGACATTACCAGCTAAGTTGGTCATGCTGTATTTTGTCCAAGATGGTATTTTTGACGTTAAGGCTTCCTCGGATTCTCTTGCTTCTTCTGTGATCATGCTTTGTCACTCCTGCTGTCATGCGAAGCATCTTCATTTCAGCTGCCGTCAATTTCCTCTCATACTTCTTGTACATTGTCCAATACTGTGAACCGTATGTAAGCGCTGGACGATCAACTGTCGTGTAGAGCTTTCCTTTTAGCTTAGGGGGCATTTTTCTATCGCAGAAGATGGCAGAGTTTTCCCTCCACTTCACCACCCTACGCTTACACGATGTTTGATGTCGTCATCACAAGATCCTTCGCTATTGATCATTAATCCAATATAATTAAACTTTTCGCACTTGGGAAGCTTGGGAAGTTCCATTCAAATAGATGTCCGGAGTAGGCCTGTGTGGATCAGAAAATGGACAGCATAGGTATTCGGTCTTTTTCGCGCTAATGCGGTATCCATTTCTCTCCAGAACATCCACCCATACATCAAGTGCTCGTTGCAGGGACACAGGATCTTCACTTATGATGGCTTCAACGTCAGCAAAGAATAACTGATTCACTTTGGGGTCCGTCACCTCATTCTCAAGCATTCTCCCTGGTGCACACCTACTCTAATTGGGAACTGTTCGGTGATTCCTGCGGGGCATCTTACCTTTGTTTTTTTACTTGCTCGTACATTTCTAAAACCATTCGCACGTAGACTTCCGGATCTCCTCGTTGCCTAAGTGCAACCATTATCAGATCTCGTAGTTGTCTGTCGAATGCTTTTTCAAAATCAACCAACACAATATGCAAATCTCTCGAGGAATCCTGATATTTTTCCATTCTGATTCTTATACTCTGAATAGCATCTGTGTATTATTTTTCGTTGGCGGCCATCCAATATCCGCTCAACGATCTTTATGGTTTGTGACATCAGCTTGATCGAACGGTAGCTGTCGCAATTTCGTGTACCACCCTTCCCCTTGTAGATTGGAAGAAGGTTACTTTCCCTCCACTGATTAGGCATTCGGTCGCCGCAGATAAGTTTGGAGATGAGAATCATGAGCCATCTAGACCCGATGTCTCCCATCTTTTTCCAGAACTCGGAGGCTATCTCGTCTGGGCCAATCGCTTTTCCCTTTTTGGAGTTTTTCACCGCATCACTAACTTCTTCGACTGTGATGTGGGCGACTTTTTCATTGTTAGGTGCAGCTATTGGAAGCTATAATTTACTTAAAACATTAAAAGATATTATCGAGCCCTAACCGCCATTTTATCGTAAGCGACATTTTTAACCAAATCAAGTTAATTATGCAATTTGATAAGTAATACTATTATGCATCTACCTACATCATTAGTTTTTCAATAAAACTAATTAAAAAAAAGTTACAGAGAAAAGAAAATTTATCGTAAGCGACACTTATATTTTCTGTTAACAGCTAAATATCGCAAATGCCATAGATTGTTTTTGCTATTTAATCAACTTTGCTTTATTGTTGACCAAAGTGATGCTGTTTTTTTATCTGTTTACATAAATAGCGGATCCAAAGAGGGGGGGGTTCAAATGGGTCATTATCCCCCTGTGAGATTAAATTTTTGTTTTTGTTTGTGAGTTGTGTTAAACAAGGATTTAAAGCTAGAGCACTTATGGTCATGATCCACCTGGGGTTTTTTGACCTTTGTTCTGTATTCATCTCGGAATTCTTTAGAGTTCCTTGCAAATGTTTCCATTTGAGCTTCATTCCCGCGCCCAGCCAAGAGGCAGAGTCAAAGTGAATAATAATTTTATTGAATTGCAAATGTTTCCATTTGAGCTTCATTCCCGCGCCCAGGAAAGAGGCAGAGTCAAAGTAAAAAATAATTTTATTGAATTGGATAATCGATGTTTTTCATATTTAATTTCTGGTTTTATTGGCCAAAAACGTTTTAATTCATATTTTGGGTAGTTCTGTCTGCGATATTATTTGTTACGCGATGAAGCAACATGTTCTAAAGTCCCTTTAATAAACTTTGATAGATTCAAAAATATCTGAAAACCACGAATGTTTTGACTTTTTATTTGTTTGTTCCAAAAAAAGTTGTTTTATGGCACTAGGTACTTCGTCTAATGATTATTCAAGCCATTATAGTTTGAGTTCCATGTACGAATAGCTAATCATGATGGATCAAAAAGGCTTTGAAAAATCCAAAGATTTGAATTTGTATTTTATCCTCCGGAAAAAGGCGTTATTATTGGCACTTTTAAGTGACTTTTTGAGCTTAATACCTGCTCTATATACATATAAATAAAATAATTGTTCTTTCCATATCTATAAAGACGTAACCTATCTAATTTCTTTGAAAGCTATCTGTAATGTCGATAGTTATTGATAGACAACACATCAAGTAATAATGTAAGTGAATACAGACTATGAATAGTCCAATGGCAGAGAACCCATCAATAGTTCCACACAAAAACAATTAGGGAGATAATGGCAAAATGTGATCAAGAAACGTTTCCAAACATCAAACAATTTTCAAATATACTCCCTAAGCTACCTATAAGTATATGTAACTACAGCAGAAGGTCCTTCTCTAAGCTAAGTCGATTAAAAAATTGGTTCAGGTCTTCAATGGTAGACAGGTTTAGCACTTATGCATATGTCCACAAAGATGTGTCACTATCACTAGACGTAGAAGAAGTTATTGATCGGTTCATAAAACAAAAATGAAAAATCGATCTCGTGCTTTAAGATAAAGTATAAAATTTCTTATAAGTTATTTTTTTGTTTTAAGTAATTTTTTATGGGAGATTTGACCCAACCAAACGTCCTGTTTCTTTGATTATACTGTGTTTACTACTTGTTACTATACATTTTTGATTGCTTAATTTAGAAAAGCTGTATTTTGGAAACATAAATTGGGCTCAAATTGAAGACAGTTTTCTTTTTTATAAAAATACGAGTTTTTTGCTATTTTTTTAAATTTATCGTAAACGCCAAAACTTGATCATGAGCTAGTAAGTAGTGAACACCAAAAGTATCGTAAATGCCTAAAACGTCAAAAACAACGTAAATTTGGCAACAGCAGTATTTTGTTTATATTCACTTTATTCCATTTGCAAAAATATAACAAAATACTGAAAATAAACTCGTTCCGTTTTCCAGTTTAGGAGAAAAACAAAAAAATGTGTTTCCTGTAAAATTTACATTTTGTCGCTTACGATAAATTGGAGGTAAGGGCTCGTTATGTTATCAGAAAAAAATGGTTTGATTCTTAGCGTTTTTTTTTACTTTTGCATTTTTCCAACGGTGAGCCTGAGCACATGTTTTTCAAAGCAGAAAATACTACATATTACTTTGACAAGCCCCATCAACATATCAACAAATCAGAATTATGTCACGCTTTTCGATTTCATTGTCTGATTTGACTGGCCTACATATTTATGTACATCATATACAATGTATATATGATTTTATTTTTTAAAACATCATAGCTTCCATAATTTTTGACCGATTCTTCGAAATAATAACTCATTCAATTCAACATAAAAAGAATATTAAAATTGGAAATAAAATAAAAAAAAAACTGTTTCTTAAAACGGTCTCCAAAGCAGTACAAGTACGAGTACAATTCCTTGGTACTTTAAATTTTATAGTACAAGTACAATTCCTCGGTACTTGTACTTAAAAATTTTAAGAACCCAGTATACAGGAATTGTACTTGTACTTAAATTCAACAAAGGAATTTAAAAAATTTGTATTCATTACTTTAGTAATTAAATACTGTACTTAAATACTTTTTCAAATACTCTTTATTCCTTAATAGCCCAGTCAATAATTACAAAAAAAAGGCTTAAGTCGCAAAGCGGGATGTAGTTCTGCATTTTTGATATGTTGTTGGGGCATGTTAGAGTAGCCTGTAGCTAAGTTTGCAACTTCGAAAAACCAGTGCACGCTGCAGGAAAAATGCAACAGTGAAAACATCGCTACAATCACCCCATTTTTCCGACATTTTCCTTTATAACTTTAGAAATACGCAATTTAGGAAAAAACCATTTACTATATTCTTGTTTGTTATAAAATTTTCTACAAGACCACATAAGACTAAAATTCATGTATGTTATATTTGAGTTGCTATTTAACCATGAGTAAAAAAAAAATCTGAAAAACTAAGTTATTTTGAAGCGCTCAAAAAATAGGTCAAAAATTGTCCAATTCTGCTCAAAATTTGCAATCAAATAACCTAGAGTATTATAAGACAAAATGTGAAAATTCGATCTAAATCGGTCAAATAGTTTTGGCAAGAAACATGATGTTAACTGAGTGCAACAAGCAATGTTTGCACCATTGCTGTGGTCAAAGTAGGACAATAAAGGAAGTACTGATTTTTGTACACGTACTTGCAACCCTTAACTATCATAAAATATCATTATAATATTTATTTATTTTTTGGTTGTAACTTTGGTAGCGATTTTAAATTCTAAAAAATGTTTCAAGTAATCATTTTTTATTCATACAGTGCAAAATGTTCGCAACTTTTAAAATCGCTACCAAGGTATCTAAGAAAAAAGATTTGGATCGAACTTTCAAATTTTGTCTTATAATACTCTAGGCTATTTGATTGCAAATTTTGAGCAGAATTGGACAATTTTTGACCTATTTTTTGAGCGCTTCAAAATTATGGTAAGATACCAACTCAAATATAACATACATGAATTTTAAACAAATGTGGTCTTGTAGAAAATGTTATAACAAACAAGAATGTACTAGATGGTTTTTCCCTAAATTGCGTATTTCCAAAGTTAGGAAGGAAAATGTCGGAAAAAATGGGGTTATTTTAGCGTTTTTTTTCACTGTTCCATTTTTCCTGCAGCGAGCACTTGTTTTTCGAAGTTGCAAACTTAGCTACAGACTACTCTAATATGCCCCAACAACATATCAAAAATGCAGAACTAGCTACATCGCGCTTTGCGAATTTATTGTCGAATTTGACTGCGCTATAAGTACTTTTAATTACTTTTGATTCCTTTTAATTTCTTTTGTTTATTCTTATATTTTTTTACAAAATGAATTTAAAAGGAATTATAAGTACTATAGGAATTAGAAGTATTTGAAAAAGTATTTAAACACAGTATTTAATTACTTAAGTAATTAATACAATTTTTTTAAATTCCTGTGTGGAATTTAATCCCTCGGTACTGGTACTTAAAAGTACCGAGGAATTGTACTTGTACTTAAAAATTTTAATTATCAAGGAATTGTACTTAGTTAGTACTTAAGTCACAATATATTTAATTTCTTTACAGCTCTGCTTCAAAGCTCTGCTTAAAAAACGGGGAACAAATGAGCGATTTTTAGATTAAATTCAAAAAATGTACACACAATTTTGTAGTGTGAACGTAAAAGGTTATATTTTTAAAAAGATCTCAATTTTTCTTTTCAAAATGTAAAAAATCTAAACTTGGTCAAAAAATTACTTAGTTAAAAAGTTATTTTGAAAGCAATGTTTTTATTTAAAATAAGTTCTTAAGGTTTTAGCCAATAACAAAAAAATTGGCGTTTCTGTTTAGTTATGACAATGATGCGGTGGGCACTCGTGTTCAATTGAAATCCTTCTTGCCGTTCGGATTCGACATATAAAATTTAAGCTCCCCTCCATTCCTGTCGACACGCGCAGACAACAATGGTTGAGAGTTGTCTTGTAAGGTACTAGAGGTCATAGTTCTTCACGAGCTGTTGTGCCAAGATATTAATTTGTTTTTGTTTTCTCAAGAAAATTCTTTTCTTAATAAATCTTTTTTTTTTGAATCACCCTTATAAATTTGGTACGATGGACTTTTCGATTGTGAATTCAATAAAATGTATAATAACTTGAAACAGCATTAATACTTTCAGTGACTAGGTTGTTAAAATTAAATTAAATTATTTCTAGATATGGGCCCAACGTACAATTCTGTTTCTTTATAACTGAATTTTAAAGGAACTTAATTTTGAAAAACGTCTGCTCGATCTTTCAAGACCGGGTCTGCTTGGGGGCGGATAATGACATTCAAAGCCATTTAAGGAAAAAATGCTAATTTCTTCAGAACGATACAAATTCATCAATCCGAGGTGTCGTCAGAATGATCCATAAAATCAGGTTTTCATGATTATCGCATATTAAATTTCAAAAAAGACAAAACTGATTAAAGGACGTATGCACCATGATGTCCCCTAGCTTAATCACGGAAAGCACGGTTTCTAGAGATCTTTATGTGTTAAAGAGTAGCTAAGGTATTACTATAGTTATACTCGTAGTACTTATGTATGTACATAGGTGCATTCTTCAATTTCTTACACTAACGTTGTTAAGTTTTAAAAAAATTGATGAGTTAAATGCGATGTTGGAACAAAATTAATGGAAAACAAATTTAGACTTAAATATAATTATGTATTTGCTTTAATGATTTTAAGTATTAATATTAAATTCGGTCATTCGCGAAAGGAAAAAAATTTAACTGATGGTCCATTTGATAATGTAATTCTAATTTATGAATATCTATTGAACCAAGAAAAACTTCAAACAATAATATTTGAAAAGAAGATGGTAGTTTTTCAAAAATATTATAAAAAAAATATTTTTTTTGGCATTTTTTTAACCAAATATGTATTAGGTATAAGAACATTTATTTTCGGCTAAAAATATCACCTTAAACCTTAAGTTAATTTACGATCTTTAATTTTTGAGATAATGATGTCTATAAAGACAAAAATCATATTTTCATTCAAAAGTAAAAAAGAAAAATGAACTTAAAGCTATAAGGAATTCAACTAAATGAATCTGGCCCGAAAAGAATACAAAATAAGAAGTTTTTAGCTTTGAAACCAATATATGTTTTCTCAATATAATTAGGGCGTTAAGGGAACATTTTAGATTAAACCTTTCACTACATCCTGACGGGATGAGCTTTGTTACACTTATAATAATCCAAGTCCTAAATTTACTTTAATGAAAAGTGTTGCCACGGTGGCAGATCGACAATCCACGTTTAGACCATAGATAGTGTAATAATCTCTAAATATGTGAAATACGTCCGGTTATACTAAACAAATATTTATTATAAATTTCTAAAATTCTTTCCAAAACATAAATTGATTATTACAGAAATTCTTATAGTATATTTCTATTAGACAGATCTTCACAGATAGATATTATGTAATATGATCTGTTTTGATGCTTGGTTCTTATGAAAAAGAAAACATTTCTACAAACATCACCATTTAGCTCCAGATATTTTGATGGGCCCTTTCGATTCTTGTTTCTTAAATAGAAATAAGATGAAGCACGGCACTAGTTAGAAGGAATAGAAGGAAAGGAAAGATTTTTGTTGGCACAAAAGATTGAGAATTAGATGTTAATTATATCATGAAATTCCACGGGTGGCATCCAGTTGAAACTGGGGAATGGAAATAGAAAAGAATGCTACGTATACTTTTTTGTTTGTTTTTAATTAAGCGCGCACTAAATGGGTTCTTACTACCCTTAAAATGTTTAAACACAGTGCGAGCTTTAGGAAAATAGGGAAGGATTTAAGAGGAGATACCGGTGCACATTGGTTTTGAACCTTTGAATACCACGTTTAGACCATAGATAGTGTAATAATCTCTAAATATGTGAAATACGTCCGGTTATACTAAACAAATATTTATTATAAATTTCTAAAATTGTTTCCAAAACATAAATTGATTATTACAGAAATTCTTATAGTAAATTTCTATTAGACAGATCTCCACAGATAGATATTATGTAATATGATCTGTTTTGATGCTTGGTTCTTATGAAAAAGAAAACATTTCTACAAACATCACCATTTAGCTCCAGATATTTTGATGGGCCCTTTCGATTCTTGTTTCTTAAATAGAAACAAGATGAAGCACGGCACTAGTTAGAAGGAATAGAAGGAAGGAAAGATTTTTGTTGGCACAAAAGATTGAGAATTAGATGTTAATTATATCATGAAATTCCACGGGTGGCATCCAGTTGAAACTGGGGAATGGAAATAGAAAAGAATGCTACGTATACTTTTTTGTTTGTTTTTAATTAAGCGCGCACTAAAGGGGTTCTTACTACCCTTAAATTGTTTAAACACAGTGCGAGCTTTAGGAAAATAGGAAGGATTTAAGAGGAGATGCCGGTGCACATTGGTTTTGAACCTTTGAATACCACGTTTAGACCATAGATAGTGTAATAATCTCTAAATATGTGAAATACGTCCGGTTATACTAAACAAATATTTATTATAAACTTCTAAAATTGTTTCCAAAACATCAATTGATTATTACAGAAATTCTTATAGTATATTTCTATAAGACAGATCTCCACAGATAGATATTATGTAATATGATCTGTTTTGATGCTTGGTTCTTATGAAAAAGAAAACATTTCTACAAACATCACCATTTAACTCCAGATATTTTGATGGGCCCTTTCCATTCTTGTTTCTTAAATAGAAATAAGATAAAGCACGGCACTAGTTAGAAGGAATAGAAGGAAAGGAATGATTTTTGTTAGCACAAAAGATTAAGAATTAGATGTTAATTATATCATGAAATTCCACGGGTGGCATCCAGTTGAAACTGGGGAATGGAAACAGAAAAGAATGCTACGTATACTTTTTTGTTTGTTTTTAATTAAGCGCGCACTAAAGGGGTTCTTACTACCCTTAAAATGTTTAAACACAGTGCGAGCTTTAGGAAGGATTTACGAGGAGATGCCGGTTCACATTGGTTTTGAACCTTTGAATATCAAAATGGCAGGGAAAAATAGTGTCGGGTAAAGCATTCTACATTCTTGTAGTGCGACTAAAGAAAGAATCTCTAAACTTAACAGTACGTCCGAAGTTGGGCTCAAGGGTAAACTGATGTGCATTCCCAGAAATACGAGTATTACGGCTGAATTGTTTTAGGGGAGGAATGCAACTGGCTATTTCGCTAAAGCACTGCTAATGAACATTGCATCGGTGTTCGCGAGGTGCAAATGTTTCTGTTATATTTCTATCACCTATCATTTTCATAGCTCTTCTTTGAATTCTTTCTAATAGACTCAAGTGAGTTATTAGAGTACCTGCCCAGACATGAGAATTGTACTCGAGTTTTGAACGAATAAAGGCTTTATAGATAACAGCCAGATCAGAAGGGGTGAAAAATTTCTTGCATCGCCGAAGAAAACCTAAACTTTTAGCATGGATCCACAGATGGTGGTCTGTGATACACATACCGAGGACTGAAAGCCTTTCGGTTTCCTCAATGCAAGAACCACTCAAGAATAGTGGCATGGGGGGTGGGTTTCGTTTTGGCGATTGCCCCATCGAACAATTAACAAGGTCCCTCGCCAATGAACTTTTCTGATGCTGGGAAAGAATGGTCATTGTGGAAACAAAAGTTTAAGATAGATAGATAGATATTACTTTATTTTTTTTTTCTTTTTTATAGTTTAACAATTATTTACATTTATTAGAAATGAAATAGAATAAAATAAAAAAGGCAATGGCGTTGCCGTCTGCCTGATTGACGTGTTGAAATGTTTATTTTTATACAAACTTAAAAGTTTCAAAATTTTTAGAAAAAAATACTACTTTATTTTTTATTTTTATAAAAACATGATTTTTTTTTTTTAATTTTGTATTTAGATATCTAAATTCGTTTATAATATTGTAAAGATATGAAATTGCGGTTGCAATATATTTATGGAGAGCTTCCCAATTAGCACCGTTAAGAGTGTTCTTTGTTTCCTCCATTGTAAATGACCACTCCCCGAAACAAATGAATCTTATATCTTTGTAGATCGGACAGATTGCTAAGAAATGAAATGTGTCTTTCTTTGATTTTAAGTTGCAAATTGTGCAGAGGTTTGAAACTGTATTTTGGAAAGGTGACCCATTTGAGTTCAACATTTCACATCCTGCTCTGCATATCAAGGATATCGCTCTCAAGCTATGACGATCATTAAAATAGTTATTGCTTCTCAAGTCGTAGTTAAGTTCTGGGTAGATCAATCTATTAATAGATGATGTTGCCTAGACTATGCTTTCATTACGATTGTGAATGTCAGATAGCTCCAAAATGTTATAGAATTGTTGCTTCAAGAATGGTAAATCGTTGTAATGAATGTTTATGTTTGTCTCACATTTTTCTGCCAAAGCAATCCAATCATTAACCCATTCCAATTTATTATCAAACAATTATTTTGTTAAGATGTGCGGAAGTCTTTGTGGAGGGTACCTTAGTACTTTAATTATATAATCAAAATGTAATTTTAGCGTGTAATTGAAGAGATTTGGCAGTCCCGTTTTCAAAGTAAGAACGTAGTTAGGAGTGTTCATTGGAAGGCGGAATATTTTTTTTAGGATAAAACGAAGCAGTTTTTCAACTTCCTCATATTGCTTGAAACAACAAGTTTGACAGCTATAACACATACATGAACGCATGACCGCTTCAAAAATGCGATTCTTCGCTGAAATGGGTATTTCGTTTTTGTTAATGATATTTTTCCACGACAAATTTATGAGGCTGACAGTTTTTTTTTCGAGATGATGTTTGATGTTCGAGAAAAGTTTAAGATTTTTATGCTCGCGTCTGGTCGTAATGGCGACCCTGACATTATTAAGATTGCAACATTCCTGCATCTCATTGGAGAGAAAGGAATAGAGGTTTATTGCACTCATTTTAATAAACCTTTTGATGGCCAACCAGATTCGGCAATTAAAATGGTCGTTGTGCTAAAAAGCTTTGAGGAGTTCTGCTTACCACAGAAGAAAATTGTGATGGAATCCTTCAAATTCAACTCGATTGCGCAAAAAGAACATCAGCCGTTTTGTGAGTTTGAGACGGCGCTTCGTCTTCAGATGCAACACTGCAGTTTTGTATGCGGTGATTGGCATCTGAGTTGGCAGCAGCTAACAAACAATTGCTTGATGTGCCACAAACGAAGCAGCAGGACCATAATGAAAAGCGGGTTTGAGAAGCAGTGTCCTCGTTGTGGTTAAAATGCAAATGGGAACCACGACAAATTTTGCTACAGGTGTCAGCGTTTGGGCCATTTTGCAAATGTTTGCCGATCCACAGACAATCCGGAGAGTCAACTAGTGCGGTATAAATCAGGAAAGTTGTGTTGTGTTGTGTATAAAAGAATTATTGACCCTCTGTACAAATAATATATACATGCACCTGTACAAATAAGCAAAGACAAGTCTTTCTAGTTTTATAAGTTAGTCTATTGTTTTGTAATACATTATGGAATAAAGAACCTACAATTTAAATCGCTGTTTAACTTTACCTTATATTGAAATAACAGTTGGCGACGAGGATGGTTCCATAAAATAAAAAAAAAAAAAAAATTAAAATCACATCATAATCGTGTGTTAATTGGTTACAGAAAACGTGAAATTAAAACCACTAAACTTATTCATATGTTAACAAGTGTCGATAGACTTAGAGCACGTAGTTTCCTATCCAAAAAGCATAGGGCTGGTTGGAAATTTAGAAGTTTTTGTACCTGGTGAGGACTTCACAGTATACGAAAAACGTTTTTTGCAAATCGTTAAAATAAATAAAATCGACGAAGATAATAAAGTTCCTCTGTTTTTAAAAATGTCTGGGGGAGAGGTCTGTAAAACTCTTAAAAATTTATTATATCCAGATGAGCCAGACAATAAATCTCTGGAACAAATTTTATCATCTCTCCGTGATCATTATGCGCCAAAGACTCACAAACGTTCTGAGGCTCAAATTTTACATGGCTAATCAACAATTTGGTGAATCTATATCCGATTATGTCGTTAGACTTAAGGAATTATCACTTCACTGTAAATTTGATAGCTACCTTGATGAAGCGCTATGTGATAAATTAATCACCGGTGTTCAGGACGAAGGCTTAAAACAAAAAATGTTACTGGAGCCCGACACAAAAAAATTCGCTGACTACTGTCTCTTGGCCACCAACTTTAAAATGGCAGACAAAAATAGTAAAGTTGTAACAACATCGAATCAAATCAATGCAGTTCAACACTACATCCAATCGTTCATAGAAAAGAAAAATCACGATAAAAGTGCGAGGTATCGGAATGTAGGTCAACAAAAAAACAGATGGCTCGAAAAAAACAAACAACTTAATCAAAACAACGGTAGATATTGCGGTCGATGTACGAAACCCCATAAAGAGGATTGTCCAGCAACCAATTTGATATGTTATCGACGTCAACGCAACGTAGCCTCAATGCTACGCCAAAATTAACAATATCACGGCAGCAAGTGCATTGCCTCCAGCAGATTATGTATTTTAAACGTCGAAGGCGAAGAGATCTTATTTGAGGTAGACACGGGATGGTTTGTTACTACAATTAGTGAAGCTATATATATTAATTATTTTCCTCGTATAACCTTAAAAACATTTTGTAAGAAAATATTTTCATTTTCAGGAGACATAATTGATGTAGTAGCAATCTTTTCGGCAAGAGTGCGATATGATGGTGCATGTTATGATCTCGATTTGGTGGTAGTTAAAACCAAATTACAAGCTGCATGTTTACTGGGAAGAGACATCCTATCCTTCTGCCAGAATAGAGAGCATTGCTATTAAAAAGCCCAGTAAAATATAAACAAGGTAAAGTAGAATCACTTGCATGTATTAAGAGTGGAGAAGAAATTAATATAACCTTATTAAATGTCATACGGAAAAAATTTCCAAATATATTAAATCAAGATATCAATACACACACCCATTATCGGATTCGAAGCTGATATTAATCTCTCAAAAATGCATGTGGATGCACGACCTATTTTTTGTAAATCGTATAATATACCCTCTAAGTTTCGACAACAAGTTGGGGAAGAAATAGATAAGTTGGTGAATCAAAAGGTTGGTAAGGACGGCCCGTTGGGCGTCACCAATGTTTGCGTTACCAAAGCCAAACAGTCAAATTAGACTATGCGTTGATCTAAAGCAGACAATCAATAGATTTATTGATATAGATCAATATCCTCTTCCACTTCCAGAAGATTTGTTTACCAGTTTGGCAGGTTATAAATATTTTTGTGTGATTGATTGTGTAGGTGCGTATTTACAAGTTTTAGTCGAAGAAAAATCTCGAGAGTTTTTGACTGTAAACACTCCAAAAGGGTTATTTCAATACACGCGTCTTGTTTTTGGGTTAAGCAGCAGCCCAGCTATTTGGCAATCTATCATTGATAGAGTTTTATTAGGAACCAAGGCTTTTGCGTACTTGGACGACATTCTTATCGCTGGAAACAGTTACGAAGAATGTCAAAGTCGGTTATTCGATGTATTAGAAAAACTTAATAAGCATAATGTACAAATAAATGTAGCCAAATGTAAATTTTTAGTAACCGAAGTTAAATATTTGGGACATATAACCGAAGTTCAATATTTGGGACATATTCTTAGCAATGGCACAATTCGCCCACTGCCCGATAAGATGATAGCTATAGAAAATGCTCCTGAGCAAAAAAAACATTACAGAGTAACAAGGGTTTTTAGGGTTGTTAAACTATTACTCGCAATTTTTACCCAATGTTTCGTCTCATTTAAAATGCCTTTATGATCTTTTGAGAAAGAATCAACAATTTAAATGGACCTCTTCCGAGCAGAATTCCTTTGAGAAAAGCAAATTATTGTTAAAGAAGAATTGTGTTTTAGAATTGTACGATCCTAAGAAGCCAATTTTAATCGCCACAGATGCCAGCCCATACGGCATTGGGGCAGTAATGAGCCATTTTCATTCATTAACTCCAGCTCAGAAGAACTGGAGCCAGGTTCATAGAGAAGCTTTCGCAATTGTGTTTGCCTTAGAACACTTTCATAAATATATTTATGGGCACTAGTTCACATTATAAACGGATAACCAAGCGATAACCGAAATATTTAATCCATCAAAAAGTACAAGTTCGGTAGCAGCGGCGCGTCTACAGAGCTCAACTGAAAGAAAAGGTATTAAAGTTTCGGATGAATATAAGCCAAATGAATTAATTATGTAAAAAATATATTTGGAAATAGTGTTAAATGGATTCCAGGTAGAATCATTATTAAAATTAGTAGATTTATGTATCCTATTTGTCTAAATAATAATGTTATTAAAACAGCACACAAAAACTAAATAAAATGACCGTTTAAGAAAAACAAGTATTATTTAAAGCAAGATTAAAACGAATTTAATAATCAAAATGAGAACAACAATGTAGTTCAAAGAAAACAAAAAACAAGTGAAACCGAAATAGAAAAATGTGAACATTTTTGGAATAGTCGACCAAAAAGAATTATTAAAAAGCCTGAAAGATCAGGCTTTGATACTGCTTGAACTTATTGTAATGTACATATAATTTTGATAATTTTTGTTTTCTTTTCAATTATTATATGTTAGATTATAAATTGTTATTATTATATATATTTTTTCTTTCAAAAAGGGGGAAACTGTTGTGTATAAAAGAATTATTGACCCTCTGTACAAATAACTATATATACATACATACACATTTACATAAATAAGCGAAGACAAGTCTTTCTAGTTTTATAGTTTTATAAGTAAGCCTATTGTAATACATTATGGAATAAAGAACCTACAATTGAAATCGCTTTTTAACTTAACCTAATATTGAAATAACAGAAAGAGTGACAAAGGTAATTAGAAAATTTGTAATTGGCTGCATAGGGACTCTAGGTTAGTAGTAAGCAATGTAGTAAATGTGCATTTCTTTAATAGCATAAGTAAACCGTGGTGTCAAGATCTCGTATTTAATGATGTTAAGGTCAACTTCAAACTGGACACGGGGGCAGACGCTAATTGCATTCCATTATTTTTTATTAAAAAAATGAAACTTGATCATTTAATTCGCTGTTCTAACACGTAACTGTTAAGTTATAATAATTCTAAAATAAACACAGTCGGTCAAATAATTTTGTCTTGTTTTGATTCGACTCAAAAGAGAAAACAAAATAAATTGTTTGAGGTGGTAGAGCGTGATTTGCAACCCATTTTGGGTTGTGACGCTTGCTCATGTTTAGGTCTGGTCATTCGAAATGTGGGTATCGATTTGATTTCAGAGGTTGCCAAAGCAGAAGCTTGTGCATTGATTGAAGAGTTTGGGGATGTGTTTGGTGCACTGGGTAAGTTACCAGGGAAATGTAATATTAATCTCAAACCTGATGCTGTGCCTGTGCTCAGATATAGAAAAAGGATCCCGGAAAGTCTTCATCACCGTCTTAAGGATGAACTATTGGAGATGGAAATATTGAAAATTATTTCACTCGTAGATTATCCCCCAGACTGGGTCAATAACCTTCAAATTGTGGAAAAAGCGAACGGTTCTCTCAGATTATGCTTGGATCCAAAGCCATTAAATGAATGCATTCGCCAGGAGAATTTCATGATTCCAACAGCGGAGTCAATAATTGGAAGATGAGCGGGGATGTCTGTGTTTACGGTTATGGATCTAAAAAATGGTTTTTGGCATCTAGATCTGGATGATGAGAGTGCTGATTTAACGTCCTTCATGACTCTGTTTGGGCGATATCGATGGAATCGTGTTCCATTCTCTTCGGAGACATTCAGGGCGTTGAAATTTATTTTGACATTTTCGTATCCGGTCGTATAATGGAAGAGCACAATCAAGTACTCAGAAGGGTTTTGGAGATTGCGCGAGAAAATGGTATCCGGCTTAATAAGGAAAAATTACAATTAGCTATGGATGAAGTTCGATTAATGGGGCAACAATTATCAGCGTCGCAAGTCAGACCTAAGCCAGAGTATCTAGAAGCTATTAAGAACATGCCATTACGCGAAAACAAACCTGAATTAGCTCGATTTCTCGGAATGTTGAAATATTTAAGTCAGTACATCCCAAATCTGTCTCAACGAACAGCGAAACTCAGAGAAATAACGCGAATGGATGTCAAATGGCATTGGAGCAAGGATCATGGTGATGAGGTGCGGGTATTAAAAGAAGATTTGACCAAAGGCCCCGTACTAAAAATGTTTGATCCTAATATGCTAATTGTGATTCAGACTGACGCTTCAAAGGATGGATTGGGATCGGTACTGTTGCAAGATAACCAACCAGTAGCGTATGCGTCTCGAAGCTTGACCAGAACTGAACAAAAATGGGCGCAAATAGAAAAGGAGCTGTTGACAGTGACGTTCGCATGTGAAAGGTTCCACTATTTCATTTATGGTCGTGAGGTTGAAGTACAATCCGATCATAAACCATTGGAGACACTGACGAAAAGAGAGATTGATGACGTATCTATGCGTCTACAACGACTGTTCCTGAGACTATTAAAATACCCCTTTATTGTAATCAAGTACGTGCCTGGGAAAAATATACTTGCTGCTGATTGTTTGTCGAGGGCGGTGCTAAAGCAAGAGGAAGAAGATGATCCGGAGTTACAAGCAGTTATTCATGTAGTTCGGAAACGAATGTGTTTGTCAGAACAAAATCAGTTAATTTATGCACAAGCAACCCAGAATGATTCAATCTTAAAGTCAATCATTAGGTATTTAGAAAATGGTTGGCCGGAGTTCAAAAAGCTAAGTGGTGAAGGAAAGCAGTACCACAAGATAAGGGATGAGCTAAAGTTCGAAGAAGATTTACTGTTTTTGGGGACAAATTAGTTGTGCCACAATCACTGAGAAAAGAGGTACTTAAAATGACTCATGAGCCACACTTGGGTATTCAAAAATCGCTGTTAATAGCTCGTCCACTATTTTACTGGCCAGGAATGGCGGGAGACATTGAACGATAAGTAAAAACATGCACCATTTGTGAAAAATACACCCGTGAAAATCCAAAGGAACCACTTACACAGTATGAGATTTCGGAATATCCTTGGCAGTCTATCGGAATCGACATATTCGAGTTGGCTGGAAAAGATTATTTGGCAATTTTTGATGCATATTCGAACTTTTAAATGGCTGGTAAGTTGAAGGATAAGTCCATGAGTATGGTCATTGAATATTTAGAAAGTATATTTAACAAATATGGCTACCCATCGGAGATCAGGTCCGACAACAGTCCGTTTAACAGTCGACAAATGCACCAATATGCTGAAAGGGCCAATATAAATCTGATATTTTCGAGCCCTGGATATCCTCAAAGTAATGGTCTGGCGGAGAAAGGTGTTGCTATTGCGAAAAGTTTGCTTAAAAAATGTTTTGATGAAGTTAACCCACACAAGTTTGAAAGTCGTTTACTTGAGTATAATGCGTCTCCATTGGCATCTATGACAGTGTCACCTGCACAATTATTTTTTTGGCGTAGAATCAAAACAAAGGCACCAATTAATAAAAAACTTTTATTGCGTGAAGAGTTGCCAGAACAAGTGATCAAGGAAAAATTAAAACAAAAACATGAAAGACAAAAGTTGTATTATGATCGTCAAACGCGTCCCTTGCGCAGACTTGATATTGATCAGAAAGTAATTTTTAAGAAAAATACAAAATGGTGTTACGGCAAAATAGTTGGTCAAGTTAATGATAATTCATTTTTAGTTCTAGATATATCAACAGGTCAGATATTTAGACGAAACCGTCGATATTTAGCGGTTACTTTGAATAGTAAACAAGAATTTTTAAATAAAATTTGTGTCAAAAGTAGTAAGGCTTTAGATGATGGAACTATTGCTTTAAACGGTAGAAATAATGTCGAAGAATGTAATGATTCCTTCGTAACCACATGAGACTGGGAATATTATGACTAGATTATTTTATTATTTGATAAAAGAAAAAGCGTGTAACATATGTACATGTGAACTCATCCAACTTAAAGCATACATGTAAGCTAACCATTAAATGCTTAAGTTGGGTGAGGTTAAAGTTAAGATACAATATACATACATATGAGATTAGCTAGAAAGAGAAAAGGCAGATTTGAAAAGGGCAGCCAACGCGAAAAGAACAACTTATTGTTACGTGCTCAGAAAATAAATCTATCTTTTTAATTAAACTAAAATAACACTTTGTGCATTATTTTATTTCGCTCGGCTACATTTTACAGCTGAGGGTACTGTCGTCAGCGAAACAGTTTAATGGATTAGAAGTTTCAGACAAAAGATCATTTATAAAAATAAGGAAGAGAGTTGGAGACAAAACGGAGCCCTGGGGCACACCAGCATTTATTTTGTGGATTTCAGACTTGAAACCGTCCAATTCGACTTGTATTGAACGGTCCGAAAGGTAATTTCTAATCCTACGAAGAAGAGATTCATCGAAACCAAAGCGCGCATTTTCGATAAGAGAGCTTGATGCCAAACTCTATCAAACGCTTTGGAAATTTCACGTAAAGAATCTAACTTTCTCCAAAATGATGTAAAGATTTGTTCCACTGTTCGGTGAGATATACCATCAGATCATTAGTGGACCTATTGCTACGAAAGCCGTACTGTCGGTCATTAAGAAGCCTTCGTTCTTCGAGATATTTCTTGAGTTGAGAATTGATCCGCGTTTCCATGACCTTGAAAAGAAGGGACGTAAGTGCAATTGGACGATAGTTTGAGGGTGAAGAAGATACGCCTTTTTAGGGACATGCTGGACAAATGCTGTTTTCCATCCACTCGGAAAGAGACCAGTAGAGTAGGATAGATGAAAAAGCTTACGCAGTGGCTTTGCCAGCGTTGAAGAACACCTCTTCACAACAATGGGAGGGATACTATCCGAGCCAGTGGATTTGTGAATGTCGAGATCTTTTAGAACTCTAGCAACTGCACGAGTTGCCCCATAAAATCGTTTACGCTCTCAATTACAGGCGGAGTTCTATCACTTACTACCAGCGTCGAATTAACAGCAAACTGTGCTGCGAGCAAATTGGCTTTATCTTGCGAGCTGACAGCAGGTGTGTCGTTGAAGACAATTTTTACTACTATTGGGACGTTGTAGTATTTTTTGCCTTAATTTTTGGTCATGCAAAAATTTGGTTCTTCTAATATGAACGTTACAGGTCTTTCTGGCTTGTTGAAACTTTTTCCGGTTTTCCTCAGTAGTGTTGGCTTTGTAACTACGGAAACTTACTTCTCTAACCCTAAAAACCTCTTTACAGCTCGAATCAAACCACGAGTTTTCTTTGGGTTTGATAGATTTAACCCTATTCGGGATTAAATTTCTCATTCCACAAAGAATTAAATTTGTGATCATATATTCACTGGCATCTACGTCACTATCGAGGAAGTATAGTGACCAGTTAAAGTTCCTGAATAAAGCATTGAGACCGTCCCAGTTGGCTTTCTCGTACTGCTAAACGGTTCTCTTAGGAGACTGGGGCTCGAACCCACACGTCCAGGTTAGCAGTCAAACACTATCCCCAAATTCATAAATGTATAAAAATACTGTATAAATACTGTATAATTTTTTGAAAATGGTACTATTTCTGTATATTTTTCAAAAAAGATGATGTTATTGGTAAAAGGAAACAACAATAATTACAAAAAAGAAGAAAAATTTACAGATTTCACTCATAGAGTAAGAATGGGGGCATTGAAAATGACTTGCATTTGCTAGATAAAACAAAAACATGACTAATTGTTTAATTAAAATTAAGTTGAAGCAAGATATTTTGTATAAGAAAACGATAATGTTAATTGAATAGAAGAACTCCTTATTTTAACATAAATACACAATAAAAGTAAATAATTTTGAAATTCTTGTAAGGGGGTAATGTTGATGCAATAAGGTACATTATAATTATTTTAATTTGGTAAGCTTTTCATTTGTGAAAGCTACAAAAATAGTTGTAGGTAACTGATGACCGAAAACAAGACTGTAACTTCAACCAAGAGTGCTCAACTTTGTGTCATACCATACATTTCTTGCTAAATCAAAAACGTTATATTGTAGAGCTCTTCACAATTTTCGTACCTTTCTACTTAGTTAGTGATGTACGTTCAAGCTTCATCCACAGCTACCTGCACCATTAGGCTCAACCATTTCCCAATGTGATTGGATGGTCGAAAATCCAATCGAATTAGGTCCATCTTCCTATCATGACTAATTTTTTTGCAAATATCATCTTGCCTGAATCTGTTTTTCTACTTTTACTTTCGACTTCGTCAATTGAACTAGCTATTTTCAACTACAAGTGAACCTACTGCTATTGGTGTTCAGCCAGTTAATTCTTCGCATAAGAATTGTTTTTGTTGTTTGCTTAAGAACGTTTGGAGCTTTCAATAAGTGCACCAGCTATGTTTGATTAACATAAACGCTTAATTGCTGACAAGAGAAATAGAAGATTGAAATCCTTCAGTAAAATATAAAGTAAGGAACGATTTTATCTGTCCAATTGAGTGTCACAACAAGTTATCTTTAATAACCATAATTCAAAAAGCATTAAATTTAAATTTTGTATTAGATTTCCAACTTTGTAATCTTTAGTTTATGTAAAGAATATGCCAACCAACGAACTTAAATTAATAATTTCTGAATAATTAAGTAAATTAGGTAGGTGAAAAAAACATTAACTCAAATTGTTTTTAATTTTTCGACGTTTTCAAGAATTTGTAGATATTTTTTTTTGTGTGGATCTCAAGGGCAGTATTTTTAAACCTTAATCGGGACAATCCGTTTAGAATTTTGTAAGTCACGAATTTATTTATATTAATTCGTTTTGCTCTTGTTAAATTAATCAACAATTTTTTTTAACATTGTCTTATACCTTATCGGCGGAGGTTTAAGTCAAGAAGTTAATAAGTGCGTGGGTTTTATTTTACAAATTTGTAAATTTTTGTATCAACTTTTCAATTTTATGTGCCAAATATCGACACGACTATTAACTCAATCACATTTTTAGAATGAATTTGTACAACATTTAGTTAGTTAGTTGTTGGTTGGCAAATATGTATACAATTTAGTTGACAAACTAAAAAAAAGAAAAAAAAGTTAATTTTTTTTATACAACAGTTAATTTTTTTTTTGTAGAAAAGCTACTTTTTTTTTGTAAAAAAGAAATTTTTTTTTATTAAACAGTTAATGTTTTTTTTTTGTAAAAAAAAGTTTTTTTTTCTTTGTAAAAAAGTTTTTTTTTTTTGTAAATAAGTTATTAATTTTGTTTGTAAAAAAGTTATTTTTGTTTGTAGAAAAGTTACTTGTTTTTGTGAAAAAGTTATTTTAAATTTATAATTATATATCTATACATAATAATAAAAAGGTTCAAAACTTTTGTAAATTCTACAGTGGTTTGTGGTATCATCTGTTCCTTTCCTACCCACAACACTCTTTGAACAACTAATCACGCACTGTGACGGTACACAACACACCAACCGAAAATTCGATACTCTACTGTAGTCTGCAGTCTGCATCTGCCAACAAAAGACCTACAAACATATAGCTCATTACACGATAAACAGAAAAAAGGTATGCTCAGCTCATAAGATACACCCAATTCGCCATCTTGCTTATGTTGTGACGTCATCGTCATCTGCTAGTTAGACAAGCGAGATTGTTATTGGAAGTTTTCAATTGGTTTTTGTTATTTTATTTGTTTTGCGGCTTAAAAAGTAAATTTTAAAATTTGAAAATGTTTGTGTGTGCTGTTTTGGGGTGTAATAATACACCGGACAGAAAAAAACAACGAACAAAAATTAAAATACATAATCACTATTTTTTGAAAGACGCTAAAATGTGCAAGTTGTGGATTAGTGCTTGTGGGAATCAAAACGGTTATACGTTAAAACAGTCGTGTTTGCTCAGGACATTTAGTTGAGAGTGACTATACAGTTAAGGATATATGCTTTAAGAGTAGAGCTTTAAAGAAAGAATCAGTACCATGACCCTTATACATCCTGCAGCTTTAGTTGGTGCATGAAAAGTTGGAAGGTGGACTTAGAAACCAAGTGATACATGATTTGAAAATGTTAGACTCTTATAGCCATATTAATAAAAACAGCGCTTAACTCACCTGTAACTTTAGAGCTCTCGCGTGAGCGTGTATTAAGAGACATATGGCGAATTAAAACGTATATTTACTTATCTTATTTAACCCTTCGCTAAACCAACTTCCTTGTTGGTTTAGCTAGCTAGTAAGTGGCAGAAATCTAACTCCTAGTCCATCACGAGTTAATAGTTATAACTTGCCGCTAGCTCCGTTTATTAATATGGGGGTTAGAAAACATTTTTATTAAAAACAAAGGAACATATACAGAAGGGAAGTTCCTGGAAAACCATTTAAAAAATGCTGAAGCTGTGCATCTAGACTACGTGCAGACTGTATTTTAGAATTAACCATTTAAATAAATTATTTGTAGGTGAAATTAACTGTTAAAATAGAAAAAATAGAAAAATAATCCAATGAAAAAGTATTCTTTTCTTCTATCTTATATTCGAACCAGATGACGGTGACGTCACACCACATCTGTCAAAACGCAATGAGCATACCTTATATCTGTTTATCGTGGCTCATTATTTCTGTCATCGTTTTTTTTTTCATTCTTTCATTCTCTTCTTTCTTCTTTGGTAGCACAACCAAATTGCACAAGCACCCAACCACCCAACGATACGCTACGCTGTTGTTCATGGCTTACAAAGCTATGCTCATTTTAATTTTGTTGGTAGCTTCTGTGGTAACACCAACCAAATTTTTCGCCCCTGTTTTCATTTGTATTCACTTGTGTTCATTTGTACTTTATTCATTTTGGTAACACCAACCATAATGTGTGCAAAACGAGCCTATAAACATTTTCAATGTTAAAATCTTCTAACGGACAATATTTTTTGTCTTCAGAAATGATAAGTAAACCTTGCAGTGTTACCGAACTTTTGCAATTATACCTATATCCACTGTGCCATTACCACCCGCATTGTTTCATAAAAATAAAATAACTTTTTCTAGGTTAGTTTCATTGCATTTATTTTGGTTTAATAAGATTGGACATTAAGAACTGCTTTAAAATCATGTGCCATATGCTTAATTATACCAAGTCAAATATATAGTGGTTTGATATAAATACTTCATCCTTCCCCTCTCCACCACTTTGAAATCGGTTATACAAAAAACTACTTCATGGATTAAAACAGGCTTCAGATCTTCTGTAGAGTGTGAATTTCAGTGTCGATACCAATCGTAGCATTTTATGAACACGCGTATAAAGGTAATATCCTTTATTTTCTGACAAACAAAAACCCTTAATTGCCAAGCGCGAAACGGTGGGGGAGGCGCCAAGAAGATAATATGGTTCTAGGCTTCAAGTGTTTTGAATCCATCGCGACCTTCCGCGTCATCGTGTGACGTCTGGTTGTTGATTTATAGGCCAACTTATGTGGAATATCGTTTTTAAAACCTGGTAAGGAGGCCAGTCGATCTGCTAGTCACCAGTGTTGCCACCGTGGTAACATTTCTTAAAAGTAAAATTAGGACATCGTCACCTGAGTTCTATCTTGTTCTACGTTTGTCCATTCTTCAAATTGTTGGGAAATCGATTTTTAAAGTTCAGATCGAAAACTTTTCTTGATTTTACCTTATTTATTTTTGGAAGTGATGTTTTTCTAAAAGCGTTAACAATTTTCTTTTAAGATAACCATTCACAAATTTGTTTTTTTTTTTTTGTTCTGATATAAGGATAAATAAAAACCCACGCAGAAGTCATTTTGGATATTAAACAAAGTTATATGGAGTGAAGTCAAGTTGATACGATTGGTGGATATTGAACAAAAAAACGTGATATTGAACAAGATAGAAATAAACAAGGATACTATAGGAAACTAGAGGTATTTTGTAATAAATTGAACAAAAACATAAGTCATTATTCAGATCAGATTTCATTAGGTTCTCGGTCTTTGAATGGGAACAAAAAAAATTGAATATCTTGGTATGTTTTTATCTGAAATGGAAAATAATCTTGCAGGTTTTAGAAAATCACTTCATTTCGTAGCTAAAAGATTTATTTCTCAACAAAAGGTTGAGAAATTTATTTTTTTAAATAAAAAATAAAGAAGAAATTCTTGTTGGAATATTAATCCTCAACTATTATTTATTTTCCAGTTCCTATATTATAAATAACACAGACATAAAAGAGATATAAAACAAAGGAATAACTAAGGCTGGCCACGAGACGAGACTCTGCGAGACTTTTGTAAGTCTCGTCTCGGTCTCGTGTCGGTATCGTATAATTAAGTCTCGTCTCGGTCTCGTCTCCGAAAAATACGATTTCCGGACAACCTGTTGATTATTTGAACGAAATATTTTCGATTATAGTTTGAATACGTGCGGAAGAAAATAAATATTTAGCTAAAATTGGATTTTTTAATTTATTAGACTCTCTGTAAACGTCGGTCCAAATGTACAGTCTCGCCTCGGTCTCGTCCCGGTCTCGGTCCCGTCATGTGAGACCGAGATCGAGACCAAGACTTTTCTCGTCTCGTGGCCAGCCCTTTATAGCCCAGTCAAATAAGACAAAAAAAAGCCCACACCCGGACAAAATTGTTTACAAGTATATTTTTTAGTGGAAATGTTCAGAACAATGTCCTTAATCAACTGTTTAAAGTCCCAAGTAATCCGCGATGGCGTACGACCACAATCTTGAAAAAATGCAGCCATCTAGCACTCTTTGTGTGTGGCTATATCTCTGGAACTTGTTGCCCTAAAAAGACCATTCAAATGTCAAATG
Source organism: Melangyna quadrimaculata (assembly GCA_949320155.1). Lineage (NCBI taxonomy): Eukaryota > Metazoa > Arthropoda > Insecta > Diptera > Syrphidae > Melangyna > Melangyna quadrimaculata. Next base: position 219,843,752 of record OX439483.1, on the reverse strand, counting down.
GACAACCTAAGATTGACAAAATCAGGGAATTAAATACAAATAAGTTAGGCCTAGTTCACACGAGATTACACCGCACGTTTTTTTTTATCGTATTCGGGTTTTTCCGAACAAACAGCGGGCTGTTCACATGGCACTTTTTGATTCGATTAAAAATCGAAAAGCTGCCGGATAAATAAGAATGTACTGCATAATGAAGTGGAAACGCTTCATATTCGTATTATTCGTCATCTGGAGCGTAACAAAACCTCTAAACTGTTCAAAATGCAATTTAAAAATTATAGAAAGAAATAATTTGAAATGAAATATTCTGTGTTAATTTCTGTCCTTTATATTTAATAAAACTTTCGTTTACAACCGAAACAATTAATTTTAAATACATTAATTATTGTAGTGTATTAATGTTGTTTAATTTATTGTCGTTATTATAATCCTTTTTTCATTTTGATGTAAAGGCTGGTAATATTGTTTCGACTATAAGTTCTTGTGTTATATTTCAAGATAAATATAAAAACAAAATTGTTTTGGAATCGTAAAGAAAAATCTATAAAAATCCTGTTTAAAAGCAGAAGGCTAGTAGGTATGCTAAAAACAATGTTTAAAGCCTAGTATACAGTTCTTTTGAACGAAAAAAAATTAGTGGTGAGATTTTATTTTCGGAAATAAAACATCTGGGGTGAAACGAAAAATATCTTCTTTTTTTCCCACATAACATTGTCACTGACGCGATTTTTATAAAAATTTTGTGATTTGTCCCACAAAATGGGTTTTTGTTGCACCAAAGAAACAAATAAAAAGGTCCAAAAATGTCTATATTCGCTAAAGAGTCGGCCGCTATATTTATATAAAATCGTTAGATCAATCCTTTCTTTACAAAAGATGTTACAACACTAACCACACAAAATTCCTATGCATTTTGAAAATTTCCCAGTTTAAATGGCGACTTGAATTTTAATGGAGAAAGAGTGAATAAAATATATTGCTTACTGAATCATACAAATAGAAGCTAAGACCTCGATACCATCATCGGGCTATGAATATGTTAACTTAAGGCGGGCCATGCATAACACACTTCTGACAATATTTTTCTAGGTACATGAATTCAAATAGAGAGTAAAAACGTGGGTAAACCTCACTGATTTTGGCGGATTAACTGAGGTTCAATAAAGAATTCAAGCATTTAATAAATTGAACTATAGTCGAACTAAAGATAATCCGAAAAAATCGGTGGGTTAAAATCTTGAGCCAGTGTTAAACCACGGTTTAAATGTTTTATTTGACATAACATAAAATAATATGGTAGGGTAGATTATTTGATTTAATAAATATCCCAAAAATTTCCTTTTGTTGTTTTCCATTGGGTTCATTCACTCATTCTGAAATCGAGTAGAACAGTGCTAATTGATACAACTCATTTTTGATCTTTTGTCTAATTCAAAATATATTTGAATCGATTGAAATTTATATGATTTAAATTCCCCAACAGTTATAAAACCACAAAATTTGTAGAGGAGCATAATCATGTATATTTTTTTTTTTTAAATTGTTAAATTTTTCATCAAATTTTGAATTTACACACATACATTTTGTGTGAATTTTTTTTTGAGATTTTAACCTTTATTTTAATCCAAATCCATTTTTTTTGTAAAAAAATATATACAGGGTGTCCCATTAACAATGGTGAAAATTGAAATTGGTGATAGACCAGTTGATGAACTATCAGAATTTGGTAACTTTTCCATACCGAATCATAGCGGTTCTCGAGTAACGGCTATTTTTTGAAATTTGAAAAAAATCTAACTTTGAACCAATTTTTTGCTCACCCTGTCCATAATTGATTTTTGTTTTTTTTACAAATTTTGCATTAAAAAATTCACTTATAGTTTCACTAACTTTACTGAGTAAAATATTTTTGATTGGCATCACCATTTGCCTACAAATCATTAGTTAATATTGAACTTTGCCAAAATTAATTTTTGACCTCAATCTTCTGATGAGCCCCCTGAATAAAATTCGTATGGCTCAATACAGGTTTTATATTTCAAAAATTGCCAATTTTTCTGTAGTTTAAAAAAAGGTTATAACCGTTTTAACCCAATCAAACAGGTTCAATATCAAACAAAAATAAAACATTTTTGTTCAAATATTTCGATAAAATTAGAATTTCACTTCAAATATAACTCCGAAATAGCTGAATTTTGGTGGAGATCTTCATTTTGATGTCTTAAATAAATATCTTTAATTTGGACAAGGACCTTCTATTTTCTGTGGTGAAAGCGTATAAACCCAGTATTTTTGAAAATTTTTCGAAAACCATCGGCTTTTTTAAGATGTGTTTTTGGAAAACTTGTAGCTTATAGCATTCTAAAAAAAACATTAGGATACATTTTTCCGTTAGACCAATAAATTTTGAGACAAATGTGCGCAAATGCAACGGTTTGGAAAATACCACATCAAAGTATAAAAACACATTTTGTCCCCGTTTTCTCAAAATCTCTTGCTCCAACGAAAAAAAAAGGAGTTTATATTTTCTCTGTAGAATTTTATAAGCTACATGTTTTCCAAAGACACTTCTCAAAAAACCCTATTGTTTTTCGTAAAATTTTCAAATATACTGGATTTATACTCTTTCACCGCAGAAAATTAAAAGTCCTTGTCAAAATTTAAGGTATTTATTTAAGAAATGCGTATGACATCAAAACTTCGCATCTCCACCAAAATTCAGCTCTTTCGGAGTTATATTTGAAGTGAAATTCTAATTTTATCGAAATATTTGAACAAAAATGTTTTATTTTTGTTTGATATTGAACCTGTTTGATTGGGTTCAAACGGTTATAACTGTCTATTTAAACATAGCTTTGGCAAGTTTAATACCTTTTTTGAAACTACAGAAAAATTGGCAATTTTTGAAATATAAAACCTGTATTGAGCCATACGAATTTTATTCAGGGGGCTCATCAGAAGATTGAGGTCAAAAATTAATTTTGGCAAAGTTCAATATTAACTAATGATTTGTAGGCAAATGGTGATGCCAATCAAAAATATTTTACTCAGTAAAGTTAGTGAAACTATAAGTGAATTTTTTAAAAAACAAAAATCAATTATGGACAGGGTGAGCGAAAAACTGGTTCAAAGTTAGATATCTTCAAATTTCAAAAAATAGCCGTTACTAGAGAACCGCTATGATTCGGTATGGAAAAGTTACCAAATTCTGATAGTTCATCACCTGGCCTATCACCAATTTCAGTTTGGACCATTGTTAATGGGACACCCTGTATAACCAATATAAGCGCCGCACCTGTTGAAATAATCATAAAACATTTGTTGATATTATTTTAGAGGAGACATAGACTAATATATCTGGTAAGTTTTGTCTCAATATTTAACAAAATCTCATCAACTTTTAAATTTAAAGTTTCGAAAATCAAATTGATTTTTCACTTAATCACATTTTTAGTATGAAGTTTTTCAAAATTTTACAATAATTTTTAAATATAAATTTAGATCACCATTTCCCGATTAATTATTTATCTCATTCATAAAGATCTATTAAGTATTAATCAAGTTTCAAGCCTCAAAAGGTGCTTATTCGGGCTTATTTCATAATTTCAATTTTATTGAGTTTTTTTTTATTGAAGTGCACCTACTGTTTTCCCCGTTAGATTTAAAAATATGAAACCACTGACATATTTGTAGAGAGGCTATAGACCTACAATCGTGTATAATTTGTTTTTGGAAATTTTGAAAAATTTTACAAGCTTTAAATTTAGAAGAGCAAATATAAAGTTCACGGGACATTTACACACCCTTTTAGTATGAATTGTTTGACCCCTTCCCAAAAATTTTCATACACGAATTAAGCCATATTTGTAATCTTTTTTTAGAGACCTTAACCTTAAAGATCTGACAGGCACAAATGAAGTTAGGATTTTTGAAAAGGAGAAAAGCCGATTTGAAATAATATTTTTATTCAGATAACTGTGCTTTCCCACTGGTGAGTGATGGTTGGCAATGGACAAATAAATCAATTCGGTTGTTTTTTTTTCGGTTTTTCGATTATTTTAAATTTAAGATTGTGAAGCTTGTGTAGCACGTACATTATGTATTATTGACTTGTGGTATAAGAGAAAACTAAATCCATCGATGATCGCAATCAATAGTTATTATCCAATATGTGAAAACTTTGTAATACATTAATTTTCCCCCTCCACGGTACAGCACGCATCCCATTTTTGTTACCAAATATTTGAATCAATAGGCTCAATCACACATACAAATTTTAGACTTCTTAGCCAACCCCATCAAAAGATACAATTCAATAAACCCTTTATCCGGTTGATTTTCATATTTGGTAAAAACGTGTGGTTTTCTACCATGTGAATGACATGATATAAATCTATGAGCCACGAGAGGTGAATACGTCGCAAAACGTACGGTTTTGTTGATAAGGACGTCGGCTTTTCGATCGACGTGTGCAGGTGAAAATGTTTTTCTGCAGAAAAATCATGGTGTGAACAGTTCTATGTAAATGTATGGGCCACTGCGCATTTGTCCAGGTGTATACAGCTAAAAAACGTGCGGTATAATCTCGTGTGAACTGGAATTTACAGGTATTGCATGGCTACTGTTATGAATTAAATGAATTTAACAGAGTAAATTGCAGTGCAAATTCGAAAAAGTTAAGAGTGTCTCATAAATATTTACTAAAGCCGTGTGTCAATTGCGTTAAAATTTTGGTTAAATTTGATCCCAGTTAAATGTGATCCGTTTTTATAGGGGTGAATACAATTGGAGGGTTCTGCTGTGTCAATTGCATTAAATGGGATATTTTAAAACATGCGTTCCTTGCGATAAAGGAACCTATCCAAGACGCAACTTTTGGTTTGCATTAGAATAATTTTGCATTTGAGTGTGAATATGTTTCTTTATTCAAGTAGGCAATTTGCATGAAACTTTTTTATTTTTTTATTACAATTAAAACAGAGTTCTATTTTTATTTAAACTCCCAAGTTTACTCACTAACTTCTACTATTTCGTTGATCAACTCTAGAGTTGAAAATCTTAAATTGAAAACGTCAACTTCGAGTGAAAAAAACTATTTCTCAAGTTGACTGTACAAATCCGAAAGTTATGTTTAACTTTGAGTGAATAAATTAGGCCTAAGTCGTTTTCAAATTGCCGCTAGTGTATCGATGTTTTTTTTTTTTATTAAAGGGAACCATTTTGATGTTTGCTCCTAACAGTCCAGGTATAATAGGTTGACGGTGTAAGTAATGTGCAAGAAGCTTAATACAAACGTCAAAATAAATCCACTTGTTAAAATTTAAACGAGCTCCTGAGCAGGTTAAATTTTGACGTCTGTATTCACCTCAGTAATGTCAAAATTTAGCCATTGGATCAAATTTAACGCACTTTTAACGCAATTGACACACGGCCTTAAAAGCTGAAATTAAGAGGACATGTTCACAACAGTACCAATTATCATATGTGTAAGTTCCCAAAAAATTCCTTTAGATTTTAGATTTAAGATTGTGTTTTATTTAGCTAAATTTTATATACAATTGACTTACAACTAACTTTTAAATGTTGGCTCAGAAACTTTACATATTGTTGGCTTTTTAATCTAATACATGATTTTTTTTTTATTGCAAAACAATTGTCTCTTAAAATAATTAAAAATGTTTAAGAAAAGGTTATATAATGGTGTTATCCCCTCTGTCGTGTCCACTGTCGGCTCGTTCATAGAATGGTCTTCCTTCATTGTGAAAAACGTCCTGGAACCTGTCATCAATGATAGCTCTGGGGTTCAGGTATCTCTGGCTGGGCTGAATTTCTTCCTGTAGCATCTGTTGTACTTCGGGGTTTGGATGTGCTTCTAAGTTCTTTATGATTTTGCTGGTAAGTTCCACCATATGCTGGTCAATGGGGATCACGCCTGCTGCCTCGTAGAGCATCTTGTTTGGCCAGTACTTCTTTGTAAGGGATCCCTTTTGTGGTAAAACTACCATTTATAAAAGAGTACTCTCATTTATATTTGTCGGTTTTTGGCTGTACCTGGGGTATATTTTTGTCCAAGAAAAATCATTCGAACGTAAAATGGACATGCTGTGGGGATGGGAGGATATTCTAAAAATTATATCATGCAACGGCGAATGTTAATGCAGCGTGGCATGGCAATCTGTGGTTATTGCGCCGTCTGGTTAAGGTTGTTTTAATTGACCAGTAGAAAGAGACAGCGAAATTTTTTTTTCAATACGAAGGTAATGATTGTAATACATGTTTGCGCAAATTAAGTGTCTTAGAGTTCCCTTTTATCTCTCCAGATATTGAGGAGAGCAACCGAAGCCGCTGAAGAAATTTTAAAGTTCTTTTCACAATATTCCTCCTATCCAATTCGAGACTCGAATACATGCCAAAAATTCATCCACAGCAGAATTCTACTTAAGTTTCTTATAGGGCGTAGAGCAGAGATGAGTATTTACTAGATATGTAGTATTTCCACTACATTTATTTATTCTGCTACGTAGCAGCTACGTGAAACTTATTCTTTAAGAGTAGACATTGTTAAACGCATACCACGCTAAACGTATAACATTGTTAAAAAAAAACGTTTTTTTTCCATATACATTTTGATTTTTCATTATCTACTACAAATTTTTCAAATAAACATGTTTTTTTTTGTCAATTTGCTTCACTTTCTGGGCTCAGCATTGTCATCCCTGGCGTAGAGCTACTTAGCGATGTTGTATTTTGTATGCGTGTAAAACCGTACTGTACTATGGATGGTTTTACCAATAAAACACGCATTTTTTCTTCTTTATTAGTGCTGGCCATGAGACGAGACTCTGCGAGACTTTTGTAAGTCTCGTCTCGGTCTCGTTAAAACCGAAAATTTTCCGTCTCGTCTCGGTCTCGTGTCGGCCTCGTATAATTAAATCTTGTCTCGGTCTCGTCTCCGAAAAATACGATTTCCGGACAACCTGTTGATTATTTGAACGAAATCTTTTCGATTATAGTTTGAATACGTGCAGAAGAAAATAAATATTTAGCTAAAATTGGATTTTTTAATTTATTAGACTCTCTGTAAACTTCCGTCCAAATGTACAGTCTCGTCTCGGTCTCGTCTCGGTTGCTTAAAAGCCAGTCTCTCTCGCATGACGAGACCGAGACTTTTCTCGTCTCTGGCCAGCCCTAGGAATAACACATATTTACCTAGTATTCTAGCGCTTTTTAGACTGTTACAACTCTATATAAATATTTAAAGCCGTCATTAACTATGGGAACATATTTATTGGCACAGACTAGTAAATTCTAAATATGCGTACTTTTTTGTTCTTGAAATTAATGTTTGTAGAAGGAAATTAATTCTTAAAAGCAAATCCTCCAAGAGTATTACTTGTCATGAATAAGTGCTTCTCGTCTAGCCGTTCGGATTTGGCATCAAAATTGTAGGTCCCTTCCATTTCTGTCGACACGCGTACACATGAATGGTTGCGAGTTGTTAGTCATTACGCCCTGGTTCTTCACGAGCAGTTAAGCCACCCAAATTATTTTTATATAATTTTATTTAAATTAAAAATTATGATTAGCTTAAGGCGTTAATATAAAAATAAAAACGTGGATCTTATGTTAAGCATGTACGCAACATTACTTGAATGTCTTTTTTCTTTTACTTTGTTAAACCCAGAACGCTGCTGATATGAAACGGAACATCCCATACAAAAATGACATGATGAAATCATAAACGATAAATTTCGTTGTGCTTTTCGTTCTGCGGTACGCTGTTCGACCAGCGAAATTGATGATTATACCAGATTGTTTTGGCAAATCTCCACTTTTTTTCGCACAGAATTAAGTGTCTGGGCCATAAATTGTATGCGGAAAACTGACAATGGAGGTTTTTCGTGCTTTTATTTGTTGTGGCTTTCATTACAGCATGGCTTTTGTTTTTGATTTTTTGGTTAAATTTTGTTTTATTTTTTTTTTTTCGATTTGTGAAAATCTCCATGAATATTTTTCCACTGTGTTTTCATTAGCATTTCGTTGTCCACAGGAAAATTTCGTTTTGCAACAGCAGCGTACAAGCCTTAAGCTTGAAAAAAAAAACTTTGAATGACGATAATAACGATGGGAAGATGACACACTTCGAGCCTCTCACAGTTTAAGCGATTCTAGCCTTTTGAAAACCCTCGCTATGTTTTTGTCTTGTAAAACAAGGAAAGAAGGTCAGTGTTCTGTATTTGATTTGTCTACAATCTTTGAAAGGAACCATTTTAAGATCCCAGGCTGGCTTTATTAAAATTTAAAAAAAAATATTTTTTTAAGCTGTGCAATCTCATTTTAAATTGGTATATTTGGTTTTAATAAGGATTCTGAAAGGAATTAACCTTTCAGAATCCTTATTAAAAAAACGAGGCTGGAAACTTCCAAGTCCTTAAACTATTTCTGTATTCCACTGTGCACAGCATCCACTTCTTGCACTTGAAACTGACCGGATGGCTCAGAATACTTGTACGTAACTGTCACAATATTTTTATTACATTCCATAAGTTTAAGAATAGGTAGGTTAAGCATTAAATATTTGTCGAAGCTCTTCATCGGAAAATTTTGTACAACAATTATGACAGCAACTAATGTTTGCAACCTGGACACATTTTAAATTTGCGTTCTCTACGCTTTTGGCCGTTTACATCATACATTATACCCAAATCAAGGGCAACAATGGTGATTTCGTATGATATTGAACAAAATAGAATTTTCGTTTTAACACAACCAAATTCATATCTTTTTGTTCAAAAAGGGTACAAATTGTAACGAAAATAATTTGGATATTGAACAAGAAAGAAATAAGATGGTTTGTTTTTAAAGATATACCAAGAATTGTTCAATATGATACAAAAAGAATGATTAGTGGTTTATTGAACAAAAGTAAGACTCAAATGGGTCAGAAATCTCCATAACTCGAAACCTAAAAAAAGATAGAACAAAATGGTTTGCGCCAATCGAAAGAGCACCCTTGAATTATAAAAACTGCATTTCTAACTCAATTTCGTGAAAAATGGTCTATTGAACAAGATAGAACTCAGGTGACGACATATAGACTATTAGAGCCAATTTATTCACTATTGCTCAATTTTCTGAAAACTCAAAAGTTGGCCAACTCACAAGTGTTTGCTCGCTAACTTCTACTATTTCGGGTAGTGAGAAAATCCAAAGTTGATCAACTCTAGAGTAGAGAATCGAAAGTTGAAAAAATGAAAACGTCAACTAAGAGTGAATAAAAACTATTTCTCAAGTTGACTGTAAAAATTCCGATGTTATATTCAACTTTGAGTGAATAAATTAGTCCTTAGTGTTCCAAAGCTCATCCCGTCAGTACGAAGTACAAGTTTAATACGGTCTGTAAAAAATCACAGAACAAAATTAAAAATTGTCTTCACCTTCCATTTTTTTACCGAATATAAAAGTAACAAGATCAAGAAATGTGAAACATAAATTTTCAATTTTTGTCTCCTGAAAAAACGCCACAAAACCGAAATGCAAGTTTTCCATATAGACACCACGCGCCTGATTACTACTTTATGTTTGTAATTGAGTGTTAAGGAAATCCCGTCCGTTCAAGAATATGAACAGAACACCTTCAAGGAACTCTTATATATTTTCTCGCACTGATTTTTTCAAGATACGGTAATTTCGAAAGTCCTAAGACACACACAACTCTATCTGTTAAGCAGTTAAACTATTTTAATTTGGTTTCCGCTTTACACTTCCTGCTTTGCTGGTTCTCATGCATTTTGGATTTTAAAGTTATAACGGCATTTTTAAGTTGTTTTCGCACCTGTTCTGTAATTATCACATCCTTCGAAGCTTCTGGCTGCTTTCATACATTGTGAGTGTCCCAGGATTGAAATTTATGCTCGAACTCATGGACGAACGAGCAAATTTACACACATTGTAGGGTAGAGGTATATAGAAGATACCTTATTTCGTCGTCTTCTTGATGACTTGAGTTAATGAAATGCCGACGCCGAGATGGTATGGCAGATGGAACAAGAAGACCAACAGCACACCAGACACCAGGGTAAATTGATGATAGAATGTGGGTGTAGGAACAGGAAGAAGGAGTTTTCAATCTGAGAAGCGGAGAGTGGGTGAATCTGCCTTTTTCGCCAAGAGACTGTTCGTAATAAATGTTAGAACAAAGTTGCATCGGTGTGTGTAAGTATGTGCGAAGGTTTATAATATTCTAGGCAAATCATAAATCTTTCAAACATTATTACTCCTTCGAAGTTTTAGTGTTAACGTTTTGCTATAATATGTTTATATTGAGTGTTGTCTGTTGGGTGGGAAAAGGGTTTATAATAGGAAAAGCGAGACAATTTTTTTGTTTACTTGTCATGTTCAGTTGTTCCTACCTATATATTTAAGTGCAGGAAGGAAAGGATTGGGAGTATTTTAGAGGAAGTTTCATGCGAATATGTTCATTTGTATAAGTTATGAATGCTGTGTTCCAGTGCGATGTGATTGATTATTTACAAGAACACGAACAAAGGAGAAACTTGTTGATTAGCTTTTGATTCTGTTTTGAATGAACATGATTAATGAAATGTGCAATAGGTAGATACAAGTATGTATCCAATGTGTATTCTATGCACGGCATATAACTCATGAGGTTATTACTTTTGTTTGTTATTTTTTTAAGTTATGCTTTTGTTAGAGTTAATTTAATTTAAAATGCACGAACTAATAAATACATAATAATTTCACAACACTTTAAGTAAAAAAAAGATTAGGTATAATGAAAATACCCCTTTCTATTATTTCACATAATTTGTTCAACACACAGTTCTCAATAACTATAATGTCTCATTTAAGGGTGGATTTTTGAGGGGAAGTGAAAATGTATGAGTATACCAAAATACTTGAGAAAAAAAAACTACCCTTCCTACCTAACAATTCAGCTTCTTTTAGCTTATTTTTCTAACGTTGCTGCTTCGCTGCGATTTCAATGGAAATGGAGCGACAAATGACACTTTATGGCACGATATGCAAATCGCCATATTAATCCATCAGAGACGACTGCGATGGCGAATGTTGTCACTTTGAATATTTTGCGTTGGACATTCCCAAACCAACGCGACACCTACTTCTTTATTTATTTATTTTATTTATTTATTTATAACTTTATTAAGAAGTAAATAAATTACAGTGCTAATATTTTTTTTTTGAGCACCAGCTACCAGGGCTATTTGCTCGAAAATAAAAATAAAAATGTTTATACAAGTAAAGATGATAGGAATATATATGTATATTCTAATAAAAAATAACTTAAGATAATTTAAATACTATTTTCCATGTTTACTTCGCATATGAGATTGTAAATTAAGTCTATGTTTTGGATTGATGGAATTTTTAGCAGATTTCTTATGGTTGTATTTAGAAAAAGTTTTTTTTGAAGCATTTATGATTGTTGTGCATTCCTCAGTGATATGTTTGATGGTGATGGGTTCATTTTTGAAGCTAGGTTACAGATTGGTGGATATGTGTGGTGTAAGTATGACCTAGGCGAAGTCTCAGAAAAATTTTGATTTTTTTCCACGAGCAATTGATTGGGTACAGTATACTTTCAGCATTTGGATTGAATTGGACGTAGTGGTGAATATAGTGTTTCCAATCCTCTTTCTGAATAGCATCCCAGTGATGGTTTATCTCTTTTTGAATGTCTTTTTTATTTGGGATAAAAAAGGTAGCAAGTGGTTCTTTAATGGCAGATTTAGCAGCCATGTCCGCTGCTTCGTTGCCTTTTATACCAACATGTCCTGGAACCCACATTAGTTTGATCTTATTTTGGCCTTTGATCAGTTTTTTGCGGATTATATCTGGGTAAAAAGATTCCGGGGTAGCTCCTCAGAATATAAGATTGTATACATGTAAAATAGTAATAGTATCTTCACCTTCATATAACCACTTTCTTTAAATACTAAACGTAGGCATTCCATCTCAAGCTCCTCTGCACTTATAGTGGTGGCGACATAATTAAGAACGATATTTTTATAAAAATATTATGCAATCCATAACTTTTGTTTGGAAAATCTGTTGAGGTTGAGAAGTGGTTTTATTAATAGCCCCTTAACTAAGGTATACTTTGAATAATGTTTTGCAAAATATAAGCATGAGAATATTGGAAGAAACAGAAAATAATTATTAACTTAATTCTAATTTTGTCTGGCGATATATTTAAGAACAGAAAGATTAAAACATTAAAAATCTTTGAAATTTCATTATGTAAATGTGAATTTAATATATTGTAGACAAACCTTTATTCTTTTTAATTTCAGATAAAATTCCTAACATATTATCACGTAAGGCATGGTATTTTTTCTCCCCACAAGTTCTCGATAGAATTAAGGCCCGAACTATGAACGGTCCAATCTAAGAACTTAATTCTTGTATACGCAATAACTGCTTAACAATCCGTGGAGGACATTTTGCATCATTATCTTGCTCAAAAACAAATGTTAGGGGCATTATTGCAAATGTATAAGACTCCATAATATTTTCCACGACGTCAGTTCGAGCATTTTTGTCTTAATTATTGACCATACTATGCAAATCAGATGCACTCTAAATTAAACTTAGTTTTATCCAGTACTCTTTACCGTCTACAGAGTGTATTTTGGATTCAATTTCTTGGATTCTAACATCAAATTTACTTTCTGACCTAAAAAGTGAGAAGTCCTCAGAACTAAAAATTGGATCCAAAATACACTCCGAACAGATTTCTCAAACAGAAGTTATGCATTTTAATATTTTATAAAAATATCGTTCTTAATTATGTCGCCACCGCTGTATGACCTTGTGGTAAGTGTTAGCAAATTCTTCACATCCATTGTATAATATAAATGTTGGTTTGTAAACAATTTTTAACTGCCCGGGCGTCAAAAAAAATGACGTCAAAAAAAAAAATGACGCCCAGGCGTCAAAACAAAATGACGCCCGGGCGTCAAAAATAAATTGACGCCAAAAAAATATTGACGCCTAGGCGTGCAAAAAAAATGACGCCCGGGCGTCAAAAATATTAATCCCGGATGTCAAAAATAAATTGACGCCAGGGCGTCAGAAAAAATGACGCCCGGGCGAAAAAAAAATTACGACCGGTTGTCAAAAAAAAAAATGACGCCCGTGGGTCAAAAAAATATTGACGCCCGGGCGTCCAAAAAAAATGACGCCCGGGCGTCAAAAATAAACTGACGCCTGGGCGACAAAAAAATATCGACGCCCAGGCATCCAAAAACAATGACGCCCGGGCGTCAAATCAAAAATGACGCCCAGGCGTCCAAAAAAAATGAAGCCCGGGCGTCAAAAATAAATTGACGCCGGGGCGTAAAAAAAAATGACGCCCGGGCGAAAAAAAAATTACGACCGGGTGTCAAAAAATAAAATGACGCCCGGGGGTCAAAAAAATATTGACGCCCGGGCGTCCAAAAATCAACTGACGCCTGGGCGACACAAAAATATTGACGCCCAGGGGTCCAAAAAAAAAAAAAAAAATCCGGGCGTCAAAAACAAATTGACGCCCGGGAGTAAAAAAAAATGACGCCTGGGCATAAAAAAATGAAGCCTGGGCGTCAAAAAAAAAAATGATGTCCAGGCGTAAAAAAAATATTGACGCCCGGGCGTCCAAAAAAAAATTACGCCCAGGCATCAAAAATAAATTGACGCCCAGCCGTCAAAAAAATATTGACGCCCAGGCGTCCAAAAAAAATGACGCCCGGGTGTCAAAAAAAAAATTAAGCGCGGGCGTCAAAAATAAATTGACGCCCGGCCGTCAAAAAAATATTGACACCCAGGCGTCCAAAAAAATTGACGCCCGGGCGAAAAAAAAATTACGACCGGGTGTCAAAAAAAAAAAAATGACGCCCGGGGGTCAAAAAAATATTGACGTCCGGGCGTCCAAAAATAAACTGACGCCTGGGCGAGACAAAAATATTGACGCCCAGGCGTCCAAAAAAAAAATGACGCCCGGGCGTCAAAACAAAATGACAACCGGGCGTCAAAAAAATATTGACGCCTAGGCGTCCAAAAAAAATAAATTGACGCCCGGCCGTCATAAAAATATTGACGCCCAGGCGTCCAAAAAAAATGACGTCGGGGCGTCGAAAAAATATTGACGCCAAGGCGTCCAAAAAAAATGACGCCCGGGTGTCAAAAATAAATTGACGCCCGGACGTCAAAAAAATATTGACGCCCAGGCGTCCAAAAAAAATGATGCCCAGGGGTCAAAAAAAATGACGCCCGGGCGTCAAAAATAAATTGACGCTCGGCCGTCAAAAAAAATTTGACGCCCAGGCGTCCAAAAAAAATGACGCCTGGGCGTCGAAAAAATATTGACACCCAGGCGTCCAAAAAAATTGACGCCTGGGCGTCAAAAAAAATGACGCCCGGGCGTCCAAAAAATATTGACGCCCAGGCGTCCAAAAAAAATTACGCCCGGTCGTCAAAAAAAAAAAAATGAAGCCCAGGCGTCAAAAAAAAAAAATGCCGGGCGTCAAAAAAAAATTACGTCCGAGCGAAAAGGTGATTTTAGGGCTTTTGGGTGTCATTTGGACCAAAATACTCTGTGTACCCAAAAATTTAGTTTGTTACCTAACTGTCAAGGTATAAACTGTCAAATTTCATTGACTACAATGGTGATGGATTAAGAAACATTCTAACAATCCGATATTTTTTAGAATTATTATTAAAAAACCGAAATTTTTGATAAGGATAAAGGCCAACCAACGTGACTTTGAGGTGGCAGAAGTCTGTCAACACAGCCGTCAACACATTACCTGTTTTCTGCGTTGATGATCGCGTGATTTTACATAATTGAGACAGAATTTCGTTTTAAGAAACAAGATTTTGACTTTAATTTTTTTTTCAATGTAAAATCAATAAGATTAAGAAAACACTAGCGCCGTTAAACGAATCCACATCGTGTAATGAAAGCTGGCGCATAATTCCTTTTCACGCGAAG
Organism: Melangyna quadrimaculata; assembly: GCA_949320155.1. Taxonomy (NCBI): domain Eukaryota; kingdom Metazoa; phylum Arthropoda; class Insecta; order Diptera; family Syrphidae; genus Melangyna; species Melangyna quadrimaculata. Next base: position 219,828,739 of record OX439483.1, on the reverse strand, counting down.
AAACTGAGTTGCAAAAAGTTTTCTAGAATGCACCTAGCCTGCAAGTTGCGTGTCACCTAGTGCCTACGTCACAACATATTCACGTATATGAGTTCGACGGTAAATGAAATTTAGTTTTCAATAAAAAATTGAATTGAAATACAAAAGAATGTTTTACAAAAATCAACAATCCAACAAAATAATAAACTAATTTTCGTTTTCCAAACGCCGTACGAAAATTTTGCCTCATGATTAAAATTAAAACTTTGTATTATAATTCAATTTCTCTCTTGGATATGGCAGCACTGATATAGATTCATAAAGAATAAAAGTTATTTGCAGTTTTGCAAAAGCTTACTGTCTCATCAGTACCTACTACTACATACACATATATTGTTACACCTTTTTTGTTATAAAACATCAGAAATGGAAATGCAAATTTACTCTTCGAATTTTCATTTATTTCCGCTATCATTTAAAAAAATGGCACGACTGAATCGCACACAACTTGCTCTCATATAGCTAACAACTTTAACGTAGCTTGAAATTGACAATGTACATGTACATATTTATGGGTTCCATAACATTACAATGTCAATAAAAAGAAAGTTTTAAAAATAATTTAAAATATAAATGATTACTATGAATTATGCCCAATTATTATAAATTAGTTATTTTAATAGCTACAAAAGATAGAGCTCAAAAGAAAGTATGCAATCTGATCTATTTAATAAATATGATTGATGAATAAATAAATATATAAATAAATTTATGAGAAAAAAGAAGCATCGTTAGAGCGTTTATTTATGAAAAAAAAAATCGTTTTAAAATAAAATTTGGTAAATTTTTCAGAAAACTAAACAAAAAAAAAATTATTAGCCCGTTTTCAAGATATTGAATTTTCAAAAAAAATTCAATATTCTTCTTCATTTAATCGGCGATTGTCATGATCTGGAGGGGAACCACAACTCTCCCACTCAACTGTTTCACCTAGGGTTCCAATGCAGGTGTCCTTGCATTTGTTTCATCCAGGATCTTTTGCGCCTGCCTTTCTTCCGCGATAGTGTTGGAACGCCTTGCGCTATTGCACAAGACGTTGCTGTGTTCTTATGGCATCTTCTTTGTACATGACAGTACCAGCTTACAAAAAAATAACTTCAATTTGAAAAAAAATTAGCTTCTAATTAAAATTTACATCCGTCAAATCAGAGTCTTTCATTGACAAGGGATATAAAACAAGCTGGATACAAATTTGCATTGCCTTTCAAAGACAAAGTAACCTTTCTTTGGTCAATTCACTTATTTCCACTTGTCTTTGAAATTAGATGTCTTTCATTGACAAACAGAGTTTGTATTTCATGGAAATTCAGCGATGAGTAGTGAATAAATATTGATGTTAATATTCATTTTGTTTAAACTACATTGTTAACAAAACAAAAAAAAAATTGATTACCAGCAGGATATGAACCCCGGAGCACGAAATTTCGATCAAAAATCACAATCACAATATGAAAAACAAACCCTGATTTTGCATTTAAAGTTTCCCATAATAGAAAACGAAAAAGGGCCTTAATTAAATAGCAGTAATTTTCCTAAATACTTTTGTATGAACAGGTATTCATAATACAATTGCAATAGAATAATTAAACATGTGATTTTGTAAATCAAGCGTAAAATATATCGAAACTGATAAATAAAATGCTTTACTTTGTGGGTGTAAAATAATGCTTGGTTAGAAAAAAATCAAGACGGAGTCGTAGCTAGGAGTATTAACAATTTGTGTGATTCGGAAAAATTTGTTAGTTTTTAAAATGAAGTTATGTATTTGAATAGATGAAAGTTTTTTTCCACTGTAGTTCTTGCAATGAAACAGATGAGGGGGTAATCCAGATTTTTAATATTCGATTGAAAAAGAACAGAAACAATAAAAAAAGGAGTAACTCCAGACTATCAAATGAAAACGAAATAAATATATAATTTAATTTTGTTCATCTCAATTTGCCATAGATTTCTACATTTCTACATTAAAGAATTTTAAGTGCAAATTTGCTCATTTTCTTTTGGAGTTAGAGCGGGGACCGTCGGTTTTTGACATCTCGCCCCCAACTTTCAACTGTCAAAGTGAAAGGTGTGATTTTTCCGATTTTTGACATTTCGTCACCACTGTCAACTGTCAAAGTGTTGAGTGCGATTGTATCGCTTTCCACTGGATTTAGAGTGCTGGCCGTGACTGTAGGTAAAATGCAGCTGCTAAATCCATTAGCGCCCTCAAATTTTGATTTTGAATTTCGACACTTGTCAAATTGAAAAGTGAAATTTCTCGGTTTCTGTTGGTTAGCACCAACACTGGCTGAAAAACTAGGTAATACCACCCTCCTAAATCGATTGGCATACTCAGATTTTGACATTTCGACACTTGTCAAATTCCTCGGTTTCTGTTGGTGCTAGAGCGCTGGCCAAAACACTACGTAATACCACCCCCCTAAATCGATTGGAATACTCAGATTTTGACATTTCGACACCCGACCAGAAACCCACAGAGCTTTAATATTTTTGTATTAGTATTTATTTATTATTTTTATATTATTACAGCGTTCGTTAAAACATAAAAATTTGTCACATCTTAGGTGACTACCCCTGTATAATTTCCTTTTATTCGCTTCTTTTCGCGCGAAAGCTTAAGTGCATCTGCCACAATTCTACTCCTACTTTTACTTAAATACTATGTAAAAATAATATTTCATTCAAATCCATGGGTAACTCAAGTTCCTAACAAACCCCTTCCTTCTACGCACATGAAATCATTTTGACGGCGACATTCATCAATTAAAAAAAAAAAACAACAACAACAATACAGGTTTGTTTACATTTTTTTTTCTGCTAAATAAAGCAAATAAGTTTCGATAATATTTTCCTCTCGGTTTACAAATATTTTATTATTCTATACTATTCTATTTTCGGGGTTCGAATCCTGCTGGTGCCAAATGTTTTTTTTTTGTTTTGTAATGAAGTTAAAACATTAAGCATACGCAAAGCATCAACGCATTAAAATTTGAACTTTCCACTTGTATATCACAAGGTCGCCTAGTGGAAGTGTGCTCGGACAGTCGATCTCGTACTGTGGAAGTGTGTAGACGTTTTCGGCTTTCACAGAGTTCCAAATTGACATCGCGAGTGGTTAAGTCCTAGTTAAGCCAAGCTATTTTCATAGTGTGAAATAGCACAGGGGTAGAGTGGCAGATCCCGCCCCAGGCCCCTGTGCCTAAGGCTCCGCAGGCACAGGCGGATATTATGACCTTGTTGGTGGCCATTCAGGGCCAATTAACAGGTCTTCAAAAACAGATCGGGGAGCAGGCAAAGCGGGTAGACCATCTCTACTCTTGTTTGCCAAGCTTAACGCAATTTATAGGTTAAGGGCGCGCTGCCGGAGAAGCCCTTTAGGATCCTTGCTGTGAATGTTAATTCTCTGGTTAGGATCGAACGTAGAGCGAATCTATTCCAACTGTTGAAAGATCAATGTCCAGATGTGTTTATGGCCAGCGAAACTAGGCTGAGCCAGAAACATAAATTGACGAACAATAATTACAATATCGTACGAAGAGATCGGCCCAACTCCACTTTTGGGGGGAGGAGTCGCAATCTTTGTACGAAAAGGCATTAATTATAAGGTTATATATAATAGTGAAGTACGCAGATTTCGGTTGCTTGAGACGTGTATCGTATGCATTCCTCTCAAACATGGGAAACGGATGTATGCGATTGCGGCTTACGCACCGGAATCACCTCAGCCAACTGACTTTTTAACAGAGCTCGAAAAACTTTTTCAATACTTACAACTGAACTCGGAAGATAATTACTATCTCATGGTCGGTGATTTGAATGCCAAACATGTAGATTGGGGAAATCAAATACAAAATCCGAGAGGTAGCCATCTATTTAATTGGATGGGTCAATACAACGTTGAGTATATGCTCGACATTCTGGCTACTGATAGGCCTTCGTTTCCAAGAAGCGGTTCCTATCTGGATCTATTGTTGAAAGACACAAGACTGACAATTACTGACACTGTGGGTCAACGACCAAGAAACTGCTTACGATTGATAGAGTACGACAGTGACCATTGCGGACTTGCTGCCGTAATTCAACTTCCGAACGAGCTCGTGGAGTTGGAAGAGTATGTGCCAGTGCATTCCTACAACTACAGCAAAACTCGATGGCCAAGCTTTACCATCGCCTTATCAAGCGAACAACGTACAAACAATATATCTCCACCAAATGACAGGAATTTAACAAACACTGAAATTGACGATTACTTGGAGAAAACGGACAGTACAATCCAACGAACAATGGACAAAACAATAACAAAATACAAAGAACGCGAAGCCACAGACATGTACCGCAACGCGACCATCGACGCACTACACAGACAAAAAAGTGGACTTTTGACAAGACTGAAACTCTTGTACAGACGTTTTACTGACATACACGATCTGGAGATAAGGACACTGAAGTCGTCAATTAAAAACATCAACCAATTGATCAAGGAAAATTACCGGTTGTCTATAAATTTGTACTGGGACAACAAAATTCGGGCCGTTAATTCTAGCGACCCGAGTATGTTTCCTCAAATTAATAAAATATTTAGACGGAATGATCAAAACGAACTTCCGTGTCTTAAGCTTCAGAGAACGACAGAGAACAGAGACGTACTTCTGATAGCAGGCATAGATCCAGAGGAAGCCGTCTTGGAAGATGACCTCTTTATAATCGAAGATCCTCGTGAGAAAGTGGAGGCTGTGGGGGCTGCTTTCCAGCAAGTGTACAAGGTGAATGCTAGCATTCGCCCCAACCATGACCTGGAAAACAGAGCCTTGCTTCACCACTTCTACCTTCGAAATCAAATGACGCAATGGCGATCAGAGAATCTCGGTTTCACCGGGTTCAATGAAGAACACTTGGCAAACGCCACCATCGCCGAGCGAAACGGGGCTAATTCCCTGTTAATTTCGAAAGTTGAGCTCCAGCTCATCTTCGCTTCATTAAAGAAAAAGAAGTCAGCAGGAATCGATGGTATATCCAACGTTGTACTGCGACATCTGCCTCAGGAAGCAGTTGACATTTATGCCACACTGTTTAACAACGCTCTGAATAATGCATATTATCCAGGGCGGTGGAAGACAGCTGTGGTTCATCCTCTCCCGAAAAAGGGAAAGGACAACTCCAATCCGGCGAATCTCCGGTCGGTAAGTCTTCTTCCGAGTATCAGTAAGGTATTTGAGAAAGTTATAAATAGAGCTCTGTCCAGGTGGGCGGAGGACAACAATATCATACCGGAAAATCGGTTCGGCTTTAAGTCGGAACATGACACCATTCATGCCCCGTCTAAGCTCGTTTTTGATGTCCAATGGAACAAATCTAAAAGACAGTGTGCGGGTGCTTGTCTGGTTGACTTGGAAAAAGCTTTCGACACCGTATGGTTAGAAGGTCTGTATCTAAAGCTAGCCAGACTTGGCATAAGTAATCCACTTTTATATATGCTTTATGATATGCTTATTGGTAGAAAGTTTGTTGTCAAAAGTGGCAATGTAACTTCTACCGCAACCTTCGGAATTAAAAATGGTCTTCAGCAGGGAGCGGTGAACTCACCGATTCTTTTCAGTATTTACACCAGCGATCTGATAGGTTGTCTAGCCCATGCCATAGCGTATGCCGACGATCTAATTGCGTAAAGAACGGCTCCAACAGTTGAGGTCATCAGAATTCTTTTGCAGCGTGACTTCGACAAGATTCAGCGATATTGTGATGACTGGAAGTTGAAAATCAACGTCCACAAATCCAAAACTATTCTGTTCAGGACTCCATTGCATGGAGCCCCTAGGGATACAAGTAAGAACTGGCGCAAGCTGGTGATCGTAGGGCCACATGGACATCCACTGGCGAATAAAAGTGCGGTAAAGTACCTTGGCATCTGGATAGATCAGTATTTGTATTTCGACAGACATATAAATGCTGCTCTGACCAGGGCCAGGGGAGCTTTTGCCCTGACAAAACGGTTGTTTTATAGCAGCCGTCTTGAAAGCAGGGTTAAGGTGATTTGCTACATGGCCCTTATCCGGCCAAAGATTGCCTATGGATCATGGATGCCCTGTGTGGTTCAACGTTGCCCTATCTCAAATGGAAAAGATTCGGGCGTTTGAGATGCAGTGTGTTCGACGCTGCCTTGGATTACACAGAACACCAGAGTCGGAGTACAAACATTATTATTCCAACGAGGTTCTAAACAATGGAGCCAACATTAACAGAATCGATAATTTTATACTCAAGCTGATTCGGGGTCACATTGCAAGAGCGATGTCCTCGGCTAATAGCTTAATTTTTGGGGCTTACTACCCCAACAACGAATACTTCGAGAGTGTGCGTTTGAGCGGTTACATCCCACCTAACGCTTTCCTCTATTTAGACAATCGAGGGCTGATACAGGATAGAGAGGCGGTTCCGCTAATCTACCACGACTGCCGTAGAACTGTAGACAGGCGACTTCTTTATAGTCGAGACGTCATCGCACAAGGCGGAGCTGAGCGACTTCGGTTCAGTAGGACTGTGTCTGATAGGGACCGAAGAGTTAGGGTGAAGCAGGAGAACCAGTTTTGGTGGCTTAACACTGATATGGATATTGGATAATTCAAGTTGACCTAGTTTTTTTGTCTTGGCCGACTTACATAGGTTTAGGTGATTAGTTTTAAAAAATTATAAGACAACCAAATCAACCCAAAAAAAAACAAAAAATATCAAAAAAAAAACAAAAAAAATTATAAAATTGAAAATGCTTGCTGTAGCTGTTCTAGTTTTTAATTAGTTTTATAGTAGTTTTAAGTAGTCTTAAGTAGTTTTAAGATATTCGTAGGTAGTATGTAAGTTTTATATAAAAAATAAAAAAATGATACTGATACCAAGTTTTTTTTTTCATCTTTCTTGGTAAAAAATAAAACCAAATCGATATAAGTATGTAATTAGTTCTTAGGCCGAAAGGCAATAGTATTAAGTTATTGTTTAACTTAGAGCGCCCGCTCAGGGCCAGTAAGTTAGTTGTAAGATATTGATTTTTGTCTAGCATTAAGATAGTTTTAAGTTGAATTTAAAATAAAAATGAATTAACAAAAAAAAAAAAAGTGGCAGATCCCGGAGCCGAAGATAGCCGGTTCAAACCCCGGTCAGGGTCAAATATTTTATCGGCTTTTTTTCATAATAGAGAAGTCGAAAATATAATTGAGTGGGATAAAACTCATCTGGACGACGGAAAGAAGAGTGCGGGGCCATCGAAAGGTGGTGCATCAGCACTAAATACAATGCCAGCAACGGCACCAACAACTGGGAAACAACAAAAGTATGTTCCTAATTTGGTGAAGCGCACCGCACGTCCACCTGCCCCCTCAGCACAGCTGCAAGCGCATGGTAGGCAGACGATATATGAGGAAACCCAAATTCAAGCAGCAAATAGTGAGATTCAGCAGAAAGTTAATTCTTCGTCATCCAAAGTCATCGATGACGAGGAACTTACTTACTTAACTTTTGATGGCGCTCACAGCCCAGGGTGGGCTTCGGCCTCAACTAACAAGCCCCTCCAGCCAGCTCTGTCCCTAGCTAGCCGCTTCGAGTTGCGCACACCGAGTGCTTTGATGTCGTCATTCACTTGATTGCGCCACCTCTTACGGGTTCTTCTTCTGCTGCGGGGTTGGATTCGAAGACTCGTCGGGCAGGTGCGTTGCTGTCCATACGCTCCACGTGCCCCAGCCATCTCAGCCGCTGTATTTTCAGATTTTTGACCAGGTCAACGTCGCTGTATAGCCCGTATAGCTCGTCGTTGAATCTTCTCCTCCATACTTCTTCGATGCACACCGGACCGAAAATCACACGAAGAATCTTCCTCTCAAAGCACCCTAGCAGATTTTTATCCGAATCTTTCAGTGTCCATGCTTCTGACCCATAAAGCAGGACCGGGATGATTAGGGTTTTGTATAAAGTCTCCTTGGTTCTCTGAGAGAGGGCCTTACTACTTAAATACCTTCTTAGACCGAAGAAACAGCGGTTGGCAAGAGTAATTCTTCGCTTGATCTCTGCACTGATGTCATTCTGCGATGTAATAGTGGAGCCCAGGTAGACAAAGTCCTTGACAACTTCGAAGTTATATTTGTCCATCGTGATATTTTGCCCGAGTCGATGATGTTGAGATTCCTCTCTCGATGACAGCACATACCTCGCCTTGTCCTCATTAACCGCCAATCCCATTCTAGGCGCCTCCGATTCAATGCTCGCATATGCCCCTGCCACAGCTCGATTCGTTCTGCCAACAATGTCTATGTCATCCGCATGTGCAAGCAATTGAACGGACTTTTGATAGATTGTACCGCTGGTGTTGACATGTGCGTTGCGTACAATGGCTTCAAGAATGATGTTGAATAGGTTGCACGATAACGCGTCGTCTTGCCTCAATCCTTTCTCAACATCAAAGGAATCGGTGGTGTTCTTACCAATTTTGACGGAGCAGCGAGATTTCTCCATCGTCATCCTGCACAGGCGGACGAGTTTGGCAGGGATGCCGAGACTCGACATGGCTCTTTATAATTCGTCCCTTTTCACGCTATCATACGCGACTTTAAAATCGATAAAAAGGTGGTGTGTATCGATCTGGAATTCCCGGGATTTTTCTAAAATCTATCGGAGTGTGAACATTTGAGCGACGCTTGACTTGCCTGGCCTAAAACCGCACTGATAAGGGCCGACAAAACACACAGGATGGCCGACAAGATTTTATAAGCGACGTTTAGAAGACTAATTCCTCTGTAGTTGGTACATTTCAGAACATCTCCCTTTTTATGGATGGGGCACACTATACCGAGGTTCCATTCATCGGGCATACTTTCCTCCGACCAAATTTTGCAGATGAGCTGGTGTATGCTCCTAGCCAATTCATCTCCCGCTGATTTAAATAGTTCGGCTTGTAAGCCATCCGCACCAGCAGCCTTGTACGACTTAAGTTTGGATATCGCCAGCCGCACTTCGGTAAGGTCGGGTGGACGGAACTCTTGGCCATCATTGTCCAAGTTGAATGGAGCATTCTGCCTATTAGCAGCATCTTGGCTGTCTTCGCCATTAAGCAGTCTAGAGAAGTGTTCTTTCCAGATCCTCAGCACTGACTGTGTGTCTACTACCATATTCCCACTCTCATCTCGGCAGGCTTCCGTTCTAGCCTTGAATCCTTGGGTGGATCGCTTCACCCTCTGATAAAATTTTCGAACATCTCCCCTACCGCTACAACCCTCAATAGACTCTACCGCCCGCTTCTCGTGCTCTCTCTTTTTCCTCCTGATAAGTCGGCGTTCCTCTTTTCGTCTCAGCTCGTAGAGCTCCCGGGCCACTCTCTCAGCAGCTCTTGTTTGAGTCTGCAGCATTGCCTGGTAGGCCTGGTCCTTAGCTGCATGCGCTTGCCGGAACTCTCCATCGAACCATGGGTTTTGTAGTATTCGTCTAGTGAAACCCAGCACATCAGAGGCGGCACTTCTGATGGCTTGTTGACAGTGTTCTTACTGGTCCTCTGCACTTCATGCTGGTGGCGGACCACCTGAGAGATTAAGAGTTACGTGGTCTGCAAAAGTTCTGGCGGTCTCTTGCGATTTAAGCTTCTCGACATCGAATCTTTTCACAGCATCTGCTCTGCGTTGTCGCGTCATGGATATCCGCATACGTAGTCTAGCTACCACCAGGTAGTGATCCGAGTCAATGTTGGCCCCTCGGAACGTTCGGACGTCCAAGATACTGGAAGCATGTCTCTAGTCTATCGCAACGTGGTCTTTCTTGAGTGCTTGAGGTGATGACATTTCGCCCCGCCGCAAAGTCTGCCAGCCTGTGTCCTCCGACTATCGAACCAAAGATGCCCTCCTTTCCGAATCTTGCGTTGAAGTCACCAAGAATGATCTTCACGTCGTACTTCGGGCACATATCATACGCTGTCTCCAGGAGATCGTAGAATGTTTCTTTGGTTGAGTCCTCTCTCCCTTCATGGGGGGCATGAACACAGATCAGCGAAATGTTCTTTGGTTTAAAATAAAAAAAAAATATCAATATCAACTGGGTGTTGTATTGATTCTTTAGATTTTTTTTAATATAAAGGTATTGGCCTACATTGACATACCAAAATAAATTAAAATAATCCGCGTGTTTTTTTTTAATTTCGAAGCAGAATAAAGCAATAAAGCGATTATTTTTTTTATTGGTTTACATTATTTTTTGTTTTATAGCAACAGTCAACTGGTGTTGACTTTTTGGGGATTTATAAAATTCTTTAAATCATATAAACAAAATATATCGTTGACTTTCCCCTATTCTGAAAAAGTTTTTTTGTTAAGACAATAGCGTTTTTTTTAAACTCTTGATTAAGAATTAAATTAATCTTATTTTATTTCTCCGTGGTTTTCTTATCGTTTTAAAGAAGTACAACAATCAACTGGGTGTTGATTTTGGTTACATCTGCTATTTTGGAGTTTTCTTTCTGCGGTTCGGTTAAAACAATCAACTGGGTGTTGAGTTTGTTTTAGTAAAATATAGGTACCTATACCTAGAGAGTTATTTTATTTGATTTTAGTTTAGCACTCATCGGTGTTGCCGTCATTGTTTTTTTTTAACTTCTATTTTTCAATTTTAATTTCGCAGGCTATTTTACCAATAAATCAACTGGGTGTTGATTTTGTTTTCGCAAAACATTGATATAGAGATTTTTTTTTTGTTATCATTCATCGGTGTTGCCGTTATTGTTTTTTTAACTTCTATTTTTCAATTTTAATTTCGTAGGCTATTTAACCAATAAATCAATTGGGTGTTGATTTTGTTCTCGTAAAACATTGGTATAGAGATTTATTTTTTTTGTTATCATTCATCGGTGTTGCCGTTGGGGTTTTTTTTTTAATTTCCATTTTTCAATTCGAATTTCGTAGGTCATTTTACCAAACAATCAATTGGGTGTTGATTTTGTTTTTTTGATTTGCAAATAGTAACTTTAATCTTTTTTTTAACGTTTTTTTTATTTTTTTTCGGTTAGATATAATTAAAAATGGACGTGAATAGGTTAAATAAAGAGGAACTCGTTTATGAGTTGCAGGCCTGTGGTCTTAAGGAAGGCCCATTTGATAGCATGAGGACAATGCTGAGAGCTTCGCATGCCTTGGAGCACTCGGGTTCCATTTCAAGCGAAAGTCCTCACTACCCTTTTTCATTTGTAGATGATGCAAAGGCTGTTCGAGCCAAAATGGTAGAGATCAGTGAACTTTTAACAATTACTCCGAAAAATCCAAAATCTGGTGAATATTTGAAAGTTTTGACAAAAATTGAGTGGTCGTTAGGTAGGATAACTAGGGCTAAGCCAGAGTCATCGGAAAAGGTCAATGAAGTGTCCGACATCAGGGGAGAATTATTCCTATTAATGGGAAATTGACATCAGGGGATGAAGATACATCCCCAGATGAGGAAAAAGATATGAACAACGATGAAAATAACACGTCGACAGCAGGCATGGGTGCGTTACCAACTGCGCAGGTCGGCCAACGTGCGAGCTCAGAATTCCAACAACAGGTTGAACACTGTGACCGGATTTCTGAGCGTATTGAAAAGTGGGATTCAAAATTCTCTGGTGAGCGGTGTGGCTCATCAGTGAATTCATTTATAGAAAGGGTTGAGGTATTAAGGGTATCGTGTGGACTTTCGGAGGCTAGGATTTTTAGATCTGCTGTTGACTTATTCACGGGAAATGCACTTCTTTGGTCGGAGTTAGTTAGGGAATTGAAGTTGGAGTTTTTACCCTCCAACTATGATGACCTTTTATTAGATGAGGTTAGGCGACGAACTCAGGGTAGAGATGAGACAATGGGCATGTACATTGCTCTCATGCAGACACTTTTTAAGCGATTTTCGGAGCCTCTGAGTGAGAATAGGAAGTTGTCCATTCTCATGAAGAATATTGCTCCGTTCTACCAAACCCAATTGGGGTTGGTTGATATTAAATCGGTCAACGAACTCGTTGCGTTGGGTAGAAGGTTAGAAGCGATTAGGACCAATGTTGAAGCGTTTTTACCTCCACCTAGTAACCGTTCCAGGCACGCTTTGGAGCCTGATGTTGCCTACGTTGCTTCCGTCCAGGAAACAACAGCAATAGCGGTTAATCGTGACCCAACCCCTAATAGGACCCGTCGCTGCTTTAATTGTAATAGAGAAGGACATTTTTCGAATACCTGTTCCGCTCCTAGGCGTTGTTTTGGGTGTGGGGCAACAGGGACAACCCGACGCGACTGTACCGCTGTTCGGGAAACGGGACACGGACCCTTGGGCCAGCATGACAAGAGCGCCGACGCGTTTAGGTAGGTCGCCTGCTGACGACCAGCTGGCGGCAAACATCGAACTAGGTTTCACATTAGAGACAAGTGGGGACGATAGATGTCCGTATTTAGAAGTAAATATTTATGGGATTAGATTTTTAGAACTTTAAGATTCAGGAGCTTCGCGAACGATTATTTATAGGGACGTTTGGAGGGTACTCAAAGAGTTAGGTATAGGATTAGAACAAAGTAACGTTAGGCAAGTTCAGTTAGCAGATGGTGGAGGAGTAGGAGTTTTAGGTATAGTTAATTTACCAGTGGGAGTAGAAGATAAATCAGTCTTGATAAAATGTTTGGTTATCCCTTCACTTCCACATGCGATGATACTTGGTGCGGATTTTTGGGCACTATCGGGAATCGTCCCGGATTTTCGATCACGTATGTGGAGCTTTTCAAGTCAGGATATGGTGGCTTCGATAAATAGCACGTCTATCACAGAAGAGTCTAGTTAGACGATGAGCAGAGGGAAAGATTAAATGTTTTAGTTGAGGATTTATTTAAGAATATGCCGGAGGGACTAGGAGTTACTAATAGAATAGAGCACGTTATTAGGACGACGTCAGAACCAATCAAACAAAGATACTATCCGGTTTGACCGGCAATGCAGGTTCACATCGACAAATCCCTTAAGGAAATGTTCGATGAAGATGTGATTGAAAAATCAAATAGTCCTTGGGTTTCCCCGATAGTTCTTATAAAGAAAAAGGATGATACCCTTTGGTTTTGCGTCGATTATAGGAAATTAAATCAGGTTACAGATAGGGATGCTTATCCACTTCCAATTATTTCGGCGATTTTGGATAAGCTTAGGAATACTAGGTTTCTTACGTCATTGGACATTAAGTCAGCTTATTGGCAAATTCCAATGTCGGAAGAGTCGCGGAAGTTTACAGCTTTCACGGTTCCTGGCAGGGGTTTGTTCCAATTTAAACGAATGCCTTTCGGCTTACACAATGCCCCTGCAACTTGGCAGAGGTTTATTGATAGCGTTTTAGGACCAGAGCTGGAGCCTTTTGTTTTCGTGTATCTGGATGATAGTATTATCGTAACAGATACATTTGAAAAACACTTAAAATATTTATTTTTTATTCATTTAATTATATTTTTTTTATAAACGATAAAAAAAGTTATTTGGTGAACCCACCCCCTTACTGAGCATAGCTGTGGAGGTAGCATTGTAAACACTTCCTTGTGTTGCACTTCCATAACACTCGACCTCTAACATAGTTTTTTTTTCCATTTTCCTCTTTGCTTGACATTCGGGTAACAAGGAAAATACATAATTCGTCGTTAGTTAATCTTGCCGGTCGTGTTTGATAATTTCGTGTTTTGATTGTTTTTAAAATTACATATTAACTAATCGTCGGTTCGGCCCGTCGGAAAAAGTGTAACACCACAAGCAAGGAGCCGCTGACCCTGTTCCTTCAAGCACCCGCCGTAGTAGATGTCACACGTTTTCAGTCTCCGTATGCCCTCTCCATCCCATCGCACTTCCTAGATGGCTGTTACGTCAGCCTTAAGCCTGTCCAGGTTCTCCACTAATTGTTCGGCTGCACGTGTTCTGTATAAGGACAGGACGTTCCACGTGCAGATCCAAAATTCATTGTCCTTGTTTCGTTTGCTGGGGTCGTCAACTTTAAAATCATCCATATCCGAGGCTTGTTGTTGTTTCGGAACAACTTTTTTTTACGTGGTAGGGAAGTTACCCCGACGCACAACCCCCGACCCGGAGGACCAGACCCTTCGTATAACTCCAAGGGTAGGGAGCCGGATAAACCGCTCCTTATAGGCCTGAGCTACAAATATGTCGTAGTAGCCCATATAAGGTGTTCACTAAGTAGTTCAACCTAACTGGAACTGTACATGCCACCGTTGATTCCATCTAGAGAATTCGTCCGCTGACGCCTCGATGAAAGGAGAAGTGTCTTAGCGGGAACACTCCCCCCCCCCTCTCTCGTTGGCTGTCCCCAACAATTTTCCACGGGGATTTAAACCCCGTCTCCAGCTGAGGTACTAGACACCCGATGTTCACCACTAGGAGGTGAGAGTAGGAGTTGGTAGACAGAGGTGGGTTTTGAGAAAAACCTGTGGACGCTTGTGTCCTCTTGAATGCACATAACTACCCTTTCGAACATCCGATGACGAGGAAATTGAATATAAATCCGAGGGTGGAGAAGGGCTCCCCACCAGCGATGAAAAAATGCAACAATAGACCAGTCATCGGAAGATGAAATAGAGGAGCAAGCTCTCAATAATATCAACTCAGAAAAACAGAAACAAATAGAAAAACTAAGAGCAGAGGTGCAAGAAATTGTAAAAGCCCTCAAAAGCAAACAAGAAGCTCGAAGAGAACGAGAAAGGTAGGAGCGGGAGTTCAAAAAGACGCTACAGGCTACACCAAAAGTAGCGCAACAGCAAATGAAAAATGCGGAGCTGCAACCGACAAATGAACAGCTCCAGCAAAATAAACAACAACCAGGGCAGCCACAAAATATGCTGCAACAACAACAGCCACAGCAGCAGCCTAAACAGCAAAGGCAACAACTACAGAAGCAGAAAGAACAGCAGCAGAACCAGCAGTAGCAGCAGAATCAACAGCAGCAGAATCAACAGCAGCAGATACAACAGCAGCAGAAACAACAGCAGCAGATACCGCAGCAGCAGAAGGAACACCAGCAGCAGCCACAGTCGTCAACGCAAATAAAAAAAGAAAAGGTGCCACCAATAAACACATACAAATTGGAATTACAGGACACTATAAAATTATGTAAGTCGGCCATAGGCACAAATTTTACTATTAAACGATTAAGTGTAGATAGGCACGCTATTCAATTAGGGATTATAAAATCATTAAAGATCTATTAAAAGAATCCACAACGGAGTTCTTTAGTTTTACCCCAAAAACTGAAAAGTTTCAGACGGTCCTACTAAAGGGCATATACTCCTACACGGACCTACAGGTGCTCTTAAATGAGCTTCGCCAAAAAGCGAGCGACGATCTCGAATTTATCGGGGGTTAAGCCGTTCGCTACAGTTAAAGCCAGGCGGGAGAAACGGAATCTGCCGTTCTTCCTGGTACAGCTTTCGCCCAGCAGCAAACTGGAAAGTCTGGAGAGTATCTCCGTCCTCGACTACCAGCTTGTGATTTGGGATAAATTAAATAGGCGCGGCGACATGCTTCAATGCATGCGCTGCCAAATATTCGGCCATGCTGCGACAAACTGCGAAATTCAGCCACGCTGCGTCAAGTGTGGTGAGAACCACATGTTAGGAGAGTGTAAGCTCGGGCAGGAAAGGGTCGAATTGACCCAACTTAAATGTGCACTTTGCCAAGGCGACGGGCACCCCGCAAACTATAGGGGATGTCCGACGTTTCAGCAAATGAAACACAATAAAGCGGCAAGGCAAGCAGAGATGATAGAAAGACGCCCACCAACGCGTCCTCAAACAACAATTTCTGTCAATCCCCAAATTTCCTACGCCCAAATGGCGTCAGGAAAGGGAAAAACGGTATAGCCTGTGCCAAAGGCAGCCCCACAGGCCTTTGTGCCTAAGGCTCCGGACGCACAGGCCGAAATAAGAGGTTTGCTACTGGCCATTCAGAGCCAAATAGCAGGACTTCAAAAACAGATAAGTGAGCAGGCGAAAAGGGTAGACAATATCTACTCTGCTTTGCCGAGCTTATCGCACTTTATAGGTTAAGGGCGCGCTGCCGGAGAGGCCCTTAAAGATCCTTGCTGTGAATGTAAATTCATTGATTAGGACCGAACGTAGAGCAAATCTATTCCAATTGTTGAAAGATCAGAGTCCTGATGTGTTTATGGCCAGCGAAACTAAGCTGAACCAGAAACATAAATTGACGCACAATAATTACAATATCGTACGAAGAGATCGGCTCAACTCCACTTTTGGGGGGAGGAGTCGCAATCTTTGTACGAAAAGGCATAAATTATAAAGTAATATATAATAGTGAAGTATGCAGATTTCGGTTGCTTGAGACGTGTATCGTATGCATTCCTCTCAAACATGGGAAGCGGATGTATGCGATTGCGGCTTATGCACCGGAATCACCTCAGCCAACTGAATTTTTAACAGAGCTCGAAAAACTTTTTCAATGCTTACAATTGAACTCGGAAGAGAATTACTATCTCATGGCCGGTGATTTGAATGCCAAACATGTAGTTTGGGGAAATCAAAAACAAAATCCGAGAAGTAGCCATCTATTTAATTGGATGTGTCAATACAACGTTGACTATATGCTCGACCTTCTGGCTACTGATAGGCCTTCGTTTCCAAGAAGCGGTTCCTACCTGGATCTATTGTTGAAAGACACAAGACTGACAATTACTGACACTGTGGGTCAACGACCAAGAAACTGCTTACGAACGATCGAGTACGACAGTGACCACTGCGGACTTGCTGCCGTAATTCAACTTCCGAACGAGCTCGTGGAGTTGGAGGAGTATGTGCCAGTGCATTCTTGCAATTACAGTAAGACTCGCTGGCCACGCTTCACCAGCGCTTTATCGAGTGAACTACGAATGAACAACATATCCCCACCAAATGACAGGAATTTAACAAATACCGAAATTGACGATTACTTGGAAAAGATGGACAGTACAATCCAACGAACAATGGAAAAAACAATACCAATATACAAAGAACGCGAAGCCACAGACATGTACGGCAACGCGACCATCGACGCACTACACAGACAAAAAAGTGGACTTTTGACAAGACTGAAACTCTTGTACAGACGTTTTACTGACATAGACGATCTGGAGATTAGGACACTGAAGTCGTCAATTAAAAACATCAACCAATTGATCAAGGAAAATTACCGGTTGTCTATTAATTTGTACTGGGACAACAAAATTCGGGCCGTTAATTCTAGCGACCCGAGTATGTTTCCTCAAATTAATAAAATATTTAGACGGAATGATCAAAACGAACTTCCGTGTCTTAAGCTTCAGAGAACGACAGAGAACAGAGACGTACTTCTGATAGCAGGCATAGATCCAGAGGAAGCCGTCTTGGACGATGACCTCTTTATAATCGAAGATCCTCGTGAGAAAGTGGAGGCTGTGGGGGCTGCTTTCCAGCAAGTGTACAAGGTGAATGCTAGCATTCGCCCCAACCATGACCTGGAAAACAGAGCCTTGCTTCACCACTTCTACCTTCGAAATCAAATGACGCAATGGCGATCAGAGAATCTCGGTTTCACCGGGTTCAATGAAGAACATTTGGCAAACGCCACCATCGCCGAGCGAAACGGGGCTAATTCCCTGTTAATTTCGAAAGTTGAGCTCCAGCTCATCTTCGCTTCATTAAAGAAAAAGAAGTCAGCAGGAATCGATGGTATATCCAACGTTGTACTGCGACATCTGCCTCAGGAAGCAGTTGACATTTATGCCACACTGTTTAACAACGCTCTGAATAATGCATATTATCCAGGGCGGTGGAAGACAGCTGTGGTTCATCCTCTCCCGAAAAAGGGAAAGGACAACTCCAATCCGGCGAATCTCCGGTCGGTAAGTCTTCTTCCGAGTATCAGTAAGGTATTTGAGAAAGTTATAAATAGAGCTCTGTCCAGGTGGGCGGAGGACAACAATATCATACCGGAAAATCGGTTCGGCTTTAAGTCGGAACATGACACCATTCATGCCCCGTCTAAGCTCGTTTTTGATGTCCAATGGAACAAATCTAAAAGACAGTGTACGGGTGCTTGTCTGGTTGACTTGGAAAAAGCTTTCGACACCGTATGGTTAGAAGGTCTGTATCTAAAGCTAGCCAGACTTGGCATAAGTAATCCACTTTTATATATGCTTTATGATATGCTTATTGGTAGAAAGTTTGTTGTCAAAAGTGGCAATGTAACTTCTACCGCAACCTTCGAAATTAAAAATGGTCTTCAGCAGGGAGCGGTGAACTCACCGATTCTTTTCAGTATTTACACCAGCGATCTGATAGGTTGTCTAGCCCATGCCATAGCGTATGCCGACGATCTAATTGCGTACAGAACGGCTCCAACAGTTGAGGTCATCAGAATTCTTTTGCAGCGTGACTTCGACAAGATTCAGCGATATTGTGATGACTGGAAGTTGAAAATCAACGTCCACAAATCCAAAACTATTCTGTTCAGGACTCCATTGCATGGAGCCCCTAGGGATACAAGTAAGAACTGGCGCAAGCTGGTGATCGTAGGGCCACATGGACATCCACTGGCGAATAAAAGTGCGGTAAAGTACCTTGGCATCTGGATAGATCAGTATTTGTATTTCGACAGACATATAAATGCTGCTCTGACCAGGGCCAGGGGAGCTTTTGCCCTGACAAAACGGTTGTTTTATAGCAGCCGTCTTGAAAGCAGGGTTAAGGTGATTTGCTACATGGCCCTTATCCGGCCAAAGATTGCCTTTGGATCATGGATGCCCTGTGTGGTTCAACGTTGCCCTATCTCAAATGGAAAAGATTCGGGCGTTTGAGATGCAGTGTGTTCGACGCTGCCTTGGATTACACAGAACACCAGAGTCGGAGTACAAACATTATTATTCCAACGAGGTTCTAAACAATGGAGCCAACATTAACAGAATCGATAATTTTATACTCAAGCTGATTCGGGGTCACATTGCAAGAGCGATGTCCTTGGCTAATAGCTTAATTTTTGGGGCTTACTACCCCAACACTGATTACTACGAGAGTGTGCGTTTAAGTGGATTTATCCCACCCGATGCTTTCCTCTATTTAGACAGTCGAGGGCTGATAAAGGATAGAGCGGCGGTTCCGCTAATCTACCACGTCGGTCGCAGAACTGTAGATAGGCGACTCCTTTATAGTGGAGACGTCCTCGCACAAGGCGGAGCTGAGCGACTTCGGTTCAGTAGGACTGTGTCTGATCGGGACCGGAGAGACAGGGTAAAACAGGAGAACCAGTTTTGGTGGTTAAATCAAGAAGATACAATATAGTTGACTTAGTTTACTCGTCTTGGCCGACTTACATAGTTTTAAGTGTATTAATTAAGTAGGGACAGTTAGGGTGGCACCAAAAAAATATAAAACCAAAAAAATTAAAACAAAAAAATTATAAAATCAAAAAAATCTAAAAAAAAAAAAAAAAAAAAATGCTTGCTGTGGCTGTTCTAGTTTTAAGGTAGTTGTAAGTAGTTTTATAGTAGTTCTAAGTAATTTTAATTAGTTTTAATTAGTTTTTAATTAGCTTTAAGTTTTATATAAGAAATACAAAAATGATAAAGTTACCAAGTTTTTGTTAAAAAATCTTTTTTGGTAAAAAATAAAACCAATGATAGATATTATTTTTAAGATAGTTCGTAGGCCGAAAGGCATTAGCATTAAGTTATTGTTTAATTTAGAGCTCCCGCTTAGGGCCAGTAAGTTATTTTTAAGACATTGATAAGTAGGCTAGTTTTTCATGAATTCTTGTCTAGCTTTAAGATAGTTATAAGAAAAATGAATAAATAAAAATGAATAAAAAAAAAAAAAAAAAAGTGTGCTCGGACAGTTGATCAGAAGGACGTGAGTTCAAACTCCGGAAAAATCATGTAAGTAAAAATTTAAGTTTTTTCAATTTAATTAAATTCTATACATTTCAGATAAAAAAATAAGCTAGAAAAATTTGTATTTTTCCAACTGTATTGAGAGGCTTTTATAAAGTCTTGCACAGAAGAACTTATTAGGTCTTTTTAAGACCTTATTATACAAGTTATTTGTTTTCAAAGTAACTGCAGGTGAAAGTCATTTTAAGACCTTATTATACAGATTATTGTTTTCAGTATCTTGATTCTTTAAGGCATTATTTTAATGTTCGTGGGAAGGTATTGATTTGCATAGCACTTGTGATGGAAGTTCTTATGGCAGTTAAATAGCTTGTATAACCTGTATAACCTGCGGTCTGATTTGCATAAGACCGGTTTTGGTTACTATACAAGCGAGTAAAAAGCTTCTTTAAGGCCGTATTAAAATGATCGTGAAAAGGTATTAATTTGCATAGCACTTGTGATGGAAGTTCTTATGGGAGTTAAATAGCTTGTATAACCATCGCCAAATTGAATTGCATAAGACCTGTTTTGGTTACTATACAAGCCAGTAAATAGCTTCTTTATGGCCTAAATAAGATGTTCGTGGGATGGTATTGATTTACATAGTACGTCTGATGGAAGTTCTTGTGGAGTTAATTAGCTTGTATAACTTACGCCAAAATGATTTGCATAAGACCTGTAATGGTTACTATTCAAGCCAGGAAATAGCTTGTATTGAACCTTCTACAAGCTAAATTGTTATTTGGGAAGGGCACTCGCTGATTGTCTTTTATTTTAGCGCGATTTATTGGTAGGCTTGGAAGGTGCAGCGTTACTATGTCTAGTACTACCTGTGCTTCCTAAAGGTCCGGGTGGCCCATGAGTACCGAAACTACCGGTGCTCACTGAGCTACCCTTAAGTGTTTCTTGGCTAGAAGCCAAGCGTTCATCCTCTGTGTCGGCGGATGGTTCGACGTCTGTATTGTCATTATCGTCCATAGTGTAAAGCAACAAATTTGATTCCCACGAGTAGGTCGGAAAGGATAGGTCAGCCCCGGCAGAGCCGATATACCGGGGTAAGGCAAAGTGTTTGACGGACCCTGCCAAGGCGTCCTTTACTTAGTTTCGGATCATGGGGATTTTTACCGAATTGTCAAACTCAAAACTGACAGCCAAAATTTTGGGTTAATGACATGTGTGCGTTCTTATTGTTTCTAAATTTAATTATAGTTATCCTTCAGCATTCTTTTATTTAGAAAAAGTAACTTTGTGTGTTTGCTTTTCGTCTTTCGTTTTGGAATTGTTTTCAATTTATCATAAATTTAATTGTTTAATTATTGATTTTGATATTTGGAATTTTTTTCTGAATAATTCACTTTTCATCGAAATTTTATTTTTCCGATTGGGTCAATTTTTTAGTAAAGAAATGTGTGGCTCATAAAAAATTAACAAAAAAAAAAACAAAAACAAATTACAAATGTTTTAGATTCAATTTCACGCAAAAATAAAGTTGTTGATAGTTATTTAATTTGTAAGAACCATGCATTTTTGGTATTGAATTATTTATCAATAAATTTAACGCAATCAAAATTTTGTCTTTTGTTTATTATTTCTTATTTTTTCGATTTTTTTTCAATCCCTTCCCATTTTATTAACTTTGATCGTTCTTAAATAAAAAGTAACTTTTTTAACTTTGACATTGCCCCTCTTGTTTTTGACCATAGTTACAAAAAAGAACGCCCCACTAAAATAAAAATAACGCCAAGCATGCTAACGTCATTTACCCCAAATTTTGATTTGACGTTTAGAAGCTATGAGACAGAGATATATTTCTTTTTTTCTAAAAATCCCTATCGACAACTTCATGCAGAGATTTAGCTTATCCAGAATTTTTCTGTGCAAATGTGCTACTTTCTTCCTCATTTTCTTCGGCTTCTTCGCCGAATTCATTATTTGAATAACTTGAGCAATTGTTCACAGAGCAGTAATTTGGCATATTTACATTTAAAATGGTTTGTTTATTTAAAAAAAAGTTGAAATAATTAATATTTTTAAAGAGGACACTATTAACTTACGGAATTGAGAAAGAAAACAAAACCGACTGTCACTCGCAATGACGTCACACGAATACAAAATGGCGAACTGTCATCTCATATCCAGCACCAGGCACCAGCATACCTTGTATTCTTTATACCCCGGCCTCAAAGTATTCTTTTAAACTTCAATTTTATATCTCGTTGTAGTTGCTGTAGTTGTTTTCTTTTTTGATTGTATGTTTTGACCGCGCCGTAATATACACTAAACTACGTCGTACCTACGTATTATATGGGCCTCTCATTCTCTCATCTTAATTGTTGTGTAAACAAAATTGAATTGAGTAGGAATAGGAACCTATAACATCTCAATGTTGGTAATACTCCCTCAGCACTCGGATATGTTTGTTTGATATACGATACGATCTCACTATTTTTCTTACATCCATCGTCCCAGCACCGATGCGGAACATTTCGTCACATATGAACTTCTGATGTAGGTTGATCGACTTTCTTTTTGACTTTACGCTTTAGTTAGCGTCCGGGTTTTGATAAATTAACAGATACCTACTGTGTTAAGTGTGAACGTGATATTATTTTAACGAGGGTGATCGTCGCGTTTATTTTATATTACAAAAAAAATATATATAGTAGTTTTAGTTAAAGTAATCGTTGTTATAAGTTTCGAGTTACCTAAGTGTTGTTTTCAATTAAATCGAGACAATATTCATTTATTCCAATGGCATCACTTAGTTTCCTGGATATGGTCAAATTGACCTTCAAGTGAGTAAACTATTAACTATATTTAGTTGATCGGTGATCGATATTTGTTAATCCAGTGCAAAGTTCATATAGGACGGGTTGTTGCATTATTTGCACGCGTGTTATGAAGTGTCATCTGAATTACTGTGTTTCCATTGCGTTTTTGTTTTGTAAATTTGCATTTTTACTTTGTTTGAAGGGCTAGTATTGGTTCCTTGGCAAAATCAAATCGAACATAAACGATTACGGATATGGATAGTTAGTTTTGGAAAGCTGTTCGTTGGACTGCTCCTCACGTGTATGCATGTATTACTACGGTTTCACCAGACACTAAACCGAGATTTAGGAACAAAGATTTATAGCCAAATCAAAATCACGCGTTAGGTCGCTCTGACTTTGACAGGCTTTTTACCGACTTTACGATATCAAATGTCATTAAGCGCGACCCTAAAATTTGCAAAACAGAATGTCACGTCAGGCTTCGGGCTTTGACAAGATAGGAATTTGACAGAATAAAAGATCTGTTTCTTTAAATTAATTTCTCATAATTTCCTTGCGAAAATGGAGAAGCGAGAGTGTCTCTGTTTTTATTTTATTTTTTGGTGTGTAGAAATTTGTCAAATGTTTGAGAAGAATAATGCAGGGTCAAACAGGAAAAGCCAAACTAAGATCAACAACTCCATGAAACGTAAGAACTGTTGTTGTGAAATGGAATCATGAATGGATCGATGTTCATGAGTATGTTTTTACACTTTTCCGGCGAAATCATCGCCTACTACTTAAATATCACAAGACCAGCAAATCATTCCATATATAACGTGGAACACATTACTGAAGTGATCTGTTTATGGAAATTGTACACTTGTTCTATTTTTGGTGGGGGGAAGGCACCATTTTTATAAACAAATTTCAATTATACCTACAAAAAAAATATGAAACCAAAAAAAAAACTCATGCGGTCCTCCATCTTAGTACTAACTCACCGAACGATGCTTGAGTTCGGTGATCGGTCGAGAACTGAATAGCATGAATGAATAGACAGAAATGAAGAAAAATCCCAAGTTTGCTCGCTAACTTCTACTATTTTGGGGAGTTGAGAAAATCCAAAGTTGATCAACTCTAGAGTTGAAAATAAAAAGGTGAAAACGTCAACTTTGAGTGAATAAAAACTATTTCTCAAGGTATGTATTGCAAGTAAATAATATAGTGTCTTTTAATTTCTATTAAGAAAACCTACATTGAAAAATAAAAATACTCTGGCATCAGAGAATTTACTCTCCGGAACCTAAATTCATACTTAATCGAACACGTCCAAGAAGGGTAGGTACTGACAAAATAGCTGTGAAGAATCAAACATTTTTTTTTCTTTTGAAATGAAACAAAATATGGAAAAGATTTCACAGGAAATTGATTAATTTTATTGCTTTTGGTAATGTTAATAATATGTATTTTGATTCAATCAATACGAAGTACTGGATATTGAACCACAATAAAAAAAACTCATATTAACTAGATAATTTCACTGCTGCTGATTTTGTGTTTTTTAATCGAGTCACTTAGATAAATAAAATATTTAGTATTTTATTCATACAAATTATTGCAAGAGTTTTTTTAAATAAGAAATGCTAAATTGAATAAGAACTTTCGCACCCAAATTAAATCTAACCACACAAAAATAAAATGAGAATTGTGAACTGTCAAAGCGAAGCCAGAAAAGAAATATGATCTATTCGGGCGTTGGAGCTCGCGCTTACGATATTTACGATCTGAAGCGACGCAACGCCTGAGGTAACTATATGTCAAAGTCGGAGTGACCTAACGCGTGATTGTGATTTGGCTATTATTTAGTGTTTCCACTGCAAGAAATCAAAAAGAGGATTATGACAAAGCATTTAAATGGTCTTTCATTCAGTGAGATATATAGTTTTTGTTTACATTTTCATCTGTCAATAAACGAAAATGGCGTCTAAATGGGTCAGTTCCACAATCATTCTCCGAAAAAAACTTTGTTTTATTTGACAAACTAATGTTTCCAAAAAGATTTGAATGAGTTTTATTTGAAATCTTCATTTGAGGAGATTAAAATTTGTATGATTAATCTTCGAGATTCCAAGGAGATTTGTGATAATCTTGCTAAATATAGGTTTAGTGTCTGGTGAAAACGTGGTATATGTTTGTTTATATGTGGTTTAGTGACAGGTTCGCATTATCTATTTGTTGGCATATGCATAGAGACAAGATCTTGACTCCCATAAAATAAAGTGTGTCTGATGTCAGCCCTGTGATATCAGTCTATTTAATTTTTCTTATTTTTGATTTGTATTATAATAGGTTTGTAATAAACAGATCAAGTATTAAATCATCAAATCATTTTATTATAACCTATTTTATACAAGTAGGTAAGTATGTATAAGCAACCAAGTCGAGAGCTTTATTTACTTTACTTTGCCGACTGACAAGACAATTCATAGTGACTTAAAATGAGTGTCTTTCTCTTTCTCCATATTCCATTTGGCTAACAAAACAAAAAACCTGCTCCGAGCTATACCTACCCACTAAGTGTTCCGCAATTTTTGCTGTTTGGCTTTTTTTTTACTTTTTTTATAAATCACATTGATGCAACTGGTGGAATCTTTTTATTCTGTGTTTATTTGTTTCTTGTTTTGTTTTGATGTTGATTTTGTTTTCCATTGGATAGTATGCATTTTTATTTATTCGATGGTGTTTTTGTTTATATTAAATTTATGCGCGCGCACGTTTGAATACTGATGATGAAGATAAAAAAAAACGAAAGTATGTAGGTAAATGAATACCTAATATTTATAAGACTGCATTGGTATGCATATGATGTTAGTTTTATGAAGAATATAAGACAAGGTGATTTATTAGAGGGCGCTGATGACTAAGGTTAGATTTGGCATTATGAATTGAAATCGCGTATTTTTTTGAAATAAACTGAGAAATTGATGTTGAATAGATCTTTGTATAGGTAGTTTTAAGTTGCTCTTAACGATGTTAAATAATAAAATCATGGAAGGTATTTATTATGCTGTTGTTTTTTGTTGCACACAAATTATAAAGTTCATGGGATCTTTTTTAAACCTAATTTGCAATGATGCTTTTAAAAAACTTATCATCTTCTTCAAACTTAAGTTTAACTCTTTCTGATAAAGGATGATGAGCAAATTGGTCGTTGATCCAACAGAATTAAAATATATAAAAAAAATAATTTTGTATTGTTGAGTAGGTACTTTATTTCATTATACCTACCTATAGCGGCAAGATCCAAAACCACCTGAGAACAGATATATGGCCACTTGAATATGAGTACTTCAGTTTTTTTTTTTTTAATTACTCATAACTTTTCACATACAAAAATGTTGGAAAATAATATTAGTGCCATATGAAAGGTAATTGTTTCATCTTTCAAATAATAGCAAAGCTGTTATGTTAAGTTCTATACATTTTGAGATACCTATTAAGTTTTAAAGTCTTGATTAAAACCTTTTAAGCACTGCCTTTGCACACAAATATCTTAAAAAATTCAGTGCTGGCGTATACTTTTTTAAGCGCCAACGAAAAGCTATTTTTACAGCCTTTAATAAAATATACAGGGTGTTCCAAAAGTCAACGTCGAAAAGAAAACGGGTGATAGGGTAGGTGGTGACAGTTATCAGAAAAATAATAAAACAAATCGTAGCCATGCATTTTGTGAGTTATAGGCATTCGAACAAAAATAAAAAAAATGGTTACCATGTGACGCTCTTTCAAGTACTGTGATCTTAATAATCTTAATTTTTCTTAATTTTTGTTTGTGTTATGGAACCTTGAATAACCCTGCTAACAATTGCATTAAAAAATGTAAACACACCTGCATCAGTTTTAAAGAAAATATCAATATTTTGCCCAACTAAGTACTCAAAATTTGTATATAACACTTATTCAATGGACTGTAGTGTAAACAAAATGTACTACGGAATTTTGGCAAGTTACCTTAAAAGTTGGCGTGTTCAATTCTCATTTCAAAATGAGAACATTCCATATAATAACGGAAACAAAAATTAAATTATTATTAAAAATGTTATACCATTTTGAAATGAGAATTGAACACGCCAACTTTTAATGTAACTTGCAAACACTTAGTAATACATTTTTCTTACACTACAGTCCATTGAATTAGGGTCATATAAAATTTTTAGTACTTAGTTGGGCAAAATAGTGATATTTTCTTTAAAACTCATGAAGGTGTGTTTGAATTTTTGAATTCAATCGTTAGCAGGGTTATTGAAGGTTCCATAACACCATCAAAAATTGAGAAAAAGTAAGATTTGTGATCACAGCACTTGAAAGAGTGTCACAGGGTAACAATTTTTTCGATTTTGTTGTCGAATGCCTATAACTCACAAAAAAAATGGCTACGATTTTTTTTATTATTTTCCTGATAACTGTCACCACCTACCCTCCCTATGGGAGTTAAAAGATAGTTTTGCATCAAATAAGACTCGCAAATCATTAAATGTATCCACACGATCAACTAAGTATTCATAAATATAATGCGACGAATCAATGGGGTGTTTCCTCGTAGTGTACGACATGACTATACATTTTTTAGTATTGAGTTCCATTCCATTCCATTCGAAACACACCATTCAAAGACTCTATCAATATCATCCTGCAGATACAAATATCCATTTGGATTCGAGAAGCTATAGAACAGTTTGAAGTCGTCTGCGAAGATTAGGATTTTTGAGTAGAGAATTTCCATACCAATGTCATTAGTAAACAGGACGAAAAGAAGTGGGCCAATATGACTACCTTGAGCAACTCCGGACAGCACATAAATAATTTTATATAGGCAGTTTTCAAAGTTGACTTATTGTATACGGTTTCTTAAATACGTCTTAATCCTATCAATTATCCACTCTGGAAATCCATATCTTTCTAATTTAAGAAAAAGTATAGAATAGTCAGGACCAAATGAATATGTACTTTTTAAGCCGTCAATTTATTAACTATATCCGCTTCAGTCAGCCTTAACATAGGTATATCACAGTTATATCGATTTCGGATTAAATTATCACAGTATTTAGGATTGCACGAAGTATAAGTTTGTTGGAAAAAATCAGCAAATAAATTACCTATATATCTATATCACTGGAAGAAGACTTGTTTCTGTATTGCACGGATGTTGGAAAATTTTAAGTTTTAGATTTTAGAGTTTATAAATTTCCTTGGGTTTTTTTATGTTGCACTTTATTTCACTTAAATAGTTCATATAGGCTGTCCTTAAGGAACTTTTAAAAAGTTTTCTATAGTAAAAGAACTGATTATAATAGTTAATTACGTATGATTTCTTCCATTTTTTAAAAAATTCGTTTTTAAGGTTACGTATACGTCTTAAAACTTTAGAAAGCCATTGAACTGATGATGCAACAGACAATTACTTTTTGAGAGGAACACAATGATTAAGACAGTTTTTCAAGATATCATAAAAGTTCACTACACATAAATTAACATCATTACAATCCATTACACTTGACAAATCCACATTGCTAAAATATTGTTAAAATTTTTCCAAATTAATTTTCTTGATGTTAGATTTTTAAACGAAGACGAATTTGTAACATTTGGCGTTTTATCAGCACATAATGGGATACAGCACTGAAAAGCATTCCGATGTGGAACCTTTGGCAAAAGCCAGTCGTCAACATCCAAAATTTCACAAGACACAGAACAAACAGTAAAGACAAGATCGAGATACCTCAGAAATTTATTCATTTTCACTCTACATTTTAATCTACCTAATTAATTTTAATTAATAAAATACAAATGAACTCTGGCTCGGTCGATTAAGTCATTATTTATTTAAAAATCTAAAAAAAATCTACCTTACCGGAGTGTATGATTTAAGTTTTTATGTTTGATTGCCATAAATACCCATATATTGTTGAAAAGGTTATTGCGTTCTCTTTATTGTACTATACGGCTATTAAGCTTTTAACCATGGGGTTCAAAAGATATTTGAAAAAAAAAACGGAAATGCGTTATTGCGCTATTCTGCGGGTTTTCCAAATATTTTTTGAACCCCATGGCTTACAGCTTAATGGCCGTATAGTAAAATAAAGAGAACGCAATAACCTTTTCAACAATATACTTATTGCTGTTGAGTAGTTAAAAGAGTACACAATGAGGAAATGCATTAGTGAAGTTGATGGTTCTTTGAAGCCGAATATCTCTTGAACCCCATGACTTAGAGCTCATCGGCCACATAATTAAATGATGCGATTGCAATTACCTTTTCAAAAACGTATGACACATTACTGTTGAGTCGGTTGACCATTTCCAATGAAGAATTGCACTGTTATTCTATTTGCCGATTTTTAGGTCTAAATACCTCTCGAATCCCATGGGCTATATCTTAACAGCTTTCAAAAAATAAATTACATGCTTTATACTTTATAACGATATATGTCACATTTCTGTTGAGTAGGTGCAGCAGCTTCCAATGCGGAATTGCATTATTGCTTTTTTATGCATTTTTGCCAATTGCCTCCCAAACCCACTACCTACACTTTATCGGTTCTATACAAAAATTAATTACACGCAATAACCTTTTCACTGACGTATCACACATCACTGTTGAGTTGGTAGACCATTTACCAATGCGGAATTGCATTATTATTGTTTTTGATGCTTTGAAGCAATTTAAAAAGAAAACAGATTAGTTCTTTCGTAATTGATTGATAATAATGCATTGTTAAATAACCTTAAAATTGGCAGAAGTTGATTATACCTTATTTATAAAAAAAATGGTTTGCCAAATTTATTTAAAAAAATCCAAGTTCAGTTGAAGAAACCTACTAGTATGCTTTCTTTATCCAATTTATTGTTATTTGTTCAGAGGTGCGCTAACGAATATTGTTTTTAATTTATGCCTATCGAACAGGAGAAAAAGTTGCAGGTAGATTGTACCTATAGCAAATCTATAAATGACATTATTCAAACTCTATACAAAACACCAAATGTTTAAAGTCGGGTCAAAGATCGAATTTTTTCAGTCTATATTTAAAGAGCTTTAAAAACAACAACCAAAACATTTTTTTGATAAGTCGTTTCATTATAGGGTTATTTATTTGTATTCAATATATTTATATCAAACATTATGTGTGTTGTGATGGCTTTCAGGTATACATGATATGTAAATGAAAAGCGGTTATATAATAATTTCTGTCAACAAAAATATTGCATATTTTATAATAGTTTCAACCAATTTAATTTTATGTTAGTAGGGGAGAGTGGGTGCGGTTGAAACAACGCAAATATCTTGCAAACCGTGGATGGTGGGTGGATGGGTATCAGACACGCAGGAAGCGGAAACATGTTAAAAGACCAACTTCAATCTTGCTTAGGTCATAGCTCGCTTCAGCAGTTGTCAATGAGAGGCCATTTTGTTTTTTGACATCCAATCAGCGCTGCCACCCTGTAGATGATTGAGCGCAGTATATATGAGCAAGAAACGCAGTAGATTGCAATATACCGCAGTAGATCTTACAAAAATACTACAAATAAAAAAAAAAATTCAATCCATTTTAGATACATTTTACTATAGAATAAAAACAGGAGACTTAACAATAACATCAAAAGCGAACTCCTAAATTATTAAAAGACAGTGGTTACATTCAACTGATTCCTCCGAATTTGTTTTGAATTTCCAAAAAAAAAAACGTCAACAAAAATCCAAAAATTAAAAAATTGAAATTTTCATAGATTTTTGTTGACTTTTTCTTTTGTGAAGTCAAAAAAGTTGGAGGAGTCAGTCGAATGTAAACACCTTTTAAGTAAGCAATAACAAAAAAAGAGAGGAACTTAAAAACAGTCACATTTTGTTTGAAGAATTCATACATTTACAATTTTTTGTTTCCATTATTTATTTTATATTCGCCATTTAAGAATTTTAATTTATTAAAAAATATAATAATGCATATTGAGTATTAAGGCGGCCAACAATGTTCTTTGGCGTCTATTAACTCTTTGGTTAAAATAATATTTTCAAGGGTTTTTGTGCCCCTTTAAAGAGGAGTAGATTTGTTTTGCTGCGCAGTAGATCTTCGTTTGGGACTAAGCGCAGTAGATCTGCTGCTATAGGAGTAGGGTGGCAGCACTGCATCCAATAGTAAGTTTTTTTGTTCGGATGTTTTTCCTATTATCGTGTTTCCTTTCATTGGAGAGTATTGAGTATGTGTTTGTGATTGAAGTGAAGAGTGTAGAATACAACATGGTGACTATTTTCAGTCTGTCAGTATTATTACAGACACGTTTATATTTGTATACCTAAATGAGGGGTTGGGGACGGTTGAAAAATGTATCTGGGTTCGACAATTGCAATTTGGAATATTCCGAAATCGTAATTTTATTGGTTTCTGACCAATCAAAATTAAATAAACGTTTTCTTTTATTTTTTTTTTTTTAATTATTTAATGAAGTAACATTTTAATTTTAAATTATTTAATTTTTATTGGTTGTTATTTTCTTTTCTTTTTTTGATAAACATTGTAACACTGAAGACTAATAAATCTTGTCAAACATTGTCATTATCATTTTTTATGTTATAATTAAACATAAAAATGATATACATGTAACTGCATGTACTATTTGTATTTGTTTCAACTGACCCCAATAACTGTTTCAACCGCCCCTGGCATAGGTACGGCTGTAACAAATTGGATTTTTTTTAATTTGACGTACATTTATTATTATTATTATTATTATTATTATTATTATTATTATTATTATTATTTATTATTATTATTATTATTATTATCATTATTATTATTATTATTATTATTATTATTATTATTATTATTATTATTATTATTATTATTATTATTATTATTATTATTATTATTATTATTATTATTATTATTATTATTATTATTATTATTATTATTATTATTATTATTATTATTATTATTATTATTATTATTATTATTATTATTATTATTATTATTATTATTATTATTATTATTATTATTATTATTATTATTATTATTATTATTATTATTATTATTATTATTATTATTATTATTATTATTATTATTATTATTATTATTATTATTATTATTATTATTATTATTATTATTATTATTATTATTATTATTATTATTATTATTATTATTATTATTATTATTATTATTATTATTATTATTATTATTATTATTATTATTATTATTATTATTATTATTATTATTATTATTATTATTATTATTATTATTATTATTATTATTATTATTATTATTATTATTATTATTATTATTATTATTATTATTATTATTATTATTATTATTATTATTATTATTATTATTATGATTATTATTATTATTATTATTATTATTATTATTATTATTATTATTATTATTATTATTATTATTATTATTATTATTATTATTATTATTATTATTATTATTATTATTATTATTATTATTATTATTATTATTATTATTATTATTATTATTATTATTATTATTATTATTATTATTATTATTATTATTATTATTATTATTATTATTATAATTATTATTATTATTATAAGCTATTGTTATTATGGCTCTTCCATCGAGTGCACATGTCTGTGAAAGTCCATCTCATCGCGTTGTAAACGTTGTAACGTGCCTGTTGTCTTTTTTTTATATTGCTAATGTGTGTCCTCCATTTCTAATTACCTAATAATAATAATACAAAAAAAATGAAATAAATAACCATAACCCGCATCAAAAATTACAATTCTCGCGCCGCACCGAGCACCCACAAAAAAAATTCAGTGCAAGTGCATAGACAAAAAAAAGCAAGTCATTATAACCGCAGCTACAACAAAAATCAACAAAAAAGAAATGAAAAAAAGAATAAACAACACAGTGCAACGAGTGGTGAGTCCCTTTTCTTCCTTTCCATTTCACTTCTTAAAGTCAGGTTTGCTTGAATCGTTGTATGCACTGTGTGTTCCCCACACAGATCATCAACTCATTTAAGCAAGCCTGTCGTCAGATAGATAGCTGTTTAGTTTTTCTAGTTGTCACTAAGGCATAACACTAGTGTCAAGTTGTACTGAAAAGGTCAAATTGGGATCTGGAATAAATATTCAACTTAGTTAATTGTCTGACTTGGATTTTCGCTATTTTTGAATATTTTAAATGGTTTATAGATTTAGTGTCGATTTTAGCAACATTCGTGGGCTTAGAAGGAATTTCTACGCTACGTACGTCTATACTGCAAACAACAGGCCAGCTGTTTTGGCACTAAGTGAAACTCAGATAGGTGAAAATTCTGATCATTCGGAATTTAATTCATTTGGGTACAACTTAGTTCCATTATTCTTTACCCACCATGGTTTAGCCGTCTACATAAGAAATGATGTTGCGTACCAACTTCAACCACAATGTGGTTTGTGTTCTAACACAAACTTTAATTTCATGTGGTTAAAATTTACGGTGAATAAGCACATCATACACACATGTTTCGTTTATCGAAGCCCTAATTTGGACAGAAATTCAAGTTTTAACGAGTTTGATGTTCTGTCCGACTCCATTCAAAGAATTGTTGCCCATTACCCTCACACTGAAATCGTCATGTACACAATTCTAATTGGCTTTTCGGGCCAGACAACACCCGAAGGAAGGTTTGTTGAAGTCTTTGCTGAGTTAAACCACCTGACTCAGCTTGTTGACGAGCCAACTCGAATCCCTGGCGTTCCAGGTCAATCCGCCAACACTCTGGACTTGTTCCTTACCTCTGACCCTGATAAACACACTATTAGTGTATTATCGCCTCTAGGCACATCAGACCATTGTGTCATATCTGCAAATTTCTCGTGCCACCAAAACTCAGTTAAAGAAAAAACTTCCAAGAGAACCGTTTGGCAGTACGAGAAAGCCAACTGGGACGGTCTCAATGCTTTCTTCAGGAACTTTAACTGGTCACTATGCTTCCTCGATAGTGACGTAGATGCCAGTGCAGATATGATCACAAATTTAATTCTTTGTGGAATGAGAAATTTTATCCCGAATAGGGTTAAATCTATCAAACCCAAAGAAAACTCGTGGTTTGATTCGAGCTGTAAAGAGGTTATTAGGGTTAGAGAAGTAAGTTTCCGTAGTTACAAAGCCAACCCTACTGGGAAAACCGGAAAAAGTTTCAACAAGCCAGAAAGACCTGTAACGGTCATATTAGACAGTTTGCTGTTAATTCGACGCTGCCAGTAAGTGATAGAACTCCGCCTCTGATTGAGAGCGTAAACGATTTTATGGGGCAAATCTTCTTCCGCACTCGTGCAGTTGCTAGAGTTCTAAAAGATCTCGACATTCACAAATCCGCTGGCCCGGATAGTATCACTCCCATTGTTCTGAAGAGGTGTTCTTCAACGCTGGCAAACCACTGCGTAAGCTTTTCCATCTGTCCTACTCTAATGGTCTCTTTCCGAGTGGATGGAAAACAGCATTTGTCCAGCCTGTCCCTAAAAAAGGCGTATCTTCTTCACCCTCTAACTATCGACCAATTGCACTTACGTCCCTTCTTTCCAAGATCATGGAAACGCTGATTAATTTCCAGCTCAAGAAATATCTCGAGGAACGAAAGCTTCTTAATGACCGGCAGTACGGCTTTCGTAGCAATAGGTCCACTGATGATCTGATGGTATATCTCACCGAACAGTGGAACAAACCTTTACATCGTTTTGGAGAAAGTAAGATTATTGCACTTGATATTTCAAAAGCGTTTGATAGAGTTTGGCATCAAGCTCTCTTATCGAAAATGCGTGCATTTGGTTTCGATGAATCTCTTCTTCGTTGGATTAGAAATTACCTTTCGGACCGTTCAATACAAGTTGTATTGGACGGTTTAAAGTCTGAAATCCACAAAATAAATGCTGGTGTGCCCCAGGGCTCCGTTTTGTCTCCGACTCTCTTCCTTATTTTTATAAATGATCTTTTGCCTGAAACTTCTAATCCATTAAACTGTTTCGCTGACGACAGTACCCTCAGCTTCTCATATTCGTTTACAGATTCTCATCCATGTCGGATGAGAACTTGAACGGCAGCGTATGATAAGCTCATTAAATTCTGATCTCGACAGCATTGTTCAATGGGGAATCAAAAATCGCGTAGAATTTAATGCTTCAAAAACTCAATGCTGTCTAGTGTCGTCAAAACGAAAACCACCCCTCATGCCACTATCCATGAGTGGTTCGTGCATTGAGGAAACCGAAAAGCTTTCAGTCCTTGGGATGTGTATCACAGACCACCTTCTGTGGAACGATCACATATTTGATGTTGCCAAAAATGCTGCTAAATGTTTAGGTTTTCTTCGGCGATGCAAGAAATTTTTCACCCCTTCTGATCTGGCTGTTATCTATAAAGCCTTTATTCGTCCAAAACTCGAGTACAGTTCTCATGTTTGAGCAGGTGCTCCAATAACTCACTTGAGTCTATTGGATAGAATTCAAAGAAGAGCTATGAAAATGATAGGTGATAGAAATATAACGGAAGCATTAGCACCTCTCGAACACAGACGCAATGTTTCATGTCTTTCGTTATTTTACCGTTATTTTCATAACCAGTGCTCTAGCGCAATAGCCAGTTGCATTCCTCCCCTAAAACAATTCAACTGTTATACTCGTATTTCTAGGAATGCACATCAGTTTACCCTTGAGCCCAACTTCGGACGTACTGTTAAGTATAGAGATTCTTTCTTTAGTCGCACTACAAGAATGTGGAATGCTTTACCCGGCACTATCTTTCCCTGCCATTTTGATATTCAAAGGTTCAAAACCAATGTGCACCGTCATCTCCTCTTAAATCCTTTCCGATTTTCCTAACGCTCGCACTGTGTTTAAACATTTTAAGGGTAGTAAGAACCCCTTTTGTGCGCGCTTTATTAAAAAAAAAAGCTTTGTTTACCACAAAATTAACATAGTTTTAATTAATACATTATTATTTTGTATCTCAATTTTTAAATTATTTTTGTATATACATATTTAAATCAAAATTTATCATTAATTCAGTTTTAATTTAAAAGTTCTTGTTTTAAAATCTAAGTCTGTGTTTCTTAAGTGATAGTATTTCGTTATAACTTTTTTAGTTTATATTACGTATATCTGGCATAAGCCTCCCCCATTTCCGCCAAAGACCTCTGTTTTTTGCGTCGTTATACCAGTTGTTGTTGATGAATTTTCTTAGATCGTCCATCCATCTCTTATTTGGTCCACCTCTCGGTCTTAATTCGTTTGGTGGGGTCCATTTGGTTACTACTTTCATCCATCTGTTGTCTGGCGTTCTTGAAATGTGACCTGCCCAGCTCCATTTTAATTGTTTTATTCGTTGAATTGTGTCTGTTATTTTAGTTCTTCTTCTGATTTCTTCATTTCTTATTCTTTGAACTGTCCTTATATTGAGTAATCGTCTTTCCATTTTTAATTGACATTTTATAAGTTTATCGATGGAATTTGATGTGAGTGCCATTGATTGTAATCCGTATGTCATGACAGGAAGTATTGTGGAGTCCAGGATGTATCTTTGTGTGTCTTTTCCAACCTTTGAGTCGAAAATCTGCTTTACATTCCAAAATTTCTTCCAACTTTTCGTTATACGCCGGTCAATTTCCTTTTCTTCTTGTTTCTTAAATGATTTTAGTTGTCCGAGGTAAACGTAATCATCAACATAGTCAATTTTTTCATTGTCAAGCGAGATGTCCTTTCTTATGTGTTTCGTCATAACTTTGGTTTTGTTTAGGTTTAATTTTAGTCCATGTATTTTACATTCCGTAGAAAGTTCGTTTAACATTTGTTCTATGTCTTCTGGTGTTTCGGAAAGCAAAACAATGACATCTGCAAATCTCAGGTTGCTCAGTTTCTCTCCCCATATGTTTATTCCAAATCTATTGGTCCAGTTAAGCTTGTGAAAAATGTCCTCGAGTACTGATGAAAATAATGGCGGAGAAATGGGGTCTCCTTGTCGAACTCCTCGTTTTATGATGAATTCTCGTCCGATTTTGTCCGTTTTTACTTTTGCAGTATTGTTATAATACAAATTCTTCAAAGTTTGGATGAAAGTCGGATTAATGCTTTGGTTTCTCAGTGCTGTCCATATACTTTTGTGCTCTACAGTGTCAAAGGCTTTGCTGAAGTCAATAAATAGAAGGTATAGCGGTTTGTTTCTGTATACTATTCTATAAGTTGATTCATGGTCTGGAGGTGGTCTGTAGTTGAAAATCCCTCTCGAAATCCAGCTTGCTCCCTCGGCTGTTTGTCATTTAGTGAGTCTTTAACTTCTTTATATAATGCTTTAGAAAAAAGTTTATAAATTGTCGATATTAAGCTGATTGGTCTGTAGTTGTTTATATCTTCTTTGTCTCCTTTTTTTGTGTAGCAATATAATGACACTGTGCTTCCACTGTCTCGGTATTTGTTGAGTTCTTATGATAGCATTGAAAAGCCTTGTCAATATTGTGGTAAGTGACTCTTTTCCGAACTTGAGAACTTCTGCTTCTATATCGTCACTTCCTGCACTTTTTTCGTTTCCCAAGCTGTCAATAATGGAATTAATATCTCCTTGTTGAAAACTATCGAATCATCAATGAAATTGTTCAAATTTATGTTGTCCGTTGATTGGTCCATTGTTGTGAATAATTTTTCAAAAAACTCAGTTGCTGCTTCATTTATGTCCATTCTCTTTTTTCTCTGTCTTGATTTAGTTTTCATAGATATGATCCAGTCTTTTTCGTCGCATAGAAACTGTTTAGCCTTTTTAATGGATTTTGTTTCTTTAATTATGTCTTTATTCCCGTCTCATTGTATGTATGTATGTCATTTTTAGCATTTATTTTTATAATTTTTCTCAATTCCTTTAGTTCTTGTTTCTCAGTATCTGTAAGGTTTTCTTTAGCTCTCGGGTCTTCTCTTTTGTTGATCAATATTTTTGTGTTCTGTGAAATTTTGTCAGTTTTTTGGTTTTTTTTCTTCTTGATTGTGCTTTTTGCTGAGCTTTTGATAATTCTTTCTAGGATGTCATACGTATGTTGGATGTTTTCTGCAGTTAAATTTGTATCAATATTTTCTCTTATTTTATTGTCAGGTTGTTCGTTATATGCTCTCTTCTGTTCTGTGGTTATTTCTTTAGGTGTGAAGTATTTTTGTTGATTCCTATTCAATGTAGAGTGGTTGATTCTTATTTTTGCTCTTACCATTATATGGTCGCTGTCGAATTTGAATGAAGGTAGTGTTGAAACATCCATTAG
This sequence comes from Melangyna quadrimaculata, assembly GCA_949320155.1. Taxonomy (NCBI): domain Eukaryota; kingdom Metazoa; phylum Arthropoda; class Insecta; order Diptera; family Syrphidae; genus Melangyna; species Melangyna quadrimaculata. The sequence continues at coordinate 219,790,726 of OX439483.1, read as the reverse complement.
GCGTGTTTTGTTGAGTTCCTAATGTAAACATTAAGAAATATTTCACATTAGGCGAAATTTGTACACACAAAAGCAACAACAACAAGTTAACACAACATTGAAACTTCAGTAACTAATGTGAACATTAGCTTTCCAATGATTTCCAAGGAAATGTTCGTTGAGTATGGTAGATTTAAAACTGTACAACAAATTATTTCATGAAAAAATAACAAAATGATATAGATACAATTTTCTTATTAAAAATTATTCTCCCTAATTGCATAGAAAATATATGACGACATTCTTACAGCATAAAATAAGCAATGGTTGATAACCATTTTTAATGAACACATCCCTTTGGTCTATTGGCATTAAAATATTGCACTTCTCGAACAGCTTGAAGAAAATATTATTTCTTTCTGGGAAATAGCCAATTCTCTATTTATTTATATATATATTGTAGTAGCCCGTAGCGTAATGGTTAGTGCGTTCGACTGTCACGCTGGAGGTCTGGGATCGCTTCCCAGCCTCGTCCACCTAAAAACTAAAAAGTTTCTTTTCAGGGCTACTGCCTCTTGCGAGGAATTGACAAATCCTCCAAGAGTATCACTTGTCACGAATAAGTGCTTCTCGTCTAGCCGTTCGGATTCGGCATAAAATTGTAGGTCCCTTCCATTCCTGTCGAAAGGCGCACACAGGAATGGTTGCGAGTTGTTAGTCACTAGGCCCTGGTTCTTCATGAGCCGTTGTGCCACCCGATTTATTTATTTATTCTATTTATTCTATTTATTTATACAAAATAGCTTTATAATAGATAAATTTACTAAAATTGATTGTATTTAATTCTTTTCTGATATGGTGTCCATTTTGTTTGAGAAAAATAAAATACACAAAAAACAGCAAGTTGTGCCAACATTCAAAATCAAAATTCCTAAATGTGGCTTGAAAGTCAGGGTTGTTTTCTTGAACCAGTTCCTAATGTTCAAATTAGGGAGGTCAACAAAACACACCTATTATCGTTTTAATTTTATTTGTCAATATAAGATCTATTTCGTTTTTTGTTTTTCCGTCTAGCGATAACCATGTCCACTTATATTTGTCTTTTTTCTTAAAATATGAATTTGCAAAGGTCAAGTTTAGTTCTTGCATCCAATTTATTATTATTAAAGTGATAAATAACTGCAGGTTCAGCTTTTCGTTAATTTTGTATTGTTTTTTTTTTTTGCATAAAAACTAAGCTCACTTTGATAAAGTGAGTACTAAAAAGTGAGTATTTAGTCCGTTATAAGGGCAGTTATACTAAAATGATTCAGCCTTTAAACTATTGATCAAATATGTTTCAGCTCACCCATTCCGGCAGATTAACTGAGGTTCATAATAGCCAATTCTAAACTTAAACTGTGGTTGAACATAAGTTAATTCGCTGCAATCCATGGCTTAAAATATTTGATTTGCAATACAAATATTTGTACACTGTTTCTAAAGGTGGTATGTTATCAATAAAATTGAAACGGAAACTTTATGAAAGTGAACATAAGTCGAAGCTTCAAGGCCCAACTATAAAGCTTAAACCAACATATGCTTATGTCACAAATCGAAAAAAAAAATTGCTTATGTTTGCGAAAGTACTCCGCATAGCCATAACACAATTTTGCTCGCGTATCAACCTGTCTCTCTCACTTTTGCTTTTTAAAACCTTTTGTTTTTTTTTCTTTGAGCTGTCAAATTTAAATAAGTGCCAACCGACTGGAATCGCTCATGCAAAATTTTAACGAAACTTATCAAATCGCACCTGAATTGCATTATGGTTTATGAACAGGGATTGTGTGTTTTCGTTCGTTGCTTATGCGTGCATAAGTGAGCTGAATTCTATTATAGTTGGGCCTTTAGTTAGTAGGCCCCAATTTCAAAATAAAAAAACTTAAATAAATATAACATTCGGCGATCTGGATTTTGTTTGACCCTCCGTCCTTGATAAACCCAGAACACAAATAAGATACAAAATTTATTTTCTTTTTTGTCAACATTTCGTAAAAACGGTTTTTGACGATTTTGATTTAACTTCGTGCATGTAATTTTATATTAAATTTAATAAAAACTAAAGGTTTTTGCCATTAATATCACTAAACGGAAATATGGCTTTGAGCTTTTTTTTTTCAAAAAATTATCGTTTTAGGATTATTTCCCTATAAATCTGCTTATTGGCTGGACTAATTTTGAAATTCAGCATAGAGTTTTTATTTTAAAACGTATTGTTTATGATGTTTGCCATTATTCAATCGTTTGGTTTTGGCATTATTCAATCTTTTATACTGTTTTATTAACATTTTACGTTTGCAGGTTCACTATTTTTTAATTATTGTTCTACAGGGTGTATTGGTCATATTCTAAGAAAAAAATTGTAATACAGCAAAGTCCGATTTTCAACTTTGACATCACTTTTTGACGATTTAAAAAAAAAGCTAACTTTGGTGTACCCTGACCCATGTTAAGGTCAATTTCTCTGTTAGTACTAATGGTAGGGACCACATTTTAGACTTTTGATGGTTGATAAAACCACCCAAAAACGCATACATTTTATGATACATGGCAAGATCTTAAACAGGTAAAAAATCGAATTTTGGACTTTTTACCTACTTTTATTGCAGCACTTGGCAATTCAATTGGAGTGGTTTTTGATAGTTTTTAGGTAATTTTTAAGGGTTAAAAGTGTTCTTATGCCTACTTGACTTACTGTCAAAATCCTAATTACCTTACCTCTTCTCAGGGAGTATGAATGTTTAATGGGTTAACTAACTTAATAAGTGGTATAAAAGAATAGAAAAACAAATTCATTCATCAGATTATTAAATTAAGTCACGATTACAGTTGGATAGGAGCAGGAGCGCTTTTTGAAAAGAGACTAGAATTTTGTAACTGGTTGCTAGAGAGAAGCTTGGATGATAACCAGTTTAAAAACAGAATTCTTTGGACAGACGAATCTCAATTCACAAGAGATAATCTACATACATGAGATTCTAGCAATCCACATTCAAGATGGCAAAGATCATTTCAGCACAGATTCAGTGTTAATATGTAGGCAGGTGTATTTGTAAATATATTAAACGGGCCTTTCAAATTCCCAACCCGACTTAATTCTACTAACTATCTGGAGTTTTTACAAAATAATCTACCAGACCTATTCGAAGATGTTCCACTGCTTCAACTAGCTTCATCATATTTCCAACAAGATGGTGCTCCGGCCCACTTATGGTTGTGAAGTTAAGGATTGGCCAGATGAAGTATACGGTGATAGATGGATAGGCAGAAATGGACCAATTCACAAATTCCCCCGATCTCACTGTACTGGAATTTTTTGTACGAAACGTTTACTCATCGGAAATAACAACATTAACTGAATTAGAACGGCAAGAGTTATCGAGAATAAGCATTCAAAATGAAAACCAAAAACGGGCTCTAGCACGCAGGAGGTCACTTTGAGCACTTCTTATGACTGTATATGTGTGTATATAAAATAAAAACTTTCTTAAAACTACACAAATTATTGTTTTATTCAAACCCTTTACACCTCAGGGCAAAAAATCATTTTTTTTTTATTTTACCTGTTTTAGATAATCCAAAGTATCATAAAATGTATGGGTTTTTGGGTGCACTTATTAATAAGTTTTTTATTATTATTCTTTCCTTCATCAGGTAAAAATAAGAAAAATGTATGCTTATAAGGCATTTTTTTTTTAAATTGACCTCAAAGTCAAAATTTTATCGGGCAATAAAAATAGAACACTATTAAAAATTGAATATCTGGCAACACTTAAAACATATCACATCAATTTAAGAGTAGTTTTAAAAGCTAGAATTTCAACTACAAAAAAAGTTTAAAATGAGGCCCCTTCCATTAGTACTAATACAGAAATTGACATAAGAATGGGTCAGGATAGACCAAATTTAGCCTATTTTAAATCGTCAAAAAGTGATGTCAAAGTTGAAAATCAGACTTTACTGTGAAACAATTTTTTTCTTAGAATATGATCAAGAATCACATGTATAGATATACTCTTATAATAGAGCAAGTATTCCCTAAAAAATCAAAGCTTAAATAAATTTTAAATTTACGATGATATGGAGAATCCATAAAACGTATCCGTCAATCGGATAGTTTTTTTTTCGTCTTTTTATTCGTGAATCTGTAGTAGATATCTGTTCATCCAGGAGTACCTACATTGGGATAGACAAGTGAAAATGGCATAGTGGATATATTGTTTGTGACTATTGACTGAGACCAAACAGAAGGTTTGGATTCGAGTTCCATTCATGGCAAAGTTATTTTCTGTATTCCCCAGTTTCAATTGCATGCCACCTGTGGAATTTCATTAAACACTTTATTCTCAATTCATTGTGACAGTCGAAATTCTTTTATTTCCTTTTTTCTCTCTAACAAATACAGTATATCGCATTTAAAAGACCGAAGGTCTAACAGGCAAATAGTAAAAATTATTAAAAAAAACGGATGAATTTATTTCATCGAAATTTTGAACAGAGCGCTTTTATCAAAGCGCTTTACACATCAGAACACAAAGGGGATCACAATTTCACGAAATTTCAAGGAAGAGAAAAGAATATAGGCTGAGTTCTGAAATACATCAGATGCGCATTTGATTCAAGGTCATAAGTTCCAAAACTCAAACGTGAAAATGTTTACAAAACGAAAGCAGCATATTTCCGTAGCAGATGAACATCAATAGAATATTGCTGCCGCATCAACATTTTTTGGAACTCAGCCATACTCTCCGAAGGGTGCCTATTGTTTGGTTTTTTTTATTTGGCCAATTGTTGTTTCGTTTTTGTTATAACTACTTACATATGTTAAGTTCGAAATCGTTTTTTATATTTTGTATGTATTTTGTTTTGAGATCTTTTCATTTCACGATTGCTTCGAATTTCTTCTTTTGTTTTTTACTTGTTTTGCATTTTCGTTATTATCTATTATAGATCACTTAAGACTGGCTTGTTTCGTCAAAATTTGTTTCGCATTTGGCTCTTCGTTTATCTATTTTTTTGGAAGTCGATTATTTTGTTATCAATTTGTAAGTAAAGAGGAATTATAGATACAAACAAAAATTAAAGAAACGCCTTCTGCAACAAATCCTATAATAATGGAAAAACACCAGTGTACCTTCCTTTGTTTTGGAGCATTTACAATCAGTTTGAGATGAATATACTCACAAAGGTTTGTAAATTCTGTCATTGGAGCCAATGTTAAGTGTAAATGTACATATACCTACGTTGAAGGTACAATTAAAAAATTATTTAGAGGGGATTCAATTCTATAAAAGAAGTGAAATTGCGTCAGGGAACACTAAAGTTAGCCATTTTTAAATCGTCGAAAAGGGATGTCAAAGTTAAAAATCAGACCTTAATGTAGAACAATTTTTTTCTTAAAATATGCCCAAGAATCACATCCCAAAGTATGGCAGACGAATTACCGGACACCCTCCTACGTGCGGCAGACACCTTGACGTGGTGCGTAGGCTTAAGTTTCAAAGATTCATCTGACCTGCTGGGATGGGGGCAACCCCCAAATCGGTAGCAATTTTGAGGAGTAACGAACCAAGATCTGCCCCCCTTAATCCAGGGTGTAAAGTGGACCGTGCCCATTGGATGGTTTGCAGTCAGGGAGTATACCGACTGTATTATAACGGAGCCTCTTTGAAACCAGGTCGAATCAAAGAGTAACCAAGACCCTACCATATCATGCGGAGCTCTGATATGGCCCAGTATTTCTCTAGCTACTCGTGGGAACAACATATGCCGAAAAAAACAAAAACAAAAAAACAACAAAAATTACAAAAAGTTCAACACTCCGCGGGATGTTACCGCGAGTGAATACGCTGATCGGATGGAGAGAGATCTCCGTGGAGAAGATCTGAGACCGGGAAGTAGTAAGTACCTGAAGAGGATGCCTCACGGGAACTCATAAAACCGGGCAGCAGAAGGGACGTCAACCTCGAATCAAGGGAGGTTACCTCCTGGACAAGAGAAAAGCGTTACCTTTAACATAGACTCCACTAGTAAGGGGAGAATATCCCCGTACAAGTGAAAACTGTACAAGTTAGAGCCCAAGAAGGCGCAAATGATGGGAAGTTACCATCATCAAACACCGCAATTCCACCCAAGAAGCCACCGAAACGGCAACGCCGAACTTACCCACTTCCGAAACTGGGTGAACCAGGTGCCCTGGATGACCCGTTTAGGAAGGGGTTAAGTGGAGCAGGCACAAAATGGTATGCCCGGTTCCTTGCCGTTGGTATGTCTCCGCAGGAAGCTCGGAAGAAGGTGGGTGCGAGAAAAGAATCAACAAATAGTGACAACAAAAGCTTGGGCGAGGGTAAGAGGAAAAGTAGCCAAATAACTCCTCCTCTAAGGCAAGAAGTCAAAAAACCCAAGACGGCGGCAACATCTTACGCAGAACCCAAATCCGCTAAGATCAAACCCGTTGACAACAGGCTCTCCTACGCTGGTGTGGCCTTGAGCGTCAGAATTGCTGTCATGCCGAGGGACTATCCTCAGGTCACCCTGAATGCTGACGAGTTGTCGGCACTTGAGGAGGCCATTATTGAGGAAGTTTCACTCGGCTGGAAGCACAAACTGAAGTTCAACGGTCTGCATTTCAGAACCGGTCTGCTTTTGGTCGATTGTGCTGGCACCGAATCAGCGGATTGGCTCAAAGAGAGTGTACCTAAGCTGAGCACTTGGAAGGGCATTGAGCTGACTACGTGCATGGGTGACAAAATCCCCAAGATGCATACCATCACGATGCTCTTGCCAAGAAGTAAGGGGCAAGATGACAAGAAATCCTTGGCACTTGTTCAAGCCCAAAATGAAGGACTGAATGTCCAAGCCTGGAGAGTAGTGAAGAGCCAGGTTGAAGGTAAGGGTCAACTGCCTGTGATCAGCATCGACACCAAGTCAGTTGAGACCATCATCAACGCAAAACATCAGCTCCACTACAAATTCGGCAAAGTAGCGGTTTTTGGTCTAAAGAAAGTAGCCCCAAGCACCTTTTTTGAACCAGAATGTGAAACCAAAACCAGGTCAGCCGTAACAACGAATGCCTCCACCTCCTGTCCACCCACTTTCCAAATCCTTAACACACCATCCCCCACACTCACCCCATACCACCCATACAAACACCTATCGCTACGCCCACCTGGCAGCCAGGTAATGTCGCTGGCAAACACGAACCTGGGTCCAACAGACAAAGAGATAGAGGGCAGAAGAGGCAGAAGAGAAGAAGAACACCTTCTGGCAGATGATGGGGCAGTCGCCCCCATCTTCTAAAAGACACCAAAATGACTAGATGCGGGATCAGTACCAAGCTAGCCCAAGTGAACATTCACCACGCAAAGGCGGCATCAGCTATCTTAGCGAGGAAGTTTACTGTGGACAACTTGGGGTTAGCACTTATCCAAGAACCCTGGATTTACGGGGGTCAGGTAAGAGGGTTGACAAGTAGCGACTCTAAGTTAATATGGGACACGAGGGATGACTCGCCCAGAGCTTGCATAAAAATAAGAAATAATATAAATTTTATATTTCTTTCAGATTTTATGACGAGGGACTTGGTCCCAATACAGGCCCAAATAAATATCGAGGGAATCAACCAGACAATGGTTGTAGCAGCAGCCTACTTCGCCGGTGACGAGGCCAACATTCCACCAATGGAAGTACAAAGGCTAGTGGACTACTGCAGCCGGAAAAAGCTGTCCTTGTTGGTAGGTTGTGATGCCAATGCCCACCACACTATATGGGGCAGCACTGACATAAATCAGAGGCGTGAGTACCTTTTAGACTTTGTTGGTAAAAAATCTAGAAATATTAAATGTAGGGAACACCCCTACTTTTGTTACTAGAACTAGAAAATAAGTTTTAGACATTACTTTCGGATCACCGAACGTAGGCCGTCTAATAGGGGATTGGAGAGTATCCAATGAACCCTCAATGTCTGATCACAGAATAATTGTGTTTACCTTAGAAGGCCTTCTCATGGAGAATACCTCCGGAAGGAACCCTAAGAAAACAAACTGGTACCTATACAAAAACGTTCTTAAGTCAAATCTGGAACAAATAGGTCCAGTAAGTACGACAAATAGTCACCTTGAATTAGAATTTATAGTTAATGAGTTTAGTGGGGCTAAACAGGAGGCTTATCAACTCAGTTGCCCTCTTAAACCTATTAAAAAACAGGAAGACGCCCAATGGTGGAACTCAAATCTGTCAAAATTAAGATCCAAGGTTAGGAAGCTCTTCAATGAAGCAAAAAGAACCGGGGAATGGGATAACTATACCACAGAATTGACAAATTACAATAAAGAAATACGCAAAGCCAAAAGAAATAGTTTTACGTCTTTCTGTGAGGGTATTTCCTCAACCCCTGCTGCGGCAAGACTACACAAAGCTTCACCGAAAATGAAGAGCAGAGGGCCACTCTTCTACTTAATACGCACTTTCCAGGCAGCCTACCACTGGTAGAAAACTCACTAGAGAGAATACCTCTCAAACCTAATAGAGAAGACTGGAAAATAGCTCCAAATATTTGCTCAAGTAGGAATTAGGAGGATAAAACGTGGGAATTTTTCTTATAATCCCAACAGTGTAAATTGTTATAATCCCAACAGTGTAAATCTGAGTAGTGGTATGGTAGTGAGGATCTTGCTGAGTAGGGATGGCAGTGGATGGTGGTGGTTTTGTGATGATCACTTGTTAGGGATTCTATTAATAGATATGGTATTACGAAATAAGTGTGTGTGTGTGTGTGTGTTTCATAGAATGATGGCGCATCATCCCATTCTAGGTGAGTTGGGATGGCAGTGGATGGTGGTGCTTTTGTGATGATCACTTGGCACTTGGAGTAAGGGTGATTTTGTTAGGGTTCTATTAATAGATATGGTATTAGGAAAAGAAGTGTGTGAGTCTTTCATAGAATGATGGCACACGTTGATGGAATCAAAATATGATATTTGAATATGGGATTGTAGGGGTGATGTAAAAAAAAAATAATGAAAAAACTTTGGAGCGTTGTAACTTTTGAACTTACTTACTTACTTACTTAGGTCCTCGGACCTATTACGTCCGTGATGTTTCCCTTATGGGACATAGGGCCTCCACTACACCTACGCGCCATCGTGTACGATTTCTTGAAATATATTTCAGCTCTCTCCAACTTTTCCCCAGTCGTGCCGATTCCTGTTCGACCGTTCTTCGCCATGTGTACTTCTAGGCCGGCCCACTTGTCTTCCCTCCTGTGTGAGCGGGTTCCACTGCATTGCTTGAGATGCAATGCACCGATCGCCTTTTCGAAGCGTATGGCCAATCCACTGCCACTTTCTTCTTCGTATAATGGAGTCTATGGGCTCCAGACCCGTTCTCGCATGAAGTTCGGCATTGGAGATACGGTTGGGCCAGAAAATCCTCAAGATGTTTCGTAGACATCTATCAACGAAGGTTTGCAGCTTTCTAGTGACAATTTCAGTGAATTTCCAAGTGCTGCAGCCGTAAAGCAGAACGGATTCAACATTGGAGCGGAACAGTCGTAGCTTGGTCTTTAAGCTAAAAGGGTTGTTTCTCCATATTTTGGACAGCATTCCGAACGCAGCCTTTGCTTTTCTGATTCGGCTGTTTACGTCCAGTTCAGTTCCGCCACCCGTAGAGACAATACTCCCAAGATAATGGAAATCCTCTATTATCTCTACCGGTTCTCCAGAAATATTTACTTGGATTGATGAGGAAGTTCCAAGGCTGATCCTTTTAGTTTTTGCCGAGTTGATCTTAAGCCCTACGATTTCTGCTTCTCTCTCCACCCTTGTTGTCATTTGATGGAGATCCATGATACTATGAGAGAGTAAGCATACGTCGTCCGCGTAGTCCAGATGTTTGAGGTGAGATTGCAGAGTCCACTGAATTCCTCCATTTCCATTTGACAAAGCTGCGTGCAGTACGTCACTTATCACCAACAGGAACAGTATTGGTGACAGTATACAGCCTTGCCTAACTCCACTTTGGATTTCAAACTCCTCTGACAGCCTACCTATGTGCAAAACGTGACACCTGGATCCATCATATGTAGCTTTGATAATAGCAATCAATTTATTTGGGATTCCCCTCCTGTGCAAAGCAAGCCAAATAAATTCTCTATTGACACTGTCGAACGCCTTTTCAAAATCGATGAACAGCAGGTGAAGTGGTGATCGATATTCAACGCACTGTTTGATGATGATCCGCAAGGTGTTGATGTGATCCACACAGGAAGATCCAGTGCGGAAACCTGCTTGTTCGGCGTCGAGTGTGTCTTCGAGGTGGTCTTTAATTCGGTCCAATATTATCCTTGCTATTATCTTGGCTACTGCAGGCAGAACGCATATTCCTCTCCAGTTTTCGCACTGTGTGAGATCTCCTTTCTTTGGGAGCTTGACAATCATTCCTTTTTTCCACTCTTCAGGAAACCTCTCTGTTTCCCAAGCTCTCTTAATAAGTGGGTGCAGTAGCTCGCTCGATGTCGTTGGGGCTGCTCCTAAGAGCTCCGCAGGAATACCGTCAAGTCCAACCGCTTTGTTGTTCTTCAGTGCTTTGATGGCGGTGATAATTTCTTCTTTACTGGGGGGTACGGTGCGTATTCGGGAAATTGTTACTTCGGGCAGCTCAGTAGGAATAGGGTTCACTTCACTTGCGAAAAAGCGGTTTAAAACCGCAGAAAAGTGTTCCCTCCACCTTATGAGCTGGTCCTCATCCGAAATTAGCAGGGATCCGTTTGTCTCTTTAACCAGGTGTTGTTTAGAGCTCTGGACACCAGTGAGCTCTTTGGTAATTCTGTAGACGGTCCTACTGTCACACCTACTAGCGGCTTCTTCTGCTTCTGTAGCCAGTGCGTTGATGTAGTTACGCTTATCACGTCGCACACTACGGTGAACTTCCCTCATCTTCATGCGGTACGTAGACTCAAGCTCGTTTCTCCCTGCTGCTGGGGTAGCTGCGATGCGAGCTTTAAGGTGTTTCCTTTCTTCGATCCTTGCCCAAGTTTCGTCGGAAGGAAGCGTTTATTTGAAAAAATAACTACCGTACATACATAATAGAATTAAAAATTTAATTTAATTTAATTTAATTTAATTTAATTTAATTTAATTTAATTTAATTTAATTTAATTTAATTTAATTTAATTTAATTTAATTTAATTTAATTTAATTTAATTTAATTTAATTTAATTTAATTTAATTTAATTTAATTTAATTTAATTTAATTTAATTTAATTTAATTTAATTTAATTTAATTTAATTTAATTTAATTTAATTTAATTTAATTTAATTTAATTTAATTTAATTTAATTTAATTTAATTTAATTTAATTTAATTTAATTTAATTTAATTTAATTTAATTTAATTTAATTTAATTTAATTTAATTTAATTTAATTTAATTTAATTCAATTTAATTTAATTTAATTTAATTTAATTTAATTTAATTTAATTTAATTTAATTTAATTTAATTTAATTTAATTTAATTTAATTTAATTTAATTTAATTTAATTTAATTTAATTTAATTTAATTTAATTTAATTTAATTTAATTTAATTTAATTTAATTTAATTTAATTTAATTTAATTTAATTTAATTTAATTTAATTTAATTTAATTTAATTTAATTTAATTTAATTTAATTTAATTTAATTTAATTTAATTTAATTTAATTTAATTTAATTTAATTTAATTTAATTTAATTTAATTTAATTTAATTTAATTTAATTTAATTTAATTTAATTTAATTTAATTTAATTTAATTTAATTTAATTTAATTTAATTTAATTTAATTTAATTTAATTTAATTAATTTAATTTAATTTAATTTAATTTAATTTAATTTAATTTAATTTAATTTAATTTAATTTAATTTAATTTAATTTAATTTAATTAATTTAATTTAATTTAATTTAATTTAATTTAATTTAATTTAATTAATTTAATTTAATTTAATTTAATTTAATTTAATTTAATTTAATTTAATTTAATTTAATTTAATTTAATTTAATTTAATTTAATTTAATTTAATTTAATTTAATTTAATTTAATTTAATTTAATTTAATTTAATTTAATTTAATTTAATTTAATTTAATTTAATTTAATTTAATTTAATTTAATTTAATTTAATTTAATTTAATTTAATTTAATTTAATTTAATTTAATTTAATTTAATTTAATTTAATTTAATTTAATTTAATTTAATTTAATTTAATTTAATTTAATTTAATTTAATTTAATTTAATTTAATTTAATTTAATTTAATTTAATTTAATTTAATTTAATTTAATTTAATTTAATTTAATTTAATTTAATTTAATTTAATTTATTTAATTTAATTTAATTTAATTTAATTTAATTTAATTTAATTTAATTTAATTTAATTTAATTTAATTTAATTTAATTTAATTTAATTTAATTTAATTTAATTTAATTTAATTTAATTTAATTTAATTTAATTAATTTAATTTAATTTAATTTAATTTAATTTAATTTAATTTAATTTAATTTAATTTAATTTAATTTAATTTAATTTAATTTAATTTAATTTAATTTAATTTAATTTAATTTAATTTAATTTAATTTAATTTAATTTAATTTAATTTAATTTAATTTAATTTAATTTAATTTAATTTAATTTAATTTAATTTAATTAATTTAATTTAATTTAATTTAATTTAATTTAATTTAATTTAATTTAATTTAATTTAATTTAATTTAATTTAATTTAATTTAATTTAATTTAATTTAATTTAATTTAATTTAATTTAATTTAATTTAATTTAATTTAATTTAATTTAATTTAATTTAATTTAATTTAATTTAATTTAATTTAATTTAATTTAATTTAATTTAATTTAATTTAATTTAATTTAATTAATTTAATTAATTTAATTTAATTTAATTTAATTTAATTTAATTTAATTTAATTTAATTTAATTTAATTTAATTTAATTTAATTTAATTTAATTTAATTTAATTTAATTTAATTTAATTTAATTTAATTTAATTTAATTTAATTTAATTTAATTTAATTTAATTTAATTTAATTTAATTTAATTTAATTTAATTTAATTTAATTTAATTTAATTTAATTTAATTTAATTTAATTTAATTTAATTTAATTTAATTTAATTTAATTTAATTTAATTTAATTTAATTTAATTTAATTTAATTAATTTAATTTAATTTAATTTAATTTAATTTAATTTAATTTAATTTAATTTAATTTAATTTAATTTAATTTAATTTAATTTAATTTAATTTAATTTAATTTAATTTAATTTAATTTAATTTAATTTAATTTAATTTAATTTAATTTAATTTAATTTAATTTAATTTAATTTAATTTAATTTAATTTAATTTAATTTAATTTAATTTAATTTAATTTAATTTAATTTAATTTAATTTAATTTAATTTAATTTAATTTAATTTAATTTAATTTAATTTAATTTAATTTAATTTAATTTAATTTAATTTAATTTAATTTAATTTAATTTAATTTAATTTAATTTAATTTAATTTAATTTAATTTAATTTAATTAATTTAATTTAATTTAATTTAATTTAATTTAATTTAATTTAATTTAATTTAATTTAATTAATTTAATTTAATTTAATTTAATTTAATTTAATTTAATTTAATTTAATTTAATTTAATTTAATTTAATTTAATTTAATTTAATTTAATTTAATTTAATTTAATTTAATTTAATTTAATTTAATTTAATTTAATTTAATTTAATTTAATTTAATTTAATTTAATTTAATTTTAATTTAATTTAATTTAATTTAATTTAATTTAATTTAATTTAATTTAATTTAATTTAATTTAATTTAATTTAATTTAATTTAATTTAATTTAATTTAATTTAATTTAATTTAATTTAATTTAATTTAATTTAATTTAATTTAATTTAATTTAATTTAATTTAATTTAATTTAATTTAATTTAATTTAATTTAATTTAATTTAATTTAATTTAATTTAATTTAATTTAATTTAATTTAATTTAATTTAATTTAATTTAATTTAATTTAATTTAATTTAATTTAATTTAATTTAATTTAATTTAATTTAATTTAATTTAATTTAATTTAATTTAATTTAATTTAATTTAATTTAATTTAATTTAATTTAATTTAATTTAATTTAATTTAATTTAATTTAATTTAATTTAATTTAATTTAATTTAATTTAATTTAATTTAATTTAATTTAATTTAATTTAATTTAATTTAATTTAATTTAATTTAATTAATTTAATTTAATTTAATTTAATTTAATTTAATTTAATTTAATTTAATTTAATTTAATTTAATTTAATTTAATTTAATTTAATTTAATTTAATTTAATTTAATTTAATTTAATTTAATTTAATTTAATTTAATTTAATTTAATTTAATTTAATTTAATTTAATTTAATTTAATTTAATTTAATTTAATTTAATTTAATTTAATTTAATTTAATTTAATTTAATTTATTAATTTAATTTAATTTAATTTAATTTAATTTAATTTAATTTAATTTAATTTAATTTAATTTAATTTAATTTAATTTAATTTAATTTAATTTAATTTAATTTAATTTAATTTAATTTAATTTAATTTAATTTAATTTAATTTAATTTAATTTAATTTAATTTAATTTAATTTAATTTAATTTAATTTAATTTAATTTAATTTAATTTAATTTAATTTAATTTAATTTAATTTAATTTAATTTAATTTAATTTAATTTAATTTAATTTAATTTAATTTAATTTAATTTAATTTAATTTAATTTAATTTAATTTAATTTAATTTAATTTAATTTAATTTAATTTAATTTAATTTAATTTAATTTAATTTAATTTAATTTAATTTAATTTAATTTAATTTAATTTAATTTTAATTTAATTTAATTTAATTTAATTTAATTTAATTTAATTTAATTTAATTTAATTTAATTTAATTTAATTTAATTTAATTTAATTTAATTTAATTTAATTTAATTTAATTTAATTTAATTTAATTTAATTTAATTTAATTTAATTTAATTTAATTTAATTTAATTTAATTTAATTTAATTTAATTTAATTTAATTTAATTTAATTTAATTTAATTTAATTTAATTTAATTAATTTAATTAATTTAATTTAATTTAATTTAATTTAATTTAATTTAATTTAATTTAATTTAATTTAATTTAATTTAATTTAATTTAATTTAATTTAATTTAATTTAATTTAATTTAATTTAATTTAATTTAATTTAATTTAATTTAATTTAATTTAATTTAATTTAATTTAATTTAATTTAATTTAATTTAATTTAATTTAATTTAATTTAATTTAATTTAATTTAATTTAATTTAATTTAATTT